>JAESUZ010003182.1:0-489986 GCA_017311185.1 Proteles cristata cristata
AGAGAGAGAGAGAGACAGCGTGAGCAGGGGAGGGTCAGAGAGAGAGGGAGTCACAGACGAAACAGGTTCCAGGCTCTGAGCTGGCAGTCAGCACAGAGCCCGACGCGGGGCTCGAACCCACGAACCGTGAGATCATGACCTAAGCGAAAGTCAGACGCTTAACCGACTAAGCCACCCAGGCGCCCCTATTTTATTTTTTTTATAAACGTTATTTTATTTATTTATTTTTTAATATTTTTATTTATTTCTAGACGAGAGAGAGAGACAGCGTGAGCAGGGGAGGGTCAGAGAGAGAGGGAGTCACAGACTGAAACAGGCTCCAGGCTCTGAGCTGGCAGTCAGCACAGAGCCTGACGCGGGGCGCGAACCCACGAACCGCGAGATCATGACCTAAGCGAAAGTTGGACGCTTAACCGACTACGTCACCCAGGCGCCCCTGTTTTTGCTTCTTTTTAAATTTCTAATCTGTCATGGACCAACAGTTCAGTAAAGACACCGCTTAAAAACTATGGCAATGTCAAACTGCCGAAGAGTTTCTAAATGTTTACTCTCAATAACTGTACCTACCTCATTATAGACATACTTTGAGGAGCACCACTCTGTCCAGAATCCCTTCCTCTAGGTCAGTTTCACAATACATAAAGATCAGATTTGTTTCCTGCCATTTGGTAATAATTAACTCTCAGAGGAAACTTTTTCTTCTCTTTTTTGTTTCTCCATAGAGTTTACTAACTCCACTTCCTAACTAGAGATAAAATGGTATCTATATTTCTTTCAAAATTTTTTAAATGTTTATCTTTGAAAGAGAGAGAGCGTGAGAGAGCAAGCGAGCAAGCAGGGGAGGGGCAGAGAGGGAGACACAGAATCCGAAGCAGGCTCCAGGCTCTGAGCTGTCAGTACAGAGCCCGATGCAGAACTCGAACTCACAAACCATGAGATATGACCTGAGTCGTAGTCGGACGCTTTACTGACTGAGCCACCCAGGCACCCTGGTGTCTGTATTTCTTTAAAGACAACTAAATATACAATCAGAACAACTACTTTATCTTTTTAAAACTAGAAACCTAGAGTTTAAGACTTATCCAGAGATGGCAGATTACTGTTCATAATCACCACCACCCACGCCCTCTGATCCCACCCCACCCATGTGAAGAGTATACATCCTGACCCCAAGACTTGGAATTGGCCAGGAGATCTTCTCTTGACCAATGAAAGGTTAATAGATATGATGTGACAGAAAGTTTCAGAAGCACTTTTAGACCCCGATTTCACCCTTGTCTTCCGCCACTAACTCTAGGAGAATGAGCAGCAGTGGGAACAGAGCCACCCAGCCCTGCTAAACCACAGTGACAATCAGAAAGACCCTAGCCTCAGGAAACTGAAGTTTGGAAGTTTGTGAGAAACATATGTTCATGTCCTATACCACGGAGATTCCCCAGCTGGCTGTTACACAGCAATGGTTGACCAACATACCATGTACCTTTTTGGATGAATTTAGAAGTCTTTACCAGTTTTCTTGTAACAGAAAAAGTCATCTGTAGCCAAGGCATCTAATGGCTCAAGGGTGCCCACGTAGTCTGCTCAGGTAGATTTTCAATGATATGGTCATGAGCTCAGCAGATGAAATATTAAGTCCACTTCCTATGATTTTGCTTTTTTGGCTTGTGTGAAGACTGCATTTTACAGATCCATTGTGTCCTTGTTTAATCATTTCTTCTACTCTCTTTTACCAGGATATTTTCTTTCTAATACTTGACATTGGCAAGAATGCCTCCTTCCAAAAATTTGAGCTACATACCATGAATGATCAAGGCAAAGATATAAAGAAATAAGTTAATGTGACATTTAATAATACAAATGACTGTTACTGCTGCATGGATCACTTTCTGTTTTAACTATTGACATCCCCCCCTCTCCACCGTGGCTTGTTCCTCTGATAACTAAGACAAGCTTCCATGTTGATAGATTTCCCGAATACTGTCAGGATCTGTCTTTATTGCCACTCTCACACTCTTCATTATCCCTAAGTGCACTCTCATACTTGTGCTTGTTTCACCCACATGGGTGGAAACCTTTTCATGGGTTCATGTCCATGAGCAGCTTCTGGATTCAGAGTTTCATACTGGGGTTGAATGGGGAGGAAGAAAGCAGGCGAGGGGAAGGAAATGAAGGGAACGGAATGGTGGAGGGCGATTCCAGCTTGCTGTGCTCCCGTACAGCTGTACTGCGGATAGTGTAACACATGGAGAGGAAGGCTGGCCGTAGAGCTGGGATGATGGCTCCTCAGTGGCATCAGTCAGAAATAGAAATAAGACTTCAAGTGCAAACAGGCTTGAGAAAAAAGTCGCTTCAATTTTTCCAAGTAACCTGCATGGGACTGGTTCCAGTTTCCAAGGAAAGGAATCATGAAGCGAGAGGGAAGGGAGGGCAGTCAAAAGAGTATACAGGTTTAAATTCAGGCAGTTTCATCACTAACTCCTGATTCTCTCCCTTAGCACCCTATGTGGATCATTTCCTCATTCAGAGGATGAAATAATCCCATCAGAGTTCTGAGGATTATGTTAAATAACAGCAGGGCACCAGTATGTCCGTCAACACTCCCCCTTTTCTAGGCTAGAAATCTTAAATCAGCTGTGCTGACTCCATCTCCCTTGACATATATATAGACCTGGTCAATGTGTCCTACTGATTCTTCCCTCAAGATGCTCTTTGATTAGCCTCTTTATTTTCCATTGCTAAGAACATGATTTCTAAATCCTCAGTACCTCACACATCAAATACTGAAAAGCTTCCTACTGTCTCCCTCCCTCAGTATTCCAATCCATAGTGAGCACACAGCTGAAAGGTGTACCACCAGCACATTATCCCTGCATCTTCTCCATTTTAAAAAGGCAATCGGGATTCCAGAGCCAAGGCAGAAAATGAGAGCAAGACATATAAGGATTCGAAGAAAGTCAATCTGTGCTGCAGTGGTTTTAACTGCCAGTCCTTGGACTCTGCCATTTGGGAGAGCTGGCTGGCTGAATACTCCTCTCCCACTCCTTAGGAGGAGGACCATACTGAAGACTTTACAGAGTGCCTTGGAGGGCCCTGGCAAGGCTGAAACCCTGGCACCTTCAGTGGCAACCACCCCAAGGCCACTCTTCTACTGCTCTCCTCCCTGATCTCACTCTCACTGGGTAGCACTCCTAATCGGGGGATTACTTATCAAACAAGCTACCTGCATGCAAGCCTGTGTTTTAGGCTATTTCAGTGTGGACTGTGGGGGAATGGGAAGAGATACCCATACGTGAAAGGAAGAGAAGTGGCCCTAGAAAACAAGACTCCTGTATGAGACGGAACTAGATCAGTCACTGAACAAATGGCAAGAAGGACCCCCACTCCTAGTGGTAAGGGGGTGGTGGTGACCCCTGCACGCAGCAGCATGCCAACACTACAGTTTTTCACTAAGTGACGTGTCTGTTAGGTAGGAGTGGTGGCATCTGAATGGAATGGAACATCAGGAACTATGAGGACCTGAAATTGGCTTTAGCTAAATGGTTTCAAAGGCAGGAAAAAAGGAAACAACTGGCTCAGGTTAGCCACCTCTCAATCTAGGCATCCTGTCAAAGTCGGAAGACTTCTAGGTCAGTGTTTTAAGAAACACTTATTTCCTGCAGCTGCAGAACAGACTGCCAAAACTCAGGCTCCAAATTTAATTTTAAAGATATCAGACTCACAAAGACTTGAATGCAAATCTTAACAAATCTAAGATAAAATCTGGGTCCTAATAGAAACAACTGGTGACAGCAATCCGGAATGTGTATATTTGGGTGGATGAGTGAGGAACGTCAAACCCCAAGATTTGTCTGCACTTTCTGGCTTGGGAGAAACAGTGCTCTCCTAAGTCCTTGTAGAGGACGGCAGCTTCCAACTGTCAGGAGGCCCTGCAGGTGCCTGCAAAGACCATGCTTGTCCTCTTCAAGATCTGCCTCTGCCTCCTCTTACTAGTTCCGAACCCATAATCAGGATCTGATCCCTCACGATCACAGTCTGAGCAAGAAAATACAGGTTCTGTTATGGAAGGAAAGAGTGTATTTTTTCTCCCAAGAATGGCAAGATCCAGCGATATGGACTGGCAGTGTCTTGAGGATCGCTCGTGGGAGCAGATCTTGAGAGTGCTGGACCAGGGTGCTAGGTCTGGGGCAATACAAACAGGTGCAGGAAGGTACTGGTCTGAAATTCAAGGGATTCACCAGGACATCCTTTGTTGTTTCTCTGCCCAGTGACAACAGAGACTGGGAAACTGTAGCAACCATGGATAAAGCAACTAAGAGCTCAGAGACCTCTGGGATCAAAGTCTGGGTCACCCCACTTGGCAGGCCGCCCAGACCTGCTGAAATATTAGCAAAGGATAATGAAAATCTAGGTTGGGTGACAGAAGAGGGAGACTGTGCTAATTTGTAATGTTTCAACTTGCTTAAGCATAAACTGATTCCCCCCATCTCCATTCCTATATGGTTCCAAGCAAAGTTGGTCAAAAGAGAAATGTGTGAGATCTGGAAGGCAGAAGCAGCAGTCATCCCTCTCTACAAGTCAACATCACTGGGTGTGGTGACAGGCAGACACAGTGGTGCCCCTGGGTTCTAGCTTTTTCTTGCTCTCCTCTGCTCCAAGTCCAGTTCTCCCTCCCAGCTGCAGCCCTGGTGACTACACTAGCTCCAGGCCACCACCAGATGCTTGACAGAAGAGCCCCAGACAAAAGAGTCACTCTCCACAGGCTCCCCTCCCTTGTGCGGCCTCAGGGCAGTGGCTCAGTGTGCTGGGCCTCTCAGGCGGACCTGCCATTAGCTCCTCTGCATTCTATTTTCCTCCGAGTCACATCCTCCCTTCCCCGGCTTTCCATAAGTCAGAGTTGCTCAGCTTCCCTAATTGAACTCTTGAGTGATATGGTTTTGAGGAGAATATCAATTATAGCCTCCAGCCCGCTGCAGCAGCTGGGACTGTGGCTAATTGCACCATCTTTCTGGAATTGAGCCTTCTGTAGAGGTGTGGCTGATGATTACCTTGAAGGCTCTGTGATGAATTGGATCTAAATTACTGTTAAGTTAAATCACAGCTTAAACCATTTTGACATGTGAAAATAACATACGATTAAATAATGTATTAGTTTTCTATTACTGTATAACAAATCACCACAAACTCTGCAGGTTAAAACAACAAATCATCTCATATTTTCTGTGGGTCAAGAATCTGGCACAGGTCACTTGGGCACTCAGTCAGGGTTTCAGAAGGCTGCAGTCAGATGTCAACCGGGCTTGCATTCTCATCCGAAGAACTGGGGAAGTTCTGGGGAAGAATTGGCTTCCAAGCCCATTCAGGTTGTTGACAGAAAGCATCTCCTTGTGGCCATATGACTAAAGGCCCAGCTTCCTGCTATTGGCTGGGGGATCTCACACTCAGCTGGCTGAGGCTGCCTGAACTTCTTGCCATGAGGTCTACTCAACAGGCCATCTCACAACACAGTGGCTTACTTCTTCACAGCCAGCAGGGGAAAAAGTCTCCAGTGTATATCAACTGTTAAGACAGAGTCTTCTCAAATGTGACAAAATCATGGAAATGACACCTCATCTTTGCCATATTGTACTGGCTAGAAACAAAATGTGTGCTGCGCTCACAATTAAAGAGGAGGGGACCCCATGAAAGGTATAAATACTAGAAGATGAAGGTCATTAGGGGCCACCTTAGAGTCTACTTGTCATAGTAAGTTTATGACCATTTTAGTAACATTGCCTCTGACATACTGGACACTCCTCAACATTTTAGTCTGTCCTGAGTGCTCCTTTCTTTATGACCTACTGAAGTTATCTTTTCTCAGAACATGTCTAACTTTCCACTTCTCTGAAGAGGGTTAAAAAAACCTGTAATCAATATTTTAGGTAAAGGTACATTATAATTTGGCCAAAAAAGTAAAAAATAAAAAGGCTAATTGACAAGGGAGCCAAGAACACACTAGAGGGAAAGGTTAGTTTCTTCAAAAAATGATACTGGAAAAACCGGACATCTACATGCAAAAGAATGAAATTGGACCCTATCTTACACCACTCACAAAAACTATCAGAAATAGATTAAGGACTTAAATGTAAGACCTGAAACAATGAAGCTCCTAGAAGAAAGCATAGGAATAAAGCTCCTTGATGGGGTGTTGGTAATGATTTTTGGGATATGAGACCTAAAGCACAAACAACAAAATAAAAAATAAACAAGTGGGACTACATAAACTAAAAAGCTTCTGCACAGCAAAGGAAACAATCAACAAAATCAAAAGGCAACTTACAGAATGAGAGAAAATATTTGCAAACCATGTATGATAGGTGGTTAACATCCAAAATGTATAAGAACTCCTACACCTCAAGAGCAAACAATCAGATTAAAAACCTGGGCAGAGGACTTGAACAGACATTTTTCCAAAGAAGACATATGAATGGCCAAAAAGCACACGAAAAGATGCTCAACATCGCTCATCGGGGAAATGCAAATCAAAACCACAGGATATCACCTCACGCCTGTCAGAACGGCTATTATCAAAAGAACAGGAGGCAAGGATGTGGAGACCCTGGTGCCCCGTTGGTGGAAATCTAATTTGGCATAGCCACTACCCAGAACAGTATGAAGGTTCCTCAAAAAATAAAAACAGAACCACCATATGAGTCAGCAACCCACTTCTAGGTATGTATCTGAGGATGATGAAATCACTATCGCGAAGATATATCTGCACTTGCACGTTCTCTACAGCATTATTCACAACAGTCAAGATGTGGAAACAAATGGATAAAAAAAATGTGGTGTGTGTCTCTCTCTCTATATAAGGGACTATTATTCAGCTATAAAAAAGGAAAACCTGACATATGCCAAGGACATGGACGAACCCCGAGAGCATCATATTAAGTGAAATCAGTCAGAGAATGACAAATACTGTATGACCTCACTTACATGTGGAATCTAACAACATCGAACTCACAGAAATAGAGAATAGAATGGTGGTTTCCAAAGGCTGAGGAGTGGAGGAAATAGGGAGATGTAGATCAAAGGGTACAAACTTTCAGCTACAAGATAAATAAGGTCCAGAGATCTAATGGGCAGCATGGTGACTACAGTTAATATTGTATCGCATCCCTAAAAGTTGCTTTGAGAGTACAGCTTTAGTGTCGTGACCATAATAAGAAAATGTTAACTATGTGAGGTAAAGGGTGCATAGATCAATATTACTGAGGCAAACATTTCACAACATTCACATGTATCAAATCATTACACTGCGTACCTTAAACTTAACACAATGCTATATATCAATTATGTCTCAAAGCTAGCGAGAAAAAAGAAAAAAAAGAAATTTAGAGTAAAATCTATTTTCACTACAAAGAAAAAAGATGAAAAGTAAGTTGAGTTTTTCTGGGTTTTATTTCTCATATCCTTGTGGCTATGTTCTCATAACATTGCAGTTAATGTTCAGAATCTGGGTGTTCCTGTTGGGTAGATATTAAAAATACCCTTGGGACTCCTGGATGGCTCTGCTGGTTGAGCGTCCAACTCTTGGTTTCAGCTCAGGTCATGATCTCAAGCTTGGGCTCTGCACTAAGCTTGGGGCCTGCTTGGGATTCTCTCTCTCCTCCTCTCCCTGTCCCTCTCCTGCTCTTCCTCTAAAAAAAAAGAGTAAATAAAAATTACCCTCTATACTTCACATAGAGGCAGAATCTAAGTTTTTGCCCCTTTTAATAGTCTCACAAGTTCCTTGCGATACCTAAATGCCAGAGGCCATAAGTAATATTATAGATCTATTCCAAATACCTTTTCATCTTTCCTTTCAAAGATAGGTACTGAGATTATCTCTGGATTGCCTACCTCGACAGCCAGATACGCAACAAACTGGTAATACTGGCTGCCTCTGTAAAGGGGAACTCAGCAGTGGGGAACAGAAAGTTGGGAGAACAGGAGACTCTTCGCTGAGTACTCTTTGTGCCTTTCGACTTTTGTTCCATTTGAATATATTATCTATTCAAAAAAATCAAAGCAAAACCAAACAAAAACCATCAGGCTATGGAAGTTGCCAGGAGTTCTTTCCCTCAGTGCCAATATAAAATCAATCACTGACCACAAAACCCAAGCAAATATTGGAAAGGAAATGAGAAGAAGGTTCTCTGCTTTGAGAACATTACTCCCTTCTGATGGGAAAGAGGCAATCACTGAGATTCATGCTGCTTGTGTGTGAAAATGTACCCTGAGTGCTTGTATTCTTTATTCAGATAGCTTTTCCCAAGCTGTGTGAAAAGAAAGAATATAGACAGAGGAAGATAGGAAAGAAGTTACTGCAGTAACTTGGTAAAGAAGGGAGGAGGCTAAAGCACACAATTATAAAAGATTAAAGATTTCTCTAAGACATGAAAGGAAAAAGACAAGACAAAGAACCCTTAAGATACTTACTTGGATATATCTATTTATATTGCTTTAATGTTTACTTTAAAACTTAATGTTTAACATGCTATTTTTAATAGGCTTAAGGGTTTTTTGGGGTAAGTGAAAACAGCACGATGAAAGGGAAAAGCATTCGCAGGGATGTCAGTTCTGTAAATATAGGCACCCTATATAATATGTAAGCCTTTGCTATATTACAATGCAGAGGAATCTAATTTTGGAACCTACAGGATGCCCGATCTTCTTGAAATTGAATACATATTGTAACGTGCAGGCATCTTACTAGAAGAGAGATGCAAGATACACCGTTAGAGTCAGACTGACCAATGACCCAATCCCAATTCCCTTTAACTGTGTGATGTGTGAAGTTTTTCCTGTTTCCTCACCTGAAAAAAGCTCCCTAATCTTCAAAATCTACCTCATTGGGTTATTTTCAGGATTAAATAAGCTGCAACTCTTATAATTAAGTTTCCTTACACATTATTATCCTGGCATATTTTAATTCAGAAGCAAGCATGGGACCTGTGGGGAGCAGGGAAGGAGAAGACAGCAGAGTCTGAGGGGGCAGAGCAAGTCAAAGATCATAAAGGGAACAGAAATGCTGACAGCCCAAAAGTACTGTGCACTTTCCACTCACATGTCATTAAAATGTTAAAGACAATTTAATAGTCTCAGTATGTGAAACTCAGAGGTTCACATCCTTTGCACTAAAAACAAAAAATACCCATTTACATCTATACTTTGTTTACTATCCTTAAACCATTTTCCCACTGCGGCAAAACAGTAAGTTAGTATCCTTAATTCCATTATAATAATAAAAAAAATTCAATGCTTTTGGGGTAGAACCATGTTATGATTTTCAGAAAACTTTGTGATATTTACTGATTAGTTATCTCTTCATATGAGTGTGCACTCCCTTCAAAACTAGGTACCTCACTGATGATTTCTTCTCATGGAGACCATGTTCCCTCTTCCCCAGTGACGGGAAAGATTAGCTCTGTAATTGGAAAAACCAGGATTCAAATTTTGGCCAGAACATTTTCTAGCTGTAAACCCAGGTTAACCACACTTACAAGTGTCAGTTTACCTGTAAAGTAGAGATAATACCTAACATAGAAGAAAATGTTAAGAGCTTAGCAAAAAATAGGTGCTCAAAAATTCTACTAAATAAATGAATATAGTGAGAAACTTTTAGCAATTCTTGATGTGTAATTTATAGATTGCTATTTGTTCATGTATTATCCCCCCCCCCCACTATTTCTGGATCATTTCTTTATTTTTTTAAATTTTTAAAAATGTTTTATTTAGGGGCGCCTGGGTGGCTTAGTCGGTTGAGCGTCCGACTTTCGCTTAGGTCATGATCTCGCGGTTCGTGGGTTCGAGCCCCGCGTCGGGCTCTGTGCTGACTACCAGCTCAGAGCCTGGAGCCTATTTCGGAGTCTGTGTCTCCCTCTCTCTCTGACCCTTGCCTGCTCACGCTGTCTCTCTCTCTCTCTCTCTCTCCTAGAAATAAAATAAAAATATTTTTAAAAAATGTTTTATTTCTGAGAGAGAAGGTGAGAAAGAAGAGAGGCAGTGTGAGCAGGGAGGATCAGCGAAAAGAGGAGACACAGGATCGAAGCAGGCTCAGGCTCTGAGCTGGTAATCATCTTCCAGGATGTGTTCCTCTCTCTCTGACCCTTGCCTGCTCACGCTGTCTCTCTCTCTCTCTCTCTCTCTCCTAGAAATAAAATAAAAATATTTTAAAAAAATGTTTTCTTTATTTCTGAGAGAGAGAGAGACAGAGAGAGAGGCAGTGTGAGCAGGGGAGGGTCAGCGAGAGAAGGGAGACACAGAATCGGAAGCAGGCTCCAGGCTCTGAGCTGGCTGTCAGCACAGAGCTTGACGCAGGGCTCAAACCCACGAACCGCAACATCATGACCCGAGCCGGAGTCGGATGCTTAGCTGACTGAGCCACCCAAGCAACCCAATATCTGGAACATCTCTTAAGGTGTCTGCATGCTGCTTATGGTCTTAACCAAAGAGGTATTTCAGAAAATGCATGTAATCCCAGGTCATAAGACTTGCTATGTTCAGGATAAAGCCGAGTTCTTTATTATACAGCCCTACTTGCCTCTGTTGCCTCATTTCTCACCACACCACTCTCATCTCTGTAACCTCTATTTCAACCCAAAGTGCCTTACTCTCATTTATCTCTGGGCCTTTCTACCTGCTTTCCTTCTGCCTAACCTTTATCTCCAACTTTATTTACTTAACTCCCATTCATTCTCCAGGTCTCCCTTCCCTAAATCCCTAGACTGAGGTCCGGGGCTCTTCTTCCTGCGTGCTCCCTTCCATTCAGTGCTTTGCTCTACTTGAGCACTTACACAGGTTCGGTACTCACCACTAGACTCATTACTTCAATCTCAGGGTCTGGCATACAAGAAGTTTGCTAAATGAATAAAGTACAGAAGTCATAGTGCTAATTATATACCAAGGTCTATTTGAATTGACATGTTATTTTCTTCATTCTCTTCCATAATGTCCCATTTTCACCTATATGTGCTGAAAACTCAGGCTGCTGCTATTCTCTCAGGATTATAGACCTATTATGATGATCAGATTTACAGCACTGCATTCATCCACTTCTATTTAGCTTAGTGTCTCTAAAAATTTGACATCAAAATTTAGTTTAGAAGTGGGGCTCATAACATGGAAGACTTTAGATACTTTATATTTTTACTGCTTACACTTATAAACAAAAACTATCAATGTAGAAGTTAAGATAATGCGTTAGAATAACAAAAACTATTTAATCTCAGTTTAGTTTAGAAAAATTTCTGAACTGCTCATAGTTAGACACAGCTCAAATATCAACAGATTTAGAGAACCAGTGTGATACCTAGGTATCTTTTATAAGTATTTTAGTGAATCAGTGACACAATTCAGCATTGGTTCTTTAATGTAAGTTTCCATCAGGAGGAAACAGACTGACAGTGGAAACAGTATTAAAATCAACCCATTTTGGAAAAGGCCTAACTCTAGTATGGGTGAAAAGGAATATGGTTAGAAACAAATGTGTAGGCGTGTAAACTGTGTTTGGGGTTTTGGCACAACTTTTAGATGTGTGGATATTTTACCTTCAAATGCCATGACATGTAAAGCACATATCAGAAGTATTACAGACATAGTGATGCTAAGTATGAGGTGTACAAAAATGTTATAGCGAAGACTACCAAAACACAGCTCGAAGTCTTTCTATAAATTAAAGTCATTCCCTTCGTGGAGACATAGTGCGGCCAGCCCATGTTAATTTATAATAGAAACTGGTATTTCTTTTGATCTAAATATATGAAAAAATAGTTGGAGGCATGAACTTTCTGGTCAGTTATATATACTACAAACTAAGATTCAGTCTTTCCAAGACACTTATAAAAAGGCACTATTTGTTAGCAGTGTTTTTCACTGGGAAGTGAGATTGAAGCGTTCTTAAACACTTTTTGTATTATCTATATTATCTGAATATCCAAACATCAGTACATCTCTTATATTTTTATTTTATTTTATATTTATTTTATTTTTTGAGAGGCACACATGCATGTGTGTGCATGGCAGAGGGAGAGAACGAATTATTTTTTTTTTTAAGTTTATTTATTTGAGACAAAGGGAGAGAATCCCAAATAGGCTCCGTAAGTGCAGAGCCCGATGTGGGGCTCAATCCCACAAACTAAGATCATGACCTGAGCCAAAATCAAGTTGGACACTCAATGGACTGAGCCATCCAGATGTCCCAATTCTACATTTTTAGAATAAAAAAAAATACATTAACATAAAGTAACTCTACATGTACTGACACAGTTTTTCCAAACCTTAAGTGTGAAAATAGCAAGACAGTAATACGTATAGTGTGGTGCTATTTAAACTACAACAAAACAAGATATGCATGTGAAATAGAAACACACATTCATATATCTATAAAGTAGATTTGATAAGTAGAAGTGGCCCTGGGGAAGAAACAACATATTTGATCCCACATCTCTACAATGGGAACAAGGATGGTAGCTACTATGCAGGTTACGATAAAGATTAAGTGAGGTATTCCACACAGTAATAGCTAAATTGTATCTTATTTACATAACAGTGGAGAACAAAATAATAAGCTGGTAAGACTTTATTTGAAATTTAACTTAAAACTGAGTTTAATGATATAGGATTATACAGTATTTAGACCACCTCTAAACTTAGTTTTAAAAATAATGGGTCAGGCGAACCTGGGTGGGTCAGGTGGTTACACATCTGACTCAATTTCAGCTCAGGCTGCAATCTCATGGTTCATGAGTTCAAGCCCCATGTTGGGCTCTGTGGTGGCAGTGTGGAGCTTGCTTGGGATCCACTCTTTCCCTCTCTCTCTGCTCTTCCCCTGCTTGCTTACTTTCTCTCAAAATAAATAAATAAACTTAAAAAAATAAAAATAAAGCTCCATATTTATCTCCTAGATTGAGCCATTTTAATTTTATTTGCAACTTCTACAGCTAGACATTACACACCCTCCCCCCTTTTAGAAAGAAAAAGTTACTCAGTTTTCATAGGTATTAAAGATAATTTGGCATGCCTGGGTACCTCAGTCAGTTGAGCATCCAACTTCATGACTCAGGTCATGATCTCATGGTTTGTGAGTCTGAGCCTCACATCAGGCTCTGTGCTGACATTGCCAGCCTGCTTGGGATCTTCTCCCTCTCTCTCTGCCCCTTCCCCACATGTGCACATGTGCACTCTCTCTCTCACTCAAAATAAATAAATAAGCTAAAAAAAAAAGATAATTCAAGATATGTAATTGAGAGTCCACCAAGAGCAAAAAAAAGCACTGTGCTAGGTTCTTTGGATGATTCAAGATTACCAAGATTTTTACCTTTTTACCAAGGTTTTTAGGGGGTATATAATACATTAGTTGACAGAGGAAATAACACACATACATAGCTAATTCCAAAATAAGAAGATGTAAAAACCTAAAAGAAATGTAAAGGAAGTGTTTGGAAGTTTGCAGTAAGTAGAAAATACTTTTAATTTGGAATGCCTGAGGGAACAAAGGAAGTAGCATGTGCATTTGGCCTTAGAGTGGGGTAGAACATGGACATTTAACGGTCCAAGGCAAAGGTATTCTATGACAAAAGAAAAGTGTGAGCAGAGAAGCAGAGGTAGAGAGTTTGTGGTCTACATGAAAAATGGTGTAAGTTCTAAAGTAAAAAATGCAATAAAATATTACACTTTAGAATGCTACTCATAATTCTGGGTAAAGAATTTAAGTACTAAGTGTCCTTATGATTAGAGATAAAGAACTTGAGAGTCACCCGAACTGCTGTTCCTGAAACTGAGATGAATTCTTCATCTATGTTGCATAGTTGACTGATATCTCCATTTACTACTCTGATCTGTTGATAATGGTCTTTAACTTAGCTCCATTATTCTCTAGGAAGTATATTCAGACTAACTTGCTGAAGAGGGAATAATTACAGACAGAAGTAAAATGAACTGCCAGTTCAATTGAACTGAGACAGAAGAAGAGTGTTAACATAGGGACAATGGAGAGGACGGGAAGAGGGAGGAATGGCTTACTGAATGGAGACAGTCTTTACTGCTTTGCATTTGTTTCAAGCCACACACTCTTGAAATCTGACCAAGTTGCTAAGGTGAAAATTAGGTCATTGCTTTCGGTTGTTTCTCTGTTAAGATTTTTAATTCAAAAAAAATATAATCACATGCATTGTAACTAAAAAGATGGGCAATGAATTATAGGATCCACTTTGGAGCTGTTATAAATAAATTTCATATTCCATAGACTGAAAAATACATTTTTGATCAAGCTAAAAAAATAAAACCTGCAGTTTAAAGTACACTACTGTAAAATATCCTGAACGGGAATATGAATGTACATGTTTGTAATAATCTGGGCTATTTTGTTCTGAGGTCAACAGTATTTCTAACAAGGAAACATAAGTTCTTATGGTAGGCCATGGGTTGTTAAAATTCACGGGAAAACAAACCCATTGTTCTTCTTAAGATCAAATCATTAGAAATCAATATATATTCTCATCATGGTGGTCATGTTTTCAGAGGTGTTTACACAGTGTATGCTAAAATCATTGTGAAAGTCAATGATCAAACACCTGATCCTGTTTTTTTTGAGGCTCTTCTAATCCAGCCACCTATTTTGGAATTTTATATACTGGTCTTTTTAATGTAAGT
Organism: Proteles cristata cristata; assembly: GCA_017311185.1. NCBI lineage: Eukaryota > Metazoa > Chordata > Mammalia > Carnivora > Hyaenidae > Proteles > Proteles cristata. The sequence continues at coordinate 14,671 of JAESUZ010003182.1, forward strand.
ACTGTTATCAACCAGGCTTCTAAGCTGTAACCACAGAAAACAAGTCTAGTTGGCTTAAACAGAAAAGGACTTTATTTCAAAGGATACTGTTAGCCCATAGCTGCTGGGAAAGCTGAAGACCAGACTTGGAAAACAAACAAGAACAAAGGCTGGGCACGGAGAACTGCATCAGGGAAAGAGCCCAGTGAGCAGCCTGTGTTGCTCCGGGCCCCTGGCCACTACAGCTCCCACTCTGTGTAGAGACAGTGGATGCCGTCACTGCCACCACTGCCACTGACTCTTTTCCGCTGAATGTTTCTGCTCCCACCCTGCTTACAGAAAGAATTCTCTAGAGCCCTTGCCTTTAAACAATGTTTTTAACGAATATGTTATTTTTATTTATTTAAGAGAAAGAAAGAGAGCATGCCTGTGTGAATGGGGGAGGGGCAAAGAGAGAGGGAGAGAAAGAATCTTAAGTAGCTTCCACGCTTAAGATCCTGAGATCATGACCCTGAGATCATGACCCGAGTCAAAATCATGTCAGACATTTAACTGACTAAGCCACTCAGGTGCCCCTAACTTTATTTACTTATTTTTTAAAGTAACCTCTACACCCAGTGTGGGGCTCGAACTCACAATCCTGAGATCAAGAGCTGCATGCTCTACCAACTAAGCCAGCCAGGCACCCCTCTATAGTCCTCTGTGCTATGAGCTCCTGATTCAAAAAGCCCAGGCAATGTGCTTAAACTTTAACCACTGAGAAGGCTGAGAAAGCAAGCATTAAACCTTTTAGGTTTTTATTCTGGGAGGTACACTCTGCCTTCAAACAAGACATGTATAGTGAGGAATTTCTCAAAACTAGGAAGGTCCTTATGCCGGCAGCCAGAAGTCAAATAACTGATACAGGAACACTCATCTATTCAGGAAAGAACAGCCTACTCCATACAAAGCCCTCTGTTCTCTAGCTAAGTGCTCTGAAGCAAAGTCTGAGCGGTGACCTACCCAGGTCCATGTTCCCACAGTTTTCAAACCTCCTAGTTGGACCCACATTTTCCTCACTTACTCTGACCCAAGGGATTCAGCACAAATCAGGTTCATGGCTGAGACTCCTCTGAGTTGATGCTTCAATCACTAGTCTGTTATTTTGTTCCTACAACTAGGCCCTGAGTGGCCTCCCACCTTCATCCCTGGAAACTGGTTTCTGGACTTGGGGTCAGAAGAGCTGGTATGAGTCACAAGCTTATCGCTGACAAGCAGGAGAAAAGGCTAGTTATTCATCTCTGAGCCCCACCATACTGACAGGTTGTCAGGACAACCAAATGAGAGAAAGCAAAAACCTTCTGTAATCTAAAATGATACGCACAATCTTTTTAGTTGACATTAGTGACAGGTATGACAAATGCCCCAGTTCCTTAGGATTATGGCCTAGCCTCTCTGGTTCTTCTGAGAACTGATGTCATATCATAAAAAAAATTAATTTTGTAATCAGAGCAGCATATGCTCATAGTTTTAAAAGTCTTACAGCTAGTAGTAATAAAAACTGTCCTCTGAAAACAAACCCCCCTGCCCTCTTTGACACTCCCAGTTCTGTTCCTCAGAGGCAACTACTCTCAATTCTTAAGCTGTTTCTTCTGGTATTTATCTCTGTTATAATTTTTATTAAATCAATATTCAGTGTTCACATTATGACGATTTAAATACCGCTTACTGCTGAGCCAATTGTGCAACTAGAACTGTATTTTCTTCCATACGTAATTTTAAATTTTTCTTGGAGATATTATTTTCTTCATTTCCCACTTGCTTCATTTTCTATAAACCTATTGTTAATTCTTCACAAAAGCACCAAAAGATTCATGAAAATTTTTTAAGGCTTATTTAAGAGAGAGAGAAAGAGTGTGTGTGTGTGTGTGTATGTGTGTGTGTGTGTGTGCATGCACACGCTATTGCATGAGTTGGGGAGGGGCTAGCAGGGAGGGAGAGAGAATCCTAAGCAAGCTCTGTGCTGTCAGCTCAGAGCCTGATATGGGGCTCGATCTCACAAATCAGGAGATCATGACCTGACCTGACCTGAAATCAAGAGTCAGTTGCTTAACTGACAGCCACTCAGGCAATCCCTCCAACCCACTCCCATGAAATAAATCTTTCAATGCCGCTTGTCATTTAATGTTCCTGGAGGTTTTCACCCTCCTAGTCTAGACTTGATGCCCACTAGACCTACTGTACAGCTAGTAATTAGGATTTCCCTTTCTTATTTCCCGTGTTTGACACCATTTTCTAGATCCCACACTTGTCTGTTCTAGGTTCACTTCATTATTTAGTGGAACACATCCTTAGTAACTTCCTCAGTAGTGGTGCAGGGGAGATAAATCTTCTGAGGCAAGACTGAAAAAATGCCTTTATCTAGCCTTTCGCTTGATTGACAGTTTGGCTAAATATAGAATTTTGTGTAGAAAATAATTTTCCATCAGCTTTTTAAAGGCGCTATGCCACTGTGTTGCAGCATTCAGCTGCTGCTATTGAAAAGTTCAATACTATTCAGAGTCCTATTTCTTTGTATGGAACCTAATTTTTCTCTCTCCAACACTGTAGAATCTTCTCTTTTTCCCTAGAGTTAGGGATAAAACTTTTTAATACAGAAATTCCTTTAGTTTTAGTAGTATTTATATTACTACTGACTTTTCTTCCCTTTTCTCTGGTATGTTTAACAACCACCGCTTGTTAAATTGTTACATCTTCTGGACCAATAATAGTTTTCTTATTTGTCTCCACTGTTGTCCATCTCTTCATTATTTGTTTGACTTGCCAGATTTCTTCAATTTTACCTTTCAATCTATTGTATTTTTCATTTCTGCTATTTATTTCCAACAGCTTCTGTCTTTACCCTTACAGAATCCTATCTATGTCTCACTGATCCAATAGAATGCTTTTATAAAAGGGCTTTTTTTGTTTGTTTGTTTAGAATAGGCTTCATGCCCAGCACAGAGCCCAACACAGGGGTGAACTCTCAATCCTGAGATTAAGACCTGAGCTGAGACCATCCAGGCACCCCTATATAAGGGCATTTTGCTTTTGTTGAAGTTTTCTTCTGCTTTCTTCAACGGTTTGTTCTAATACTTTTTTCTTTTTGTTCTGATCTCTGTGTCAATTTGGAAGGTTTCCTCAAATGTTCACTGAACCTTGGACGGGTTTTCATATTTAAGAACGAAGCACTAAAGAGCTGTGTGGAAGCTCTGTTGCAAAAGCTGGCTTGCTGACTATATTCTTTGTAGAACTGGAAGGCAAACTGGTTTTTTCACCATGGAACTCCTGAGCATAATTTCATGATGGAACTTCCCACATCAGTCCATCAGTCTATATGCTCTTGAGCTGTTCACTATTTCTAGAGCTCCAGTTTTTTTTTAAACCTTTTATCTGCCTGGCTTGGACTAGAGCAGGGAAGAAGAGTGATTTTAACATTTAGTGTGTAGGCTTTTACATAAATTCAGATCTTTTTTTTTTTTTTTAACATTTATTTATTTTTGAGAGACAGAGTGTGAGCAGGGTAGGGCAGAGACAGACACACACACAGAATCCAAAGCAGGCTTCAGGCTCCGAGCTGTCAGCCCTGAGCCCGATGTGGGGCTCGAACTCACGAACTGTGAGATCATGACCTCAGCCGAAGTCAGCTGATTAACCGACTGAGCCACCCAGGCGCCCCATAAATTCAGATTTCAACCTTGTGCTTTACCCCACACCTCCACCCTTTCTTTCATAGCTATTTCCAGATTTGAGATCTCTCTCGTTCAACTTCTTCAGAAAATAAATCTCAGGTTTATTGTGTTTGGTGGTGGGAGGGTGTGAGGACAGAGAAGAGAACTGAAGGGCAGATTAGGGTTTGTTACCCGGCACAAGTGATACAGATGCAAGAACAAACAGGCCATGGAGACAAAACGGAAAGCACTGACCCATGTATATGTAGGAACTTAAAGCACAAATCCGAAGAGAATATGGATGGTTTCATACAGGGTACTCAGAAAACCAGCTCACTCTAAGAAGTAAAACAAAACCCCATTCCTTTCTGACACCACCTATGAAGGTGAATTCCATGGGGAAAGAGTTCATCCATTCAGCATTCAGACTTAGAATCAAATCTCTTTAGCTCACCATGCTTATCCCTTCTTTCCAGAGTACTAAGTAGCCCCCGCGAGATGTCTCCCTTATCCTCAGCAGACCCCTCTATAGGCTCTAGAGTTATAAACCTCTCTGCCAAGCCATAGTCAGTCATGATCTGCTTTCCTGCTTCCAAAACTTTCAATATCCTTTTTTCCACTATTGTTTTCCTCTCAGGTATCTTTGCCCTGAGGGTTTATATTTGTTTTACTCCTTTATTATACTATTAGGGCTTTGGAAGAGACAGAAATAAACTTATGTTTAATCTGCTATGTAGGAAATGAGGTGAAATCAAATCCAACCCTAAAATGTCAAGCTAGTAGCTTGAGGCCCCATTACCTGTTAATTCATCTCCCTAACAGTGACTGCCTATTTGTCTGAATAAAACACATTCTCAGTATAGGTTAGGAACATACTCTTTTATCCAAACCACTCTGGATGCCTGCCTATTCTATCTCTTTTTATGATGCTCTTGGAACTATTAAATCACCTCTCCATCTTGTAGGACATAGTTAGTCTCAAGGTCCTAGCCTCCCCTGACAGGATTTGTTTCCTTTTAAAACTGGGCCTTAACTTTTGAAGTTAAATCTAATTTGGAATAAAAAGTAACAGTCATTGGGGCGCCTGGGTGGCTTAGTCGGTTAAGCGTCCGACTTTCGCTTAGGTCATGATCTCACGGTTCGTGGGTTCGAGCCCCGCGTCGGGCTCTGTGCTGACTGCCAGCTCAGAGCCTGTTTCAGTCTGTGACTCCCACTCTCTCTGACCCTCCCTGCTCATGCTCTCTCTCTCTCTCTCTCTCTTAGAAATAAATAAAAAATATTAAAAAAAAAAAGTAACAGTCATTAATTCAAAATCATTTAGTGAATACCCTCTATGTCCCAGGCTAAGGGGACACAAAGATGAGAACAGTATACTCCAACCCTCAAGATGCCCAACAGGCTAGTCTCACAGGGTGTAACTGGAAGTTAAGCCTGTGTCTGAATCAGAGATCACAGATGATGATTTAGGTGACTATTTTCCTAATTTTCTCCAAAATGGTACATAACTATCACCATGCTGGATGCATCTGAGAGATGCTAATTCATCAGATACCATAGATGCCTCAGGCTTAATCTACTTGTACAACTCCTGGTGAGAAAAACCAACTGTAGAATGACAAACAGCCAGACATTTACAACAGTTTGATGAGTGGCATGTACCATCTCACTAGTGATAAAATTATAAGAAAAACTTAAAATTAGTAATAACCTAGTAAAAATCTGTAAAATATGCTTAGTATTAGGTTTAATCAACAGAATCATAAAATTATTTTTTAAACATAAAAAGTTTTACAAAAGAATATGGTAGTGAATGAAATACGTTCTGATGATTATCATTTAGCAGCTAATATTTATTGAATGCTAACTATGTATCAAGTGCCAGTCAAATCACTTAATATATATTATTTCCTTTAATCCTTATAATCCTACTTTACAGGGTTACTGTTCTTATTTTATAAAAGAGAAAACAGGGGCTTACAAAGTATGGAAAGAGCCCAAATGTCCATTGATGGATGAATGGATAAAGAAGATGTGTTGGGGTGCCTGGGTGGCTTAGTCGGTTAGGCGTCCGACTTTCGCTTAGGTCATGATCTCGCGGTTCGTGGGTTCGAGCCCCGCGTTGGGCTCTGTGCTGACTGCCAGCTCGGAGCCTGGAGCCTGTTTCAGTCTGTGACTCCCTCTCTCTCTGACCCTCCCCTGCTCATGCTGTCTCTCTCTCTCTCTCCTAGAAATAAAGAAAACATTAAAAAAAAATTTTTTTAAGAAGATGTGGTATATATATCTAATATATATTATATATTAATTAGATATTATATATATAATTAGATATATAATATATAATATATTATAATATACATTATATATATTATATATATATAAATGGAGTATTACTCGGCAATCAAAAAGAATGAAATCTTGCCATTTGCAACTAAATGGATGGAACTAGAGGGTATTATGCTAAGAGAAATTAGTCAGAGAAAGATAAATATCATATGACTTCACTCATATGAGGACTTTAAGATTTAAAACAGATGAACATAAGGGAAAGGAAATAAAAATAATATAAAAACAGGGAGGGGGACAAAACATAACAGACTCTTAAATATGGAGAACAAACAGTGAGTTGCTGGAGGGGGTGTGGGAGGAGGGGATGGGCTATAAGGGTAAGGGGCTTAAGGAATCTACTCCTGAAATCATTGTTGCATTATATGCTAACTTGGATATAAATTAAAAAATAAATTAAAAAATAAACAAACAAAAAAGAAAATAGGGGATTAGACAGACGACTTGCTCTGAGGTCAAGCAAGTTAAAACATGACAGTGAAGGAATCAAATCCAGTTTGGTTACAGAGCTTGAGCTCTCAAAATGCATGGTATAAAATTCCTCTCCAAGTGACCAAATATTCTCCTTCTCACAAAAATGAGGTAATTATGAATAATGAAAGGAAACAGAGAGCCACTGACACCCAAGTTTAAGGGAATATACATATAATTTTACAGTAACCAAGACCCGTACAAGGAGTATTGTTTTATATCTTTAAATGTACTAAAAAATCCACAATTTCTAGCTAAATGATTAAAAAAATTAAACTCACTTAACATAAAAGAACTTTAGATCAAGTATTACCTAACATCTAAGACCTGGCTCACAATTTTACTTTTCATTCAAAACTTAACAACAAGCCTCCAAAACCTATATTAAGGGATGCTTTCCCATTTATAAGAAACAAAAATTTTAAGTTTATTTATTTTGAGAGGAAGACAGGGAGCAGGGTAGGGGTAGAGGGGAAGAGAGAGAGAGAAAGAGAGAGAAATTCCCAAGCAGGCTCCTTGCTGACCTGCCATGGGGCTCAATCTCATGAACCATGAGATTATGACCTGAGTGGAAATCAAGTCAAATGTTCAACTGACTGAGCCACCCATGAGCCCAGGATTCCTGTTTTTTAAAAACAGCAAAGTATATACAATGTACTCGGTTTCTTACTATTTAAACATGTCAAAAAATAAATTCAATTTGAGAAAATAAAGGTTATTTATACCTTTTGAATAATGGTGCAATCTTCAAACTTTTCTGTAGAAACATTTTCTGATAAATTTGGTTTTACAGAATAAAATAGTGGTAGGTCAAGCTGTTAGGTTATTTTTGAGAACACATTTTCCTATAGTCTGATATCAAAATAGCCTACTATTATTAATGTAATAATTCTTATTTTAAATTGATAAAAATATTTTAATGATTTTGATTGTGGTAATAAAACTAAATTAGTACTATTGCTAAAAAGATAATGGTAAAATAAGATTTTGAGAAATCCTTTATGTACTAGAAATTTCAACTTTTTTTTTCTTTTTTTTAATGTTTTATTTATTTCCAGGAGAGAGAGACAGCGTGAGCAGGGGAGGGTCAGAGAGAGAGGGAGTCACAGACTGAAACAGGCTCCAGGCTCTGAGCTGGCAGTCAGCACAGAGCCCGACGCGGGGCTCGAACCCACGAACCGCGAGATCATGACCTAAGCGAAAGTCGGACGCTTAACCGACTAAGCCACCCAGGCGCCCCTAGAAATTTCAACTTTTATCACTTAGGTTTATTGATGCCTCCTTCTGAATAATTCCTCTCATTGTATTAACTAATTTATTATTATTATTTAACTGGGGCTTTTACGTCATTTCTCAAAGTCCTATTAATTTGTTGATTGAGCCACACAACATACATTTTATTTTCAAGTTAGAAAACTGTGCTTAGCTTTCATTATTCCTTATTTCATTAAATACCTGTGTTTTACCCCAGATATTAACTTTTTCTTCTAATTGGCAACTTCTAATGTTCTTTTAGCAAATACTCATTAGCTGAATTTCTCAAGTAATTACACGTCATATAACTTGTTCTGTTTTAATATATGGCCACAGAAAGCAAAGAATGCATTTTTTCAAGACAGCAAATTCTCTTTGCCATGTGTGGGAGGCTGATTTGCAGCTCTGAAATACTCAGATTCTAATGTTTACCAATGTATATATAATTCTTTAATGTTACTTTCATGTATTCATTTGCCTATAACACGTAAAAATGTGCCATCCTAATCTAAAAGATTTAGTTTAAATTAAGTGAAGGCGGCACAGGAATCTAGCACTGACCTTACGCACTGTAGGCTGTTGCCTGATGTACAAGTTAAGCTTGAAAAGAAGATACAGAATATTTAAAACTTTAAATAAAAACCCTTGCCTAATTCTTGGATTCAAATACACTTGTATCCAAATGTGACTATCTTCATTTTTGGAATGAATATTCATTCCTCTTCTAAACATTTAAGCATTAATAACTTACTGAGTAGAAATATGAGAATCTAAGTTATCCAAGAAGTCCTAGATCAAGAATAACCATGAAATCTGGGAAACGAGGTTAGTTCAAAGCTTGGGTGTGGACAGGGTGAAGGTGGTAATTATATATTCCCACACCTATTGTCTTACATTAGGGAAAAAGAGCCTCACATCTCATCTATTGCTCTTAGTCACTAGTTTTGAATGCTTGGTTTTAATACTAAATGAATACGCACATTAATAATAACATTCAATTCTTTCTCAAATTTTGTAACTGTAGATTTGAAAAAACCGACTCTGTCACATCCCAAACAGTGAAATCATGGAACATACTGGCTGTGTTTTCAATGTGGAAGACAAATACGTAATTCTAGAAATCAAAATTTCTTACCTTGTGCAAGCATGTTAAATTCCAAGAACAGCGCTATGTGGTAAAGTTCCATGGCTTCTTCTGCCCTGGTCATGTTTGGCTTCCCTGCGACGAGAGCCTGAACTTCACTGAGACTCCCCACAGAGGGACTACAGTGCAAACCAGAGAGGTCCACCACATCAGTATACATACAGTGTAATATAACTTTCGCATATTTTTTGGGTATAATGGACTCATCTAATATAATTCTGGTGGGAGTCCTCAAAGTTCGGTCTGTGATTTCTTCACCAGTCCGTATCCTCCTTTGTAATAAATTCCGAAAAAATGGGGACCGTGCTGAAATAATAGCCTTGTGAGCTTTGAGCTCTTCATCTAAACAGTTCTGATTTCCACCAAAAGCTTCAACCAATTCAGAGTCTGAAGAAAAACTAAGGACAACATCATAGTAACACATATAATCAAAAAGTCCACGCATATCTACATCAAGGGAATTTGGTGTTCCAAATTCTTCACTAAGCTGGACGAGAATATCAACATTTTGAAACCTTGAGTCCTCCATTCCAAACTCTCCTGTATAAAGGTAGTGTAGCAAAGCAGAAAACATGGGCATGTCTATACCAGCTGTATTGATGTCCATAATGATCTCTGCCCCATACTCTGGTGAGGAAGAAAGCAGCGTTTTAAAAAATGGACACCTTGCTGCCAAAATGGCACGATGAACAGGAAAACAAGTTTCTTGAAATATTAAGTCTACATCAGTACAATACTTGTACTCATAAAGATCGGCCATATCTTTCTGTAATGTCCGAGCTTCTGGTCTAGCCAAACTGGCTTGTAGAGAAAGCTCCTTTAAGGCTGAAGTTCCCTCATATTCCTCCACTAAAGCATTAACATCTCTAACATCCCACCCAGTGAGGAGTTCTCGCATCTGCTTGGCGTGATCGGCAGACCTATTAGATTTTCGACGCTTAATAAACTTCTTTTTGAGGGTGGCAAGGCCAGAGGTTCTCTTTTTTTTGTCTTGTGGTTTCTCATGGCCATGGTCAAGGCTATATAATTTTGATTCACAACCATAGCCTTGCTGAGAATAGGATGATGTCCCTAAAAAGGAAATCAAACAAATGAAAATGTATTTCTCTGTTCTTAACATTCATTTTCAATGTTCACTTTAACACATATTTTATGCTAAAAATTTTTAGAGAAGACATTCCTGAACCATTCAAATAAAGTTAACATTTGTTTCTATAAAGAAATTAAAAAGATCAAATCATTCATTTTTATATTAAATAAGGAATAGAGACTGACAGAGCAGATTATTCTTTACTTGAAAACATGCTTTTGGCTCTCTATCAAAAACCAGATATCACACATGTTAATCATGCAGTGTTAGAAAATGAGAGTTAACCGGATTTGTAAATTCAGAATACTTCTTATATACAATTGTGAAATCTTTCTTTTCTTTTCTTTCCTTCCTCCCTCCTTCCCTCTCTCTCTCTCTTTCTTTCTTTTTGTTAACTACACCAAGGCTGCTTTGCACTGGGGAAAACAAACGGACCAGGACACAAGAAGCATGTATTTCACTATTTTCATACCAGTGGAGATTGCTAGCTTTCCAGGGCAGACGGCAATTATGGTTAAGACACCAGAGAAAAGATCAATGGTGCTACAGCAGCTTGGTTAGGATAAAAATCATACAAGGCAGATTCACATTTGTTGGGGAAAAATCTGGATGCTACAAAATTATTATGTATAATAACTTCTTCGCAATTCAATTCTCTTTTCATCCAAAAAGACCACTGAAAACACAATTCTATCTATATTCACAAAAGAAAATGAAATCAGAAAAGCTGAAACCGTTACCTATAAAAGTCTGTTGGGCTTGAGGATTTCCCCCTACCCTCGGGGAACATGAATGAGGATAGTTAGATGCATTAGCACCCATTTTCTTCAGTCACTCAGGCATTCCATCTGCTGGTTCTTCAGAGTGTAATCCCAGAGGCCTTTGCGAACTTTCAACCCTGGATCCAGCAGCCTCTTTTCATCCATTTCTTGATATGAAACAAAAATAATTTTATTCATTTTTTCAAATGTATCTCAAATTGCACAGTTTAAAAAAAAGCAAACTACTGAAAGCTGCTTTTATTTGCAAATGACATGCTGTCAAAATCACATGTAAAAATTTCAGAAAATGTAAACAAATAGTTAAACTTGAATTATGAATCAGTGTTAGCTGCAATTTTGAGCCATAAAATGTACCAATTATGTTCTTCTTAAGGCAATGAAAAGTAACAAATCAGACTAATTTAAATATATGATTATGGAAGGAGTATTTCAAATCATAGGAAAAAGTAGTTAAAGACTAAAAAATTGGAAAAAAAAATATTTTTTACCCCTTAGAGACAACCACCAGTTATTATAATCTAACATTTTATAAGCAATTTATAAACACCAAAGAGGCTGATACCCAAAGTTGATCTTCCTTGTGAAGTCCTGAAATAAAAATACTACTTTCATGACAGCTGAGTGGCTTGGTTGGTTAAGCATCCAACGCTTGATTTCGGCTTAAGTCATGATCTCATGCACAGTTTGTGGGATCAAGCCTCGATCAAGGCAGAACCTGCTTGGGAATCTCTCTTTTTCTCTCTGCCCTTCTCCCATTCATGCTCTCTCTCAAAATAAATAAATAAACATAAATATATCTATTGCTTGTTATTACTTGACATGATGACTTAACATGGCCAGGACGGGGGAGGGGAGGGGTACCAGTAAGAGATCATTTTAACAGAGTAAATTCCATACTATGGGAGCTTAACTCTCAGAGCTGGCAGCAGAAGATATATACACAAAGAGAAAAAACTCTATATTAGAGAACAGGGTTAATAGGAATATGCATCTGTCTAGCATCTGGATATATAAAATTTATCTGATTCAGAGGGATAATGGTTTAAGAGAAAACAGAATTTAAAATCTATTATTGGAATTATTAGAAAATCAACCAGGAAGTAGTTAATCTAGCCTCATAATGAAGGATGAAGTGTTTTAACAAATAGAGTTAAATACACACATACAAAATCACAAAAAGCCTGCTAGAGAAAGAACTTTGTCAAGACTCCAGGAATTTATTTTCATCTCTGTTACTGACACAGCATAACCTTAGGAAATCAAGTTTAAGAAAATCACTATTAACATCTGTGCTTCCTTCAATCTTTTCCCACTATATATATGAGAATTTAAGCACAGAATGATCTACCTATAGTGTTCAAGACTGGGAAACCTTCCACAGAGTAGATATTATGTAAAGTGGCAGTAACTTCAATCAAATCATATACTCACACAAGCAAATTTCCTATTTGAAATTCACCTACCTACCAAGGAAAAAACAGTATGTTAAGACTTTTTACTCTGGTACATGCTTCTGAAGTCAGAAACCCTATGGGCAGCCAGAGATGTGACAGCACATTCTGTAAGAACTACCCAGCAAAGAATCCGGAGGTTCACATACTATTTTGTAAACACTAAATGGTGAGGAAAAATACTTCTTCTGGCAAAGTCTGTTTTCTTAAAGTCTGATGCTTAGTATAAGTTAAATTCACAGTTTTCTATTCTTAAATATTAGCAATGTTAGAAGGGGCTGTTTTAGGTAATCTTGAATTCTGTCAATTAAAAAAATTTTTATCATTGAAGTATAGTTACATTAAATGTTGTCATTCTTATAAAACAGGAATTAAATCTGCCTGTGTTAATTTTAGTTTAAACTTCAAAAACAGTTAAGTCTAATAAATCTTAGTTTTCAAACTGAGCTCCTTAAAAGCTTCAACATTCTATCAGATACTTTTAGTGGTTCTTTAGAAGAAATTAGGGTCCTAAAAGCCAAGTTTGTGGCCTTATTTACAGGTTAAATCCTTTTCTCACTGAAGATTTGTGGTTAAAACACAAAAATAGGGGTGCCTGGGTGGCTCAGTCCATTAAGCTCAGATTCCTGATTTTTGGCTCTGGTCATGATCTCACTGTTGGTGAGATCCAGCCCTGCATGGGGCTCTGCTCTGACAGTGTGGAGCCTGCTTGGGATTTTCTTTCTTTTCTTTCCTTTTTTCTCCTTTTCCTTTTCCTTTTCCCCTTCCTTCCTTTCTTCCTTCCTTCCTTCCTTCCTTCCTTCCTTCCTTCCTTCCTTCCTTCTCTCTCTCTGTCTCACTTCCACCTCCCTCCCCCATTCACACTCTCAAGATAAAAACCCACAAAAATAGCACAGAGATTTCTCAAATCTGAAATATATTAAGAATAATTAAGAAAAATCCAGAAGCACTTGGCTGGCTCAATCAAAATAGCCTGTGACTCTTGATCTCGGGGTTGAGCTCAAGCCCCACATTAGGTTTAGAGATTACTTAAAAATAAAATCTTTTTTTGTTTTGTTTTGTTGAAAGAGAGAAGAGAGAGGAGAAGAGAGAGAGAGAGAGAGCACATGTGAGCAAGGGAGAGGGGCAGAGGGAGAGGTAGAGAGAGAATCCCAAGCAGGCTCAGTGTTCAGCATGGAGCCCAATGCAAGGCTTGATACCATGACCCTGGGATTATGACCTGAGCCAGATGCTCTGACTGAGGCACCCTGGCACCCCCAAAATAAAATCTTTTTTAAAAATCCAGAATAGGGGCGCCTGGGTGGCTTAGTCGGTTAAGCGTCCGACTTTCATTTAGGTCATGATCTCACGGTTCGTGGGTTCGAGCCCCGCGTCGGGCTCTGTGCTGGCTGCCAGCTCAGAGCCTGGAGCCTGTTTCAGAGTCTGTGACTCCCTCTCTCTCTGACCCTCCCTTGCTCACGCTGTCTCTCTCTATCCTAGAAATAAAAATATTAAAAAAAAAAAAATCCAGAATAAAAACATTATGCAAAATGAAAGCTTTAGCAAAATGAGAGAGCTTTACCAAAAAGATAAGCTTTGAATGCGGAAGTAACAGATAGTCAAAAGTACTGGTAAAGTGTCTCTCCTCTGGTTAAATCTCTTCTCATTTCCTCCTTCATTCATTCTTCAAGTTACATATTGCTTCATTTGTTTTGCTTGCTTTTTAATTTAAAAAATTCTTTTAACATTTATTTATTTTTGAGAGGTAGAGGAAATGCTCATGTGCACACAAGTGGGGTATGGGCAGAGAGAGGGAGACAGAGGATCAGAAGCAGGCTCTGAGCTGTAAGCATAAGCCCAATGTGGGGCTCTACCGTACAAACTGTGAGATTGTGACCTGAGCCAAAATCAACTGAGCCATCTAGGAGCCCTACTTTTTAATTTTTAATGACTGTACAGCAGACTCATGAACGTGGCAAAAAGTGTGCTGCTGAAACAAAACAAGGAAGAATGGCACCATGCTTCTAGAGGAAGAAAAATCAGTGTCCACAGTAGTGGATAGTATTCTACTCTCACTTTGTCACACTGTAACAAAGAGTGCAAACACACCCAGGAGAATTATGTCCAATGAGAATTTTGCAAGGTTTGTAGGGACACAAAATACTATTATACTGGCCTGTCTCAAATTTAAACCACGTCAAAAATGCCTTTTTTTTCTTTTTCCTTTTTTTTTTTTTAAAAAGGTTAATTTTACAATGAGCATACTAAGACATACAAAGGTTGCCAAGACATCACCCACCCCACTGGAGACACAAGACCCCCTAGCAAGCACTCGGCAAGTCACAAGTTGAGATAAGGATGCTTGACCAGTTGCCATTGTAATAAGCACCACAGGGACAGCTGGGGTCCTACCCTGGTGAGGTGGCTTGAAATAAAAGTCTCTCTGGGACTTAGGGACAGAGTCTTTCTTCCTGGTAGCTTCTAGTCAACAGGGATTCCCTTCAAGATGAACTGATTTGGGCAACATTCATATTTCCTACTGAGCTCTAATACTAAAATAAACATAGGGTCTTAGAAAGATTTAGTGGGAGAGATTTTCTGGATCAGCTATAACCCTTAAGTCTACCTTGTATCCCCAATTCCAAATTCTGGGGGTAACCTTTATAGTACTAAAGCCCTACTTCTCAAAATTCTAAGAGAATAATTTATTAAGTAACGAAAAGCCTATTCCATACGGAGCACAGTAGTTATGTTATTTAGTTCTTAATCTAATCCACTGTCTTCAGATGCTGGAAATGAAAGTAAGTCACAGTTTAATCTCCCCAGGGATATTTTCATTTTAGGCAAGCTTTATCTGTCTGCTACATAAAATAGGATGAAATCCAATCTTTGAATGATACAGAGGGAATGGAGGGGAAGGGGGAAGGGGAGGGAAGGGAAAGAGAAGGAAAATAGAGGGCTTTACAGAACTGGGAAAGGCCCACAGGGTGCAAATGGCCCTAGAGAGCTGATAAATCCTTCTCTGAGAATCATCATTCTGGGGGAGCTCCCTCTGTTAACAGTCAATATGACCAATTTCAATCAAAATCAAACTGGCTTACAACAAGCTTCAGTGATTGTAGCTGACCCAACTGAGGGCAAAAATGATAATTGAAGGCAACAGAATTAACGATCTTGTGAGAATATTTTTAGAAAAAAAAATCAACCTCTATGCCTTCCAAAAAACCTTAGACCAGCATTTCCAAAGAATTTTCCCAAAGTTTGGAAAATACACGATTAAACAAAACTAATAGGTTTCTTTACTTCAGAATTTTGGAGCATCTTTAAAGTGCTAAGGTGCATTGTTAATCTCCAAAAGGAGGTATTCTGCATGATCTAAAGGAGACTTTTGCCCCATAGAGCATAATGCACTTGGATGACACACTTTGGAAAACCTGGACCTTTGCCATAAAAACACTTTTTACTACTTTATGCAATAGAGCAATGGGCATCAAGTTACCTGGGACAGAGTACTGTCATCACTAATTTATTCTACCTACATGGGTAAGTCACGTTTAAATTCTAGGACTCTCGGGGCGCCTGGGTGGCTAGTCGGTTAAGCGTCCAACTTTCACTTGGGTCATGATCTAGCGGTTCGTGGGTTCGAGCCCTGCGTCGGGCTCTGTGCTGACTGCCAGTTCAGAGCCTGGAGCCGATTTCAGAGTTTGTGTGTGTGTCTCTCTCTGACCCTCCCCTGCTCACGCTGTCTCTCTCTCTTTCTCTCTCTCCCCTAGAAATAAATAAAAAATATAAAAAATAAAAAAATAAATTCTAGGACTCTCAATTTTTATAAACTGAAACTGAGATGTATGGGTCTCAGCATCTGTAAAATAAAAAAGCTGATACAGGGTTCCCAAAATCCAGTGAAGTTGTATGACGACACATTGGTTTGGAAAATGAGGATGGGGAAGGGCGTTATTTCTATACTAAATGTTAGTGTACAAAGGGGGGAAAAAGCAAGTAGATTTTGGGTTTTAAACACATGTTTTCTTGGGTGATCTAGGTGGTTCAGTCAGTTACATATCCAACTTTGGCTCAGGTTATGGTCTCACAGTTTATGGGTTTGAGCCCTGTGCCTGGAGCCTGCTTCAGATTCTGTGTCTCACCCTCTCTCTCCTCGTCCTCCTCTGTTCATGCTCGCATGCTCTCTCTCTCTTCTCAAAAATAAACATTAACATTGAGGAGGGCACTTGTGGGGATGAGCACTGGGTGTTATATGGAAACCAAGCTGACAATAAACTATTTAAAAAATAAAATTTCAAAGTATTGTGTAAAAAAATAAACATAAAAAATTTTTTTAATCACATGTTTTCTCCTTACTCTGATTATTAGCTATAGTTATAGAAGGATAGGAATGTGGGGCACCTGTGAATACTCATGAAAAGCAATTAGTAATAAAAGAGAAATGCAAAATTATGATAATCCTGCATTCCTGTCAAACTTAAGGTAAGATGACCATATAATGTTACCATCACACCAGCATGCTTGAGAGTGAAAAGGGGTACAAACTAGATGAGATGCCAGAATACGTAAAGCCTAGGTCTAAAGGGGCCAAGTGGGATGAAGGCAACCCCTACAGCTAAACCTCACACTTCCAGAGCTAGAAATAAGACAAAGTTTACAACAAACAAACAAACAAAGAAACAAACAAAAAACTCCTGGGGTGCCTGGGTGGTTCAGTCAGTTGAGCACACAACTCTTGGTTTCGGCTTAGGGTCATAATCTCTACGGTTCGTGAGTTTGAGCCCTGCATCAGGGCTGTGCTGTGGAGCCTGCTTGGGATTCTTTGTCTCCCCCCGGTCTCTGCCCCTCACTTGTGCATGTGTGCTCTCTCTTAAAAAATAAACTTAAAAAAAAAACAAAAAAACCAAAACAATCTAAAACCTACGTTAGAGGAATAAGACTTCCTATGTCCGTCTCATTCCCCAAGCATGTTTTACTTAACATAGCAACTCACATTTATTGAGGTTTTACAATATGCCAGACTCTGTTCTTAGAACTTCACATGAATTAACCCATTTGATTCTCCCAATAACTTTTTACTGATGAGGCTGAGAGGTTAGTAACTTGCCTAAGGTTTCAGTGATATTAAGTGAAAAAGCCAGAATTACGTGTAACCTTTAATTCTATCCTTGGATATATTTTAAAAACAACAAAACAAAGAGAGATTCAACAGTTAAGCCAGAAGCAGAGTCAGCAGTAGACTCCTGCTGTTAGAAGATCTCTTCAAAAAGGTGAAACCAGATTGGAAGGGAATTCAGAAAGCCACCAACTAGGCTCATATGTCTCCTCTGGGCCATCTAATACAGAGACAGAAGATCTCCACTCTGTACTGCAAACCTCGCTAATTCCAATAACACAGAATAACTGTTTATGATAGCAGCAGCTTATTAAAAAGAAAGGCAAACTTATGTTCCATTAAACATTGATTAAGGCAGAGAGGCCCCAGTGATGGAGCCAGAAAGGGCCTTCAATTTTCTTCTGGTCAATCTTGTTTTTGAAGTGAACTATATCCTCATGGAATGGGAGAAAATATTTGCCTATCATATCCGATAAGGGATTAATATCCAAAATACACAGAGAACTCCTATGACTCAACAACCAACCAAACAAGCTGATTAAAAAATGGGAAAAGGTCTTAAATAAATATTCCTCCAAGGAAGGTATACAGATACCTAATTAAGCCCATGAAAACATCACTAATCAACAGGGAAATGCAAATCAAAACCACAATGATATACTACCTCACTTTTACTAAGATGGCTATTATCAATAAAATAGAAAATAAGTGTTGGCAAGGATGGAGAAATTAGAACTTCTGTGTACTGCTGGTGGGAACATAAAATGGTTTTGTTGTGGAAATGGCCACTGTGAAAACAGCATGGAAGTTCCTCAAAAAATTAAAATCACATTTACCATGTGATACAGCAATTTCACTTCTGGCTTTACACCCGAAAGAAATGAAAGCAGGGTTTCAAGACATATACACCCATGTTCATAGCAGCATTATTCAGAGTAGCTAAAATGCAGAAACAACCCAAGTGTCCATCAACAAGTGGATAAGCATAACGTGGTATGTACATACAATGGAATAATTCAGCCTTAAACTAAAAAGGACAAAGATTCTGACACACACTATAACACATAGGAATCTTGAAGACATTGTGCTAAGTAAAATAAACCAGTTGCAAAAAGACAATACTTGTATGATACCCTTTATATGAGACACATAGAACAGTCAAAATCATAGAGACCTAAGTAGAATGGTAGTTGTCAGAGGGGGGAAAGGGAGAATATTAGGAGTTATTGTTTAATGGGTTTAGAGTTTCAGTCGAGGAAGATGAAAGAGTTCTGGAGACAGATGGTGGTGACAGTTATACAAGAATATATGTAATACCACCGAACTGTACAGTTAAAAATGGTCAAGATAGTAAATTTGGTGTTATATATATTGTACCACAATAAAAAAAATTATTAAGTATTGCTATCAAAAAACTATTGTCACCAAAAAACATATATTTTGGAAGCTTTATGGTTAAGGCTCAAAATTGACTTATTTAAGAAAATTTCTTCCCAGGTAAAGTAAACTAGGTATTGTATTTTTCCTTAAGCATTAGAGAATTCATCTGAAAAAAATTTAGACAGAGAAAATCTTTCCATTTCAGGAATGTCTCATTGTATCAACCATTAATAAAATATATACAAATATTTCAATGTCCAATTAAACACAGTATTTTATAAAATTATAATATTTGCCAGAAATAATATAGTACACTTTAACTAATTTTTATATTTAGAAAAAGTGTTATCTGCAAACTTTTATATTTATACATTTTATAATGTATTTTAAATTCTATCATAAAAAATTTTAAAAATACACAAAAGGTAATAGTGTATTGAGCCTTCAAGCAGTATCATCCAGATCCCAGAACTGTCAAAATTGTTTTGGCTTATATTTAAATGTTTGAATTTGATGTATAAAGCTTATGGCTAAAATTTAAATGTTTGTTATTAGCTTCTTATATAAATAAAAACCTGAAAAGATATATGTATATTATGATTATAATCATCATAATACTGATCAGTAATTGACTCTGAGCCAGCCATTCTTAACCACTGTACATGAATTAACTCCTTTAATTTTCTCAGTTAGGTCTATTACTATCCTCACTTTGCACAAGAAATAGACTGGGAGGTTAGGAAAATGAGGCATGGGAGGCTTAGTTACTTACCCGACATCACAGAGCTGGTAAGTTGAAGAACCAGGTTTGGCATTCAGGCTCTTGTATCTATGGACAATATTATCTTTGTAATTTTTTCCTCTAAACATTTGAAGGTAAGTTTCCAGAGCAGACAAATATAGTTCCATTCCAGAAATGGGAAGTGAGTACACACCTGACAGTGTTACTTCTGGTGCTGAAAAGGCTCTCTCATATAAAGCAAAAAATGACTTAACTGAAAGGGTAGCTTATGAAATCAAAGCAAAAGCGCCTTTCTGGCAGCACCTGGGTGGTTCAGTTGTTTAAGTGGCCGACTTCAGCTCAGGTCATGATCTCAAAGCTCCTGGGTTTGAGCCCAGTGTCTGGCTCCACACTAACAGCTTAGGGCTTGGAACTTGTTTCAGATTGTACATCTTTCCATTTCTCTCTGTCCCTCCCCTGCTTGTGTTCTCTCCCTCTCCATCCCTCTCTCTCTCTCAAAAATAAATACATATGTACTCCTTGATGGCAGGATGACACTTGTTTCTGTTTGATCATCCAGCCAGTCAGCCAACCAGCCATACACCCAGCCACTAATCCAACTCTGACCACGCGCCAAGTGCAAGGCATTCTGACAGCCCCTAGGAACACAGGGATGATTATACCCTGAATTGGATTTCTCATTAAATTTAAAAAAAAAAAAAAAAAAAAAAAAAAAGGCTACTCTTCTGGCTTCTTAGTTTAGAGTCAGACCTTCAAGAATTAATAGGAGTGCATCAAGTAAAAAAGAAAGGTCATTCAAGTTAGAAGAAACAGGATGAATAAATGAGTAAAAGTGCAGTCCCAGTCTGCATCCCTGTCCCAGTTCTCACAACCCTGTACCTCTATTATCTACTAACACCGCAGCGTGATTATATTTCCACTGAACTGTACACTTCCCAAGGGTATGCACTGAGCTTCTTTAACTTTCTTACCATCTGCCACAGAATGCAAAGCAGACACAACATTCAAGTTGAATAAATGTTAGCAATTATCATCAATATTGATAAATAATGTGTCTAAGGCCTAAGGAGTACCTATGTTTAAGAGTATGAGCAGGGGCTGGGTCAAAAAGCCTCAAATCCCATTCTAAAGTGTTGAGCCTTATTCAGAACACAATGGGGGAACTACTGGAGCAAAGCATAGAATGTGTGAGGGAAGCACCCTTACATTTGTTTTAAAAGATTACTAGATGGTCTGAATGCAAGAAGACTTATTAGAGGATTCTTGTTATACAGACCAAGAAACTGTTAATAAGGACCTGGCTTTCCTAATCGCCCAAACAAGGACACTATCACCTACTTCACAATGTTAAGAGTTAAGTAAAATAATATGAACTGACTGTGGAAAGCAGAAACGGCCCATCATAAGGGTTTTCATGAGGGGACTGATCTTGCGCCAGGTCTGACTTGGCCTGAATAAGATACATCTTAGAGATGTTGACGTATTCTGAAATACCTGTCTGTTTCTAGACATTTAAAGCTGAGGCCAGTTCCTAGAAAGAGGTGGATAAAGGACCTATGAGGCTACACAGTGAAGATGTGAATAAGCCTCTTACTCTTCAACCTTCATCTCAGAGCTCACATTCAAAATGCTTCATGTAGACCTAGAACCTCAGAATAAGACCCTCCTGAAGCAACTGGTGGAAAAACGGGAATAGAGGGCCAAAAAGGTTTGGAAGCCTCTCACTCAGCTCCTGGGCTTTTGTCTATCCTCCTGTCTGGGCCTCTGGCATTGGTAACTGAGATCTGGTGGGGCTGCAGAGGGGCCAGAACAGTGACATCTACAGCAACCAGAGCAGGAGCTGTTTGGCCGAGCCATCCCCGACACCCAAGACTTTGCTTGCTGTCTTCTTGCAGCGATATGCCCCAAACTGAGATAGCTCTTGGGAATGGGAAAAATGTTCAACAGCTAGGAAAAAAGGCCTATAGGCCAAGGGTAGAAATGATTATAAGGCCCTCCAAGACAGATTACAGAACTGCCCAATCAACTGTCTTATAAGATAATGGTGTCATTTAGTGCTTTTGCATTCATGATAAGAAGACAAGTTTTGAGCCAAGCACACGATATTTGAGTGAATAAATAAAATTGCTGTTCCAATCAGGGACAACTGTTGTTACTGTCAGCTTAGTGGTATATAAAAAAGCAGCTCTGAATGATTCAGTGAAGGCAATAAAAAATCTCAGTCTAGATTTGAGTTTAAAGGATTTACGGAGAGAAATAGAGCTGAAAGCAGACGATATACTCGAAGGAACTGAATTTATTTAGTTTTTTATGTTTTTTTAAAAATTTATTTGAGAGACAGAGAGAGAGAGACAGCGTGAGCAGGGGAGGGTCAGAGAGAGAAGGAGACACAGAATCCAAAACAGGTTCCAGGCTCTGAGCTAGCTGTCAGCATGGAGCCCGATGCAGGGCTTGAACCCACGATCGGCGAGATCATGACCTGAGCCGAAGTCAGACGCTTAACTGACTGAGCCACCCAGGCTCACCTCGAAGCAACTGAATTTAAAAGAAAAAACATGGAATTTCTCATAAGCTTCATTCACGGCCAAAAAACTCACATTTTCTCAAAACAACTTATGAAAATGTTAAAAAAAAAATACAAGGACATGTTTCTTGTTGATGAGTTTCTGTGGGCTCCAGTGGTAGAGATGGAGAGATTAAGAAAAAAAACAAAACCCAGCAAGCTGAGAGAAACTGATGGAGAGAGCGCCTGAGACTACGGCTGCAAATGGAGAAGAGCAGAACACAGAACAAAACAGGAGTATAAACACTCAAAGGTTTCCTCATCTAAGACAGTCTTCTTAAAGAAATCAAATTCCAAACTACTGGAGCATCAAGGGAATAGTCATGTGAATGGTCCTATGAATTATTCAAGTTGTTATAAATGGGGAAATAGTTAATGGTTTAGAAGTCAGAGATAACTCTGTACTAAAATTTTATTTTTTCTCCCATCAGTCAGACTAGAACAGTCCAAACAGATATGGGAGAAAACCTTATTACTCTAAATTTTCAGTGAAAAGGGTTGGCAAGCTAGCTATAATAAGGCATTAGCCTTAATATGGACCACTCATTCTGAAACTTACAGAATTTTTGTTGACATGTCAAATGCAGAGTGTTCCTCCTCATTTTTTTCTGAAGTCTATAGTTAGAAAGAATTTTGTATACAGAAGTGCTGGTAAAAGAAACTGGTTTGATGCAGAACAAGTTTTGAGAAATGTCAGCTATAAAGGAACCCTAGAAGAGACACCAACAAGGCCTCTTTGGTAAAACATGAAGTAGAAAATCAGACAAAACTCTTCCCCTTACAATGAGTATTAGAGGCTTTTCTTGGAGCTATGATAAATTTTTTTCCTCTCACCTCCCTTGACCCCACTACTCATCCTGGGCTACCCATTTGCTGCAGAAGAAACACAGGAAGAGGATATTACAGTCCAGACATATAAGAATGAAACAGAAATTCTAGGTCCTATTTATGCAACGTAAGCCTGCATCTTAAAACACTATTTTGCATTTGTTTAGGAGATCTAACAATAAAAAACTGAGATAATCCCTATGAAGTCCTTATCATAGAACATCTCACCAAATCAGTGAGGGGATGATGAAAAGGAAGAAGGGAATGATGATGATGTCTCTACTTTACATAACCAGGTGGTTAGCAATGCCATAAACCTAGAAGATACACAGGACATACAATTTGTGGCTGAACTGGGAGCAACAAGGAAAATGGGTTTGAGGTTCAAAAAATGTGAGGGAAACAGGTTTGGGAATTCCTTACACTTACATAAATGGGTTTGAAAAAAAGCTTAGGGTGGAAAGCGGCCACCATGGGGCAAAAGCGCCCAAGGTTAGTTAGTAAGATACTGTATTGGAATCACAAGAAACTTGTTATATCACCTGCAGGAAATTACTTTCCATCTGGAGCCAATGTACCTTGATCACAAACACCACTCACTCCCTGACCCTCTGCTTCTTACTCACACAAGTTAATGATTACCATCGGATTGTTTTCTTCACATTCACCACGTGTGTAAGATCTTCGGTGCTCAATTAATATGGAGACAAAACCCCTGTTCAGGGCTCTTGTCTCCTCCAGAATATTAGCCTCTCTCATATTCAATTCTGCATCTGCTCTCTTGCTGGACAAGAGAAAACTCCAGACTCATAGTCTGTGACACATAGAGACATACCAAGGAAGAAATAATACAAACAGCACATGTAAAGGAACAAGTATAAAAATAAGATTTTCCTAATACTTTCAATTTTAGAGGGAACACTCATATATGTATTACAATACAGCTTCTCTCAATATGATCATTTACTTCTGACTGAGGACATGATTTATAAATGTCTTATCCATGTTTGCAAAAGACAGAGAGTTTAAGAAGTGACAGTATTTTTTTCCTCCCCCCCCTTTTTAAGTAAGCTTTATGCCCAATGTGGGGCTTGAACCTATAACCCCAAGATCAAGAGTCATATATTCTACTGATGGAGCCAGACAAACTCCCCAACACTGTTGACTTTTTGAGGCCTAAAGCCATCTCTGGCATAATTTCATTACTGTACAGTGCCCAGTGAAACAAAGGTGATATTGAAGCTCTCCTCCAATCCTTAACATGTCTGAGTCCATGTGCTATAATTAGTATCTGTATTACAGTCATATATGCTATCAGTAAGATACGCTTGCTATTAAAGCATTTTATTAATTAAGACTTAGATTTCTTGAAACAGATTCCCTTTATCAGTTGTCGCATTTCTGCCTTCTCTGAACAGAAGATAATACCCTTTGGGCTCACTGTGCCAAGAAAATTATACCTTAAAGGAAGAGGATATGTCTTCCACGTGGTAATCATTATTGGAATATCTTGTCAGCAGTAATATTTTGCCAGCATCTTCCACTCCACACATGGACAGATGTACAATATTTTCTAGAATCATTAACAGAATATACAAATAAATCTCCCTCACATTTTTTCCATCTTAAGTCTTCCCTAACTTTTTTTCTAATGAGAGATATTAAACCAATCCATTTCTTTATATGGATACTGGGTGCTGACTGAGATAGGCAGGTCTTCATTTGACTCCTGAGTCATCTCCTTAAAAAGCACTGTCTGCCCCTACCTCAGTCCTGCTAGTACCCCTGCCCGGAACACTTTTCCACAAAGTCCTCACATGCATCACTCTCTCATTTTATTCAGATCTTTGCACAAGTGCCATGCTTTTAAAGAGGCTTTCTCTAATTACCCTCTAGAAAATAATATGCCATCTTATCCCATCATTCTTTATCCCCTTTCTTGAGTTTATTTTTCTCTACAGCACTTTTCAACACTTGAAATTATATACTTGTTTCTTGTTAGCAGTCTCACACTACAATATAAGCTTCGTGAGAGCCAGAATTTCATGTATTCAACATTAAATCCTCAGCACATAGAACAGTGCCTGGCAAATGTGAGGTATTAAGTTGAAAACTGCTGAATGAAAGTAGCTTTTAATAAATAAACATTTCAAAAGGAAAGACCCATTAATAATTATTCTTTAAGCTTTTTAATCCAAAAATTGTTTCTGAGGATCCACTTGTTATAGTCTAACCCCCTTTGAAGACTGTGATTTAAAAACTGCACTAGTATTTGGGAGGGGGGGGAAACTTCCTAGAAAAAAGACCCCTGAATCACAGTGTATATACAGCTTTAAATAGGACACTGTTGGGATGTTTCAAAATGCACAAACAGGGACGCCTGGGTGGCTCAGTCGGTTAAGTGTCCAACTTCAGCTCAGGTCATGATCTCACGGTTCATGGGTTCAAGCCCTGCGTCGGGCTCTGTGCTGACAGCTCAGAGCCTGGAGCCTGTTTCAGATTCTGTGTCTCCCTCTCTCTGCTCCTCCCCCACTCGTGCTCTATCTCTGCCTCAAAAATAAACTATTAAAAAACATTCAAAATGTACAATGAAGTAATTAGTTAAAAAAACCCACACTGATTCCTCAAAAACACGGAATTACTATATGATCCAGCAATAGCACTTCTGGGTATTGAAAACATGAGAACAAAATGAAAACAGCGACTTGAGCTGCTATTTGTACATCCATTTTCACAGCAACATTATTCACAATAGCCAAAAGGTGGAAGCAAACTAAGTATCCATCGACAGAGAAATGAACAAAACGGTATTTAACATATGATGGAGTATTATCCAGCCTTTTAAAAGGAAGGAAATTCTGACAACATGCTACATGATGGGTAAACCTTGAGGAACTATGTTACGTGATGTTTCAGGCAATGAAGGACAAACATTGTAGGATCTTACTTTACATGAGGTACTCATAGTAGTCAAAATCATGGAGACAGAAAGTAGAATGGTGGCTACCAGGGGCTGAGAAGTTAGTGTTTAATGATCATAGAGTTGCAGTGGAAAAAACTACTGAAGACTGATGGTGGTGATGGCTGCATAACAATATGAATGTACTTCAAACCATAGAACTGTACACTTAAAGCTCATTAAAATGATAAACGTTACGTTATAGATACTTTTAACCATAATAAAAAAATGGGAAAAATCTCCATTAAAACAGACCGAAAAGCAATGTCTTTCCTTTTTCAATATTCTTTTAATGAATACAGTAAAAGTATCTTAAAAGAGGGACATATAGTTTACAAAATGCTTTTCACACAGCAATTCATTGTATTCTCACATCAAGTCTTCAATGTAGACAGGACAAGCTTCACTCTCTACTCCCTGAATAAGGCAAGGAACTCAAAGTGACTTATCCAAAGAAAATAGGCTGTAAAATGGCGAAGCCAAAACTAGATCCCAGGCATTCTGATCTCTAATCTAGTGTTTTGTCTCCTGAACAAGAAAGCACCTCAAGTCTTGAGTCCTATACCAACTTTCTGAACAGAAGAGTGATGTCTTCTTTGTCCTTTGTCTCTATGTCTACTGCCTGCTGTCCTTGTTATTCATGTCTCAAATTGCTAAAGTTTCTACTTAATCACTCAATTATGGTTAAGGGATAGGTCTTTATCTCTAGTGTTGTACATTGTTGGTGAGCAATAACGTTTCCAGATTGTGGATTATATTCTATAAATATCAACCCCCTAGTGACTACGGTTCTCTATTTTAATCCTTCCTATTACTTTTTTTCCTCCTTTGCAGAAGATACTTTTGCAATTTCTGTAATAATGAAAAAAATGTACAAAGAGAAAATAGTAAAACAATCTCCATCCATCACCAAGTTTCAATAATTATCAATCTGTGGCAGTCCTGTATCACTATATCCCAATCCATTCTCTACCCAACCCCTCTGGATTATTTGAAACAAATTCCAGATAGCATGTATTATTTCATCTGTAAATATTTCTTTATGCGTCTCTAAGAGAAAGGATGTAAAAGAACAACTACCATACTATTATTACATTTAAAGCAATGAACATTTTCTTAAAATTAATTTCCCAAGCAGTGTCCACATTTCCACAACTGGTTTATTTTTTCTTAGTTTGACTGTGGATCCAAATAAGGTCTATACATTGTGACTTCATGACCATGTCTCTTACATAGGTTCCTTCTTCCCTCCCTCTTTTTCTCCCCCTTGCAATTTTGTTGTTGTTGTTGTTAAAAATATCAGATTATCTGGTAGTTTCCTACAGTATGGATTTTGCCAAATGTATCACCAGGATGTAGTTTAATATGTTCCTCTGGCAAATACAGTATTTCCTGTAATTGACAGAACTAGTGATTTGATCAGATTCAGGATCATTTTTGTACTTTTAAAGTTTATTTTGCCAAGACTGCTTCACAGGGGGTGATGTGTAATTCCAACAATAGTTACAAAATGTCTACTTCTCAGTCTGTGGAATTAATCTGTGGAATTAAAAATTATCAATGATCACCAACTAGAATCATTAATTAATTAAGAGTTGTAACATGGTGATGTTCTATCATCCCTTCTTTATTCATTAGCTGGAATACTTCTGAAAGAGAAACTCCTTAACTATTCAGTTGTCTGATGTATAGTTTATACAGAAAAGGCAGAATAAATGAATTTACTTTATTTACTAATTTTCAAAACAAAGAACTTCCCAGCATTCTCTAAAGATAATCAGCAAGTTTAAAACACTTTTAAGTATTTATGGATTTAAATGTATTTCAATTCTTTGTAGTTATCCTTACTGAGGTTCAAATTGCCTGATATTTGGACAGTGGAAGCTTATTTAAATTGGCTCTTGAGATCTGACACAATACTACTTGTCTCTGATACCTTCTTTGCTTTCTGGGGTTACATTTTATTCCAGGCGTACCTTGTATTTTTCTATCCTTAGACCTGGAATCAGCCATTTCTTCAAAGAAGTTCTAATTTCTTTCGGTGGGAAATGGTGTTCAGAAACCACGATCTGGGTACTAGGGGAGCTAAGTGCCTTTTAAGTACACAGAGATAGGTAATTTTATACACACATCTATATAAGCATGTACATAGATAGAAACACATATATCATGAGTTTATAATGATGCTTCCTACTCAAATTCAGATTTATACGGTTTTTACTTAATCTCACGGATCTTTCATTTGTTTCTCCCATCTTACATGCCAAAACCCTATTCCCAATGCTGCCTACACAACTATTCATTTACTTCCTCCTGCAATATACATGAAACAGCTGAGAATTAAAATGTCAGTACCGGGGTACCTGAGTGGCTCAGTCAGTTAAGTGTCTGACTCCTGATATTGGCTTAGGTCGTGCCCACCCTATCAGACTCCACACTGAGCCTGGAGCCTGCTTGGGATTCTCTTACTCCCTTTCTCTCTAACCCTCCTCCACTCAAGCTCATTCTCTCTCTCAAAATAATAAATGTTATATATATATTTTCTCAGTACTACCTATCGTCAACAATATGGTACATAAAAATCACTATTTACTGCAATTCTTTCTACCCTTAGGATATTACCCAACTCAAGATATCCTACAAATTATTGTGACATTTGAATAGTTTACTCTGTGTGATTATATCACTAACTGTAAGACACTTTGTAAGTTTTGTGTTGCTTTTGATTTTTAGGCATTGCATTTTTAATTTAACTGCTACATAAAATATTTAGATGGGTTTAAAGTCAAAACCACAAAACAAAATATATTCAAAGACAACTGGTTGTTCTCCCTGTTTAATTTCATCCCTCCCTGCCCTATAGGTAACTTTATTAATGCTTCCCCCACCTCCAAATGTCAGAGTTCTTGGTCAGATTTGAAAACACTTTAAAAACAAGTCCTTGGCAACCTCCAAATTGTTCTTGGTGACCCTGATTTCCCTCTGGCCATAATCTTGGGACCAAAAGGGCATATAAAAAGTCACCTTTACTAATACTTCTATTTAATACCCCAAATTCCCTCTTTTTTGGTTACTATGTACTACCTCCCTACTATAAGGAATAATGAAATTATCTAGTAACTTCTTTCTCCTGTCTCTCTACTCCGGCATCTAATTTTAAATAATACTTTTAATTTTTTTAAACATTTATTTGAGAGACAGAGAGACAGACCATGAGCAGGGGCAGGGCAGAGAAAGGGAGTCACAGAATCTGAAGCAGGCTCCAGACTCTGAGCTGTCAGCACAGAGCCTGATGTGGGACTCCAACCCACAAACTGTGAGATCATGACCTAAGCGAAAGTCAGATGCTCAACCAACTGAGCCACCCAGGTGCCTCTAATAATGTATTTTTATTTATAGTTAATACCTATGAGGTAATCAATGAGCTTATTCTACATTTTGTATATTCTCCCCACATTTTTCATAATTAAACTTTATCTACAGAATTAAACTATTGTTACATACATAGTTACATACTATACTGTCTTTCAATCTTAGTTTCATCATTAAAAAATATATTCAATATCCATTACCAGTTTAAAAGTGTTATTCACAATACAGGTCCACAATCCCTTATCAGATAGAAACCTCTGAAGCCAAATATGTTCTAAAACTCAGCCTTTTTTCTTCCTTTTTCTTTTTAAAGAAAGCAATATAGTATGTGGATTCTTTACTGTGTATTATGTAAATACCCCAGTTATATTTAACATAGCACCTCATAATCAAATGAATATTTTGTAGTAGTGTATATTAAATGTTTAAGCTATGTTTATTTAGATCCGGTTTTGTTGCCAAATGAATCCATGTCATATCGGTGTTTGCCATCAAAGGAGTCTCCTTAAGAAATGATTTTTAAAACTTTTGGAAAACAGAGTGTCAACCTGTAGTTAGTAGCTCAAGATCATATATTAAAAATAGTATTTTCCTGGGAGCCTGGGTGGCTCAGTCAGTTAAGTGTCCAACTCTTGGTTTCAGCTCAGATCATGATCTCATGGTTCATGAGATCAAGCTTGGGTTCTGCGTGGACAACGTGAAGCCTGCTCGGGGTTCGCTCTCTCTCCCTCTGCTCCCCCACCCTAAGTGCATGTATGGGCAAGCATGCATGCTCTCCGTCTCTCAAAACTTTATTTTTTTTAATGTTTATTTGTTTTTGAGACAGGGTGACAGAGCATGAGAAGGGGAGGAGCAGAGAGAGAGGGAGACAGAGGATGTGAAGCAGGCTCTTTGCTGACAGCACAGAACCCCATGCGGGGCTTGAACCCAACTGTGAGATCATGACCTATGCTGAAGTCAGATGATCAACCAACTGAGCCACCCAGGCACCCCAACAAACTGTAAAATAAGTAAATAAAATAGTATTTCCCCGATCCAACCAAAAAAGTCAGAAAACATTTTTATTTATATTAAATGAAGATAACTTTTTTTTGTATGGTTGACATACTATGTAATATAAATTTCAGGTGTACAACATAGTGAGTTACAATTCTATGCATTACCCAATGTTCACCATGATAAATGTAGCTATCATGAAAATATCGTTTAAAATGCCATTCTTCTATAAAATTTCATTGTACTACCACAAGTAGAGATTCCTTGTTAAGAGTTTTGCTTAGGAGAATCTTATTAAACCCATGTGGGCTTTTTCTAATATAACCTATTGTAATTCAAAACAGCTGTCAGTCCCCTGCTGATACTTTTATTTCCTATTAAAAACGCATTCTTAAAAGAATATAAAAGTACATCACATTCCACTAATCTATGCAACATTCTTTTAAGTGTAACCATTAGAATTTTTAAAACTAGAGGGGCGCCTGGGTGGCTCAGTCGGGTGGCTCAGTCGGCTAAGAGTCCAACTTCGGCTCAGGTCATGATCTCACAGTTCGTGGGTTCGAGCCCCGCGTCAGGCTCTGTTCTGACAGGTAGTTCAGAGCCTGGAGCCTGTTTCAGATTCTGTGTCTCCCTCTCTCTCTGACCCTCCTCTGCTCACGCTGTCTCTATCTCTCTCTCAGAAATAAATAAAACATTAAAAAAATTAAGAATGAATGAATGAATGAATGAATGAATGAATTTTTAAAGCTAGAAATTGAGGGAAAGAACGGATAAAGATGAGCCTTGTTCTTAGAACTCTGGCTCTACCACAGAGGGTCACAGTTTAATTTTGAGATGGGAGGTATCTGAGTTTTTTATAATAAAATGAAAATTATATTTAAAAAATTTTAAATTTAAATTTTAAATTTAAAAATTTAAGTTTGTTTGAGAGAGAAAATGAACAAGGAGGGGAGGGACAGAGAGAAGGAGACAGAAACCCAGAGCAGAGCCTGATGTGGGGCTCAAACTCAGTAACTGTGAGATTATGACCTGAGCCGAGATCAAGAGTCAGACACTTAACCGACTGTGCCACTCAGGCAGCCCAAACTTATTATATTCTTAATGTTCTCTTAGTATTTCTAGTTATGAAATACTTATGCTGTGTCACAATGTCTATGGTCATTCACTTCACTTCATTTCACTTCATCCCACAGGCAGTACAATAGTAAGTAATGTATAGTACAATAAGATATTTTGAGGGAGAGACCACATTTACACAATTTTTACTACAGTGTATTGTTATAATTCTTCTATTTTGTTATTATTATTGTTAATCTCTTAGTGTATCTAACCTATAAATTAAACTTCATTCCAGGTATGTATATACAGGAAAAATCTTAGTATATATAGTGTTCAGTACTATATGTGCTTTCAGGAATCCACTAAGGGTCTGGGAACATACCATCCCCCCCCCAATAAGGGAGGGGGGCTACTGTGACTACAAATTACTATGTTGAACTTTCATTTATTTGACTCAAGCCAACAAATAGTGAAGTATAATGAATCAGGAATTTTAACTCTCCTTTCCCGTCCTTCCTCTTCTGTCAGACTTTATTGTTGAAGCATGTGACAGAACTATGACTTTGTAAATAAGGCTATGAGATTTCTCTGTCATAAGCTATTACTAAAATTTGCTATAACTCATCTAGTTCTGCCACAAAGCTTTTTTTTTTTTAACTTACCAGCAAATTCTCATGTGTAGTCTCAAGCAAGCAAGAAATATTTTGGGAAAGTCTGAAGACAAGGATAATTAGGTCTTATAACGTATATTATGGAATTTTTCCTAAAGAACAATTCACAAATCCCAGATAAAACAGACCTGAATATAATTTCAAAATATAGTGGAAAAATACACATATTATGCTTGAAGTTAGTTCTGGCATTCAAGTCTCCTCGGAAGGAAGGAAGGAAGGAAGGAGCACAGTAACAACACAATTCATTATTGCTCCTTCCAGGACTCCAATTTAGTGAGATTTTTCATAAAATTCAAGGCACTGTGGCCAGAGGAAGCTGTCAAACTTTTTATTTAAGTGAACATTTTTAGAAAAATAATTAAAGGCAAGCAAAGAACACTCTGTATGTCTAGTCTAATTGATTTCTCCATTTCACTCTGAAGACAATAACATACCTCATGTTTATTTAAAAAGTGTTTACAAAACCCTTTTTCATGTCATTATTTCATCCTAACAATGCACTGCTAAATATCTATAATGTAGCAGACACTGTGCTGCATCCTGTAGGCTTTGGCTCAAAGTACACAGAGTTATACGGAGGAGTCAGACATACAAGCAAGTGATTATAGTACAGCTGCAACAGTGCGGGAAGAGTGGGCCAAAGTACTAAGGGACTGAGTGTATGACTACTGGTAAAGGTCATATTTGAACTGGGTCTTGAATAAACACAACTTTATCAATCAGGAGATTTTTGATAGCAAATAACTCCAAAGAAATGGCTTCAACAATAAGGAATTAATCTGTTCGGTGGAGAAATCCCATGGTAGTATCTACCAGACCCCAGTATAGTATGTATCTAAAATTATGTTATCTTGGACCTACATTCATTCTCTCTGCTCTGTCATCTTCCAGACACGCTTCATCATCCCTCGGGGTTGTAAGACAGCTGCCAGTGGCAACTGGAGTCACATGTTCTCTTGTTCATATACAACAGGAGAAAAAGTCCTCTCCCCCAGAAAAAGAAGGTCTCCTTCCCTTTGGTCTGACTGGGACAAGTAACAGTTTACAGGGAAATGCCCTGGCTTGGAGTAATCAAAATCTACCCCTGGAGTGGGTAATGAATCATCTTCTTAGAGTCTCCCGATGACAAAGAAAAAGAACTCCAAGCACTGGAATAAACACATGAAACACAGAAGCACAGGAAACAAGAAACAGCTTGGTAAGGCTGGAGTGACGGGAAACGGAAGGCTGGACACAGTCTACAAACTCTTGTGAGTTGGGACTTAATTCCATAAGCAAAGGGAGGTTAACACAGGTTTTTTTTTTTGTTTTTGTTTTTTAAATATTTTTATTTATTTCTAGGAGAGAGAAAGACAGCGTGGGCAGGGGAGGGTCAGAGAGAGAGGGAGACACAGAATCTGAAACAGACTCCAGGCTCTGAGCTGGCAGTCAGCACAGAGCCCGACGCGGGGCTCGAACCCACAAACTGCGAGATCATGACCTAAGCGAAAGTCAGACGCTTAACCGACTAAGCCACCCAGGCGCCCCACACAGGTTTTTTTAAGTAGGGAGGTAACATATCCCAATTGGGTTTTGTTGTTTTTTTTTTTTAGAAACATCAGTATGGTAGCAATATAGAGAATAGAAAGGAGAGGGAGAGTGGGAAAACAAATGGCAAAGACCTGGTTGGTAGCATGTTCAATAAATAGTTCAGACTAATAACAGGGAAGGAGAGAATTGAAGAGCAAACACAACATGGTAAGGCTGCTTTGTAAAACACTGTAACATGTGTGTGCGTGCGTGCATGTGCATGTACACACACACGCGCACGCACACACGCACATACACAACACACACAGGCTATTTAGGAAAATGAAGCCCCAGACAGGTTAAAGGGCTTGCTTAAGATCACAAACCTATAAACAGTAGTCAGAATCTGAACAGAGGTTTGGGTCCTAGTCCACTATTCTTTTACCTAACAACTATTATTTAAGAACTCCTTAACACTCAAAAAACTTTTTTGAACCCTGTGATGTAAAGGATGCTCTATGTTCTGGATTAAAGTATTCCTATTTAATTCCAAGCTTAACATAATGTTCGCTACCATACCATTGAATATATTCAGTACCAATTTACATAACTTAGTACATTGTACATTTTTGAAATTTCTACATTGACATAGGATGTGAAAAACTCAATTTGTAATGTCAAATTTACAGAATGTCAAAATTTTTAAAATTAAAAAAGGATACGAAAAACCACTGCAGCTTGCATTAAAAGAATTTTAAACTTGTTTGCAAACAAACTAGGTACTGAATATTTGAATTTCATTATAAATCTGTAGTCAATACACACCTGAAGAGTTTCTTCTAAGTTATGCCTCCCTTTGAAACTTTGGATTCTGATAAGCAATTTCCACTATCAACTTAAAAAGCAAAATGTTGCCTCACTTTAAAATATATACATCTTTTCTAGCGTTTATTTACTTTTGAGAGAAAAAGCGAGAGAGACAGTGGTATGAGTGGAGGAGGGGGAGAGAGACACACACACACAGAATCCGAAGCAGGCTCCAGGCTCTGAGCTGTCAGCACAGAGTCCAATGCAGGGCTTGAATTCATAGACCCACAGACTGTAAAATCATGACCTGAGCTGAAGTCGGACACTTAACCAACTGAGCAACCCAGGTGCCCGGGCCTCACTTTTAAAGAAACTTGTTTTAGAAAAAGTCACTTGCCTGTTCCCTTTCAAAGCAGAGAAGTCTGATCACGTTTTGTTACCACTGTACCAGGACTAGATTCAGGGAAGATGGTTTAAAATAAAATAAAAATAAATACTTTGCCACTAAAAAATTATAAGCAATGTAGCGTTTTAGCTTATTTGGTTAAATTTTAAGTCTTCTGCTTAATTCAAATAATAACTTCAATGAGCACCTATGTCCTGGCACTATGCTAGATGCTGGGAATACAGTTGTGAGCAAAATTATACTAAAGTTATTCAGGAAGATATTTATACGATTATTTGATTAGTGTCACTTTTCTCTACTGAATTAATTTTTCTTCAGCCAAAACATGACTGCAAATGTACAGAGACAATGCCTAAAACATCAACTGGGCATTAATATGTTACTTTGCCAACAACACAATTTTCCCTTTCACCAGGCTAGAGACGCTTTTAGCACCCATAACTGGTTTTTTTCCCATTAAAACACAACTGCTAAAACACTAGCAAACCAGGAATATAAGGATACCATTTCGACATAATATAGGTCATAATAAAAGGAAACCCATAGCGAACGTCATATTCAATGGTCAAACACTGAACATTTTTCCTCCAAGATCAGGACAAGACAAGGATGTACATTTTCACCACTTCTATTCAATATATATAATACTAAGAGTCCTAGCCAGAACAATTAGGCAAGAAAAAGAAATAAAAGGCATTCGAATTGGAAGAAATAAAATTATCATTGTTGAAGACATCATCTTACATGTAGAAAACTAGATTACACACACACAAAAACCTGTTAGAACTAATAGATGCTTTCAATACAGCTGCAGGATACAAAAATTAACACACAAAAATGAGCTGTGTTCTAAATATCAATAATGAATATTCCAGGGGCGCCTGGGTGGCTCAGTTGGTTAAGCCTCCGACTTCGGCTCAGGTCATAATCTCATGGTTCATGGGTTTGAGACCCGTGTCAGGCTCTGTGCTGACAGCTCAGAGCCTGGAGCCTGTCTCAGATTCTGTGTCTCCCTCTCTCTCTGACCCTCCCCTGCTCATGCTATCTCTGTCTCTGTCTGTCTGTCTGTCTCTCTCTCTCTCTCAGAAATTAAAATAATAATAATGAATATTCCAAAGAGGAGATTTAAAAAGCGATCCTACTTATGATAGTTTCAGAAAGGGTAAAATACTAAGGAATAAACTAACCAAGGAGATGAAAGACTGTTACACTGAAAAGTACAAAATGTTGTGGGAAGACATTAAAGATACATATAAGTTGAAATATACCTGGTGTTTATGGACTGTAAGACTTAATATTAGTATGTCAATATTGCTCCAATCTATAGATTCAGTGTAATCCCTAACAAAAAAAATCCTAATAGCTTTTTTTTTTTTTTTTTTGCAGAAATAAAAAATCTATCCTAGAATTCATATGGAGTCTCCAGGGACCACAAACAGCCAAAACAATCTTGAATTAGAACAATGTTGGAGGTCTAACACTTCCTGATTTCAAAATTACTATAAAGCTACAGTAATCAAAACAATGTGGTACTGGCATACAGACAGACTCAGAGACCAACACAATAGAGTTCAGAAATAAAGTCATGCACAGTATAATCAAGTCATTTTCAGTACGGATGCCAAAACCATTCAATGGAAAAAAGACAGTCTTTTCAAGAAATGGTGCTGAGAAAAACTGGATATCCACATGTAAAGATCTAAATGTAAGACTTTTCTAGGAGGAAAGCTTCATAACTTTGGATTTGACAATGATTTCTTGGATAAAACACCAAAAGCATAAGCAACAAAGAAAAAATATATAAACTGGGCTTCATCAAAATTAAAAATTTTGTGCATCGGGGCACCTGGGTGGGCTCCGAAGGTGAAGCATCTAACTTCAGTTCAGGTCATGTTCTCACAGTTCATGGGTTCAAGACCTCCATCAGGCTCTGTACTGACAGCTTGGAGCCTGGAGCCTGCTTCGGATTCTGTGTCTTCCCCTCTCTCTGCCTCTTCCCCACTCATGCTCTGTCTCTCTCGGTCTCTCAAAAATAAGTAAAACATTGGGGCGCCTGGGTGGCTTAGTCGGTTAAGCGTCCGACTTTCGCTTAGGTCATGATCTCGCGGTTCGTGGGTTCGAGCCCCGCGTCGGCTCTGTGCTGACTGCCAGCTCAGAGCCTGGAGCCTGTTTCAGTCTGTGACTCCCTCTCTCTCTGACCCTCTGCTCACGCTGTCTCTTTCTCTCCTAGAAATAAATAAAACATTAAAAAAAAAATTAAAAAAAAAAAAATAAGTAAAACATTAAAAAAGATTTTTTTTAAACTTTTGTGCATCAAAGGACACTCAACAGAGCAAAAAGGCAATCCAGGGAATGGCAGATATTTGCAAATCATATACCTGATAAGGGACTGATATTTGGAACATATAAAGAACTCCTACAACTCAACAACAAAAAAGCAAACAAGCAGATTAAAAAACGGTAAAAGAACTCACTACTATTTCTCCAAAGAAGATAATACAAAAGACTGAGAAGCACAAGAAGAAACCATTAGACATTAGAGAAATACAAATCAAAACCACAATGGGGGGCATTAGGCTGGCTCAGTCATTAAAGCATGTAACTCTTGGTCTCCGAGTTGTGAGTTCAAGCCTCCTGATGGGTTTGGAGATTAATTAATAATAATAATACCTAAAATGACAAATCAGTTCATATCCATTAGGATGGGATTATCAAAATAACAGAAAATAACAAGTTTTGGTGAGAATTGGAGAAATTGTAGCTCTTGTGCATTGCTGGTGGGAATGTAAAATTTTCTGGGTTATACCCAGAAATTTTGCTTTAAAATTGAAGCAAATTCTGACAAATGCTCCAACATGAGTGAACCTTAAAAACATTATGTGAAATGAAATCACCCAAACACCAAAGGACAAATATTACAGGATTCCACTAACATGAGGTACCTAGAGTAATCAAATTCATAGAGGCAGAAAGTAGAATGATGGTTGCCAGGAGGTTGGGAGTAAAGGGAAATGAAATGCGAGTTAGTGTTTACCAAGTAAAGAGTTTCAGTAGGGGAGGATGAAAAGGTTCTGGAGATGGACGGTGGTGATGGCTCCACAACAACGTGAATGTATATAATGCCACAGAACTACACTTAAAACCGGTCAAAATTTATGCTTATGTATATTTTACCACAATAAAAACAAAAACAACACCTGCTATGCATCCTTTCTACTGATTCTAATCTAGTCTGGAGTCTCACCTCTTCATATTTAGGTACCTGCAACAGCTACTATCATTGCTGGTTCATTCCATTCTCTCCTCATTCGAACTCAACCTGTAGATCACAGACAGGTTCACCTTTCTGGTTTATCACATTAGTATCTGGCTTCCAACCTTTCAAAGGCTCCGCATATCTTGCCCAAGGGATAAAAATCCAAATCTCCTCAAACTAATACTCAAACTCTCCTAGAGATATCCAACTGTGAGATTTTTTTCCTTTTAGCCTTCCAAATTCAGTTGTCAGCTCATCCTAGTTTCCCTCTACTCTATTCCCCTCCCCCAAAGCTAATCTCCACATCATATTCTCGCTTTTCCCTCACAGAGTAACTGCTCCAGTATCTCTGTAAATCTAAACCCTCATAGGCTAGCTCAAGTCCCAAGTGTTCCAGGAAGTTCTTTACACTCCTAAGGTCTCACTCAACTCCCTCTAACCAGAACACCTACAGCATTCTTTGTATTCATAGAATGTATTAGATTGTCTTCTAGAGTCATAAGAATACACCTTGTCCTTCCTGAGGGCAAAGGCTATATATTACAGTTCTTTTCTACCATAGCAACTAATATAATGCAAAACGCAAAGCTGACTTTCAATGATCACAGTGTAATTAACTGAACACAAGGTACAACTTTCATATATGAAGTTCACTGACTAGAATATGATCAGAATCATTTGACATTGCACTTCTGAAGGTTAACCCACGACTCACAACAGAGACTCCTGTAATTCAACAAGAAAATACATGGAAGCTAGGCAGTATAAGCTAGCAAACGCAACAGAGGTGTTTTAAATCTTCAAATGAGAGTCTGATACAAAGAACTTGTTTAAATTCTGATGTTGGGGCACAAAACAGTAGTTTGGCTTGGTGGGGACAGAATATTGACCTGTGGGTTTAATGACTGCATGCAAGAATGGACCGTGCCTGTAATTAGGTGAAAATAGTTACAGGCCTACGAAAACTTGAAAAGAAATGTCCCCAGTCAGAATCAGAGTGAGCCACTCTATCATTTCTGCTTTCAACTTTATTGCACAAAGACTACAGGCACCAGTATTGGTGGTTAAGAATGCATTTCTCAGGGAAGACTAAGAGGCTCAGGAGTGTAGCGAAAAGAGCTCTCTAAATGGGGGCACAGAGAAGCTCGCATCCAGTCATGGCCCAATCCCTGGCCGGCTGTGGGACCCACAGCAAGTCCCTCATCTCCCCGGGCCTAGGTTCTCGGCTCTAAAACAAGTCATAGGAAAGCTCTAAAGGTTTTTCAAAATTCCAGGACAGTTTAATCACAGCTTCCATCAACATGGATAGTTCTTTCTATTTCAAATCTTCCTTCCACATTTCAAGAAAGTAAAGTATTCCAGCAACCTAAAAGAAATGGATGCTATTCAGAGACAAAAGATTCTGTCAGTTGGAAAACCCTAAGTAATTCTGTAAAATTGCCTATTTCCTCATTACAGTGAGATGTTTTGGCAGAGGGAACCGTTCTCTGGTAAAGATACCCAAGACTGCTTCTGAAAATCAGGCCTAATCCAGAGTCCTTATTATCTGTGCTGGTATGTAAAAGGGGTGCTATCATAGTTCACAGCAGAAGTAACACTCCTCCGAGCTTCTCCAAAAAGACGGCGAGAAAGTTCTCATCCTCGGGGTAAGGCTAGTGAACAGCTGTGCAAATGATACGGCACTGAAAACGCACGCTTTTAGCCATTCAACTACTCCAAGCACAGACTCCTTTTATCAAACACTCGGTATTGTCTCCCTCCCAACCTGTCAAAACACAATTCCAGTTGGAGCCCGGAACAGAAACTTACCCGGGCGATCGAACTTCTCTCCCCGCGGGGCGGCGGTCCCCAGGCCTGCTCTCTCCCCAATTCCGGCCGGCCGCTCTCACGCCCACCCCGGGGCGGTCGCAGCCCCGCAGTCGGGTAAACACGCGCCCGAGTATCGGGAGCGGTTTCCCGGCGTCCTGGGAGCGGCGGGTCCCGCCCCTTGGAGCCCGGAGCCTGCCGGGCCGTTGTCGCGGCCACCACGGGTCTCTCTCTCCGTCCCGAGTGCCACACCTCGCGACTCTGCCCCCGGGACGACGGCGCACAGCCCAGTCCGCCCCTGGGAGCGCAGGGGGACCGGCCAGTCCGCCGCCGCCTCAGCTCCAGACGGACGACTGCCCTCTCCTCCCCGCCGGCGGCGCCTCCCGTGGCGGCCGGGCCCCAGCCCGGCGCCCCCACCTCTCACACACTGCCCCTTCTTTGCCGGGACGCCCCGCGCTGCGCCGGGCGCAGCCTCGGCTCCCAGCCTCAGAGACACCGAGGGACACTCACCCCGGAGGCTCCTCCCGCCGCTGCTGCTGCTGCCGCCGCTGGGACCGCGGCCGTCGCCCCCGCCGCCGCCACCAGCACCGCCGTCCGCACCGGCACCAGCACCCCCGGCCATCCTCCTCCTGCCGCCGCCACCGCCCTCTCCGCTCCTGTCAGTGGCTCAGGCTCCGGGGCTGCTCCAGGTTCCCCTCGCCGCCATTTTGACTCCTAGAGGGAGCAGGAGGGGCTCTGCTCGGCGCGGCCCTGGGGCGCCTGCGCGGCGCTGCGGAGCCGGCCCGAACCCCCCCCCGCCCCCGCCGTCGCCGCGCCTACAGTCACGTGGGCTGGCGGCGCGCGCGCGCGCGCGCCACCGGGCCGGGCCGGGCCGGGGAGGCGCGTTCGCGAGTCCCGGGAGCGGTCGAGGCCGAGTGCGCGCGCATTATTCCCGCTCCACGTCCGGGAGCGCAGAGCGGGACGCTCGGAGTTGGAAGCTCGTTGCAGCATCCTGCTTACCCCGGAGGATTGTGACAAATCGTTAAATGTATCAGAATGGAATTATATTAACTACGTTACTGGACGACCAGTTCTACCGATTGCTGTTCGGTGGCCGGCATCCATGGATCGCACAGCTCGCAGTCCACGTCGATGAGAAGACAGCGCTTCCGCGGAAAACTCCTTTCTGGCAGTTCTTGGCGTTTCGGTGGCTTCTTGGCAGTTTATTTTAACCTCTGCTGCAAGGTAGAAAACTGAGAAGTTTTCCTCAACAAAATACCTCGGTAAATGAGGGACGAGAATTGATCAAAGTGCACGATCTCTACGTGGATGAGCCAAATCGCCCTTTCCTAGATGCTCCTTGTCTGCGAGTTTGCAATAATTCCAGCGATGCAGTAGCAACAAAACAAAACATCCCTTATGTTTCTGCACCACCTTATGGTACTTAAAACACGTTAAATACGTGGCTTCGTTTGAACACCAAACCACCCTTTGAAGGAGTCGGGACAGGTATTATGGTTATAGCCGTTTTATAGCTAAGAAATAGGCTCAGAAATACTCAGTCGTTAGCCCCCAGGCGCACACGCAGCTTTAATAAGTAGACGTGGACAAGCCGAGACTAGAAGTCCAGACACTTTGACCCTGGTCGCCACCTACATCACCCCTCGAGTTCCCAAATAGGGCTTAGCAATACCTGATGTATTTGTCCTCTAGGGTTTTATTTTAAAACCCTCATTAAGGCATTTGCATTTTCTTTTTTCTTTAAAAATTTTCTTTAAAATTTATTTTTGAGGTAAACAAGAGTGCAAGCAGGAGAGGGGCAGAGGGAGGGAGACACAGAATCCCAAACAGGCTCCAGGTTCTGAGCTGTCAGCACAGAGCCACCTG
Source organism: Proteles cristata cristata (assembly GCA_017311185.1). Taxonomy (NCBI): domain Eukaryota; kingdom Metazoa; phylum Chordata; class Mammalia; order Carnivora; family Hyaenidae; genus Proteles; species Proteles cristata. The sequence goes on from JAESUZ010003182.1 coordinate 56,195, forward strand.
TGGGGCTCGAACTCGGGAACAGGGATATCATGACCTGAGCCCAGGTTGGTTGCTTAACTGAGTGAGCCACCCAGGTGCCCCTAAAGTTTATTTACTTTGGTGGCAAGGGAGATTGAGCAGGAGGGGCAGATGGGGGCAGGATAGAGGATCTGAAGTGGGTTCCATGCCCATATAAGACCTTGATGTGGGGTTCAAACCCACCAGCCTTGGTCATGACTTGAGCCCAAGCGGGATGCTCAACCGACTGAGCCACCCAGGCTCACCAAAGTATTTGCATTTTCAATTCCTACCCACCCTTCGAAAAACAAGTTCATTAAGTCACATCGAGTCTTTTTTTTTTTTTTAATGTTTTATTTATTTTAGGAGAGAGAGAGAGAGAGACAGGGTGAGCAGGGGAGGGTCAGAGAGAGAGGGAGTCACAGACTGGAAACAGGCTCAGGCTCTGAGCTGGCAGTCAGCACAGAGCTGACGCGGGGCTCGAACCCATGACCCATGATCATGACCTAAGCGAAAGTGGACGCTTAACCAACTAAGCCACCCAAGCTAATTTGTGATGTTTTTAATCATCTCTTCGTCCTTTATTATTTTATCCGGGCTTATTTCATATGTGATGTAGGATTTCATTTTTTTATTAATTTTTTTTAATGTTTTATTTGTTTTTAGGAGAGAGAGAGACAGTGTGAGCAGGGGAGGTCAGAGAGAGAGGGGGTCACAGACTGAAACAGGCTCCAGGCTCTGAGCTGGCAGTCAGCACAGAGCCCGACGCGGGACTCGAACCCGCAAACCGCGAGATCATGACCTAAGCGAAAGTCGGACGCTTAACCGACTAAGCCACCCAGGCGCCCCGGATTTCATTTTTTTGACATCCTTCAATGGAAGGACTTTATCTCTGTGAATATTACAGTTTCTTTTCTCTGAACTTTCTTCAGATTTGTTATATCTTCTTGTGCTCATTCATCCCCTCTTTACTTCCTTGAAAAGATATTTTTTTTCCAGTCTGTATTACTTCATTTTCCCCCCATTTGTCCCATACATCTCCCCTACCTCAATCCTTGAAGGTTTGGAGATTGTAGTATTCCCTTGTCTGAAATAGAATTTTCCTTTAGCTGGTAAAATTCTCTTCAACTGAGCACACAAATGTGGGGAGTGGACAGGAAGTACATGGAAAAGTGAGAAAATACAGGGAAATAGGTCCATCCAGTTGAAGCAAAGACTCTGGCTGCCATTTCCTATTACCCACACTGTTATACTTAACCCTAAATGCATAATGAACCTTTTCTAAGTTCAAGCCACCTACCACTATTTTCCTTTCCTTTTTTTTTTTTTTTTGCAAAAAAAAAAAAAATCCCACAAAACAAAATACCCCCATACCATTTTATTCCAACCTTCACCCAGAAATGTTGACAAGTGTTAAAAATGAGCTTCGGATGCTGACCTTCAACCTCATAGCAAATGGGAAGAGAGGGTCAGGGTAGAAGTTCACTGGATAGAGGGGCCTCGGTGACTCATTCAGTTGAGCATCCGACTTCAGCTCAGGTCATGATCTTACAGTTGGTAGGTTCAAGCCCCTCATCGGGCTCAGTGCCGACCGCTCAGAGCCTGAAGTCGGCTTTGGATCCTGTGTCTCTTTCTCTCTCTTCCCCTCCCCCACTCATTCTCTCTCTCTCTCTCTCTCTCTCTCTTTCTCTCTCTCTCTTTCTCTCTCTCTCTCTCAACCTCTCTCTCTCTCAAAAATAAACATTAAGAAAATTAAGAGGTTCACTGGATAGAAGTTCTCCCATTCCTGGGGAAAAGAGAAGCCATAGGCATGGTATATAGGATTAGAAGAACACCAAGGTCCTATGGAAAATGAGACCTGTTTCTCTCCTAAGACCTTCCCTACCTGCAACCCTCCTCTTTAATGGAGAAGACCCATTTAAAATTCTTGAAACCTGTACAGGAATCTTGTCCACAGCATATATGGCAGGCAGTTAGCTGACCAAAAAGGGCTTAGGGCCCGCCCTTCTGCTTCTTGGCAGGTAAAATTGGGCGCAACTCAGCTTCCACCTTCTCACTCCACTCTTCTTCACTAATAGTCTGCTGCCACCAGGTGATCCGCACAGGACCAGACCTGACTTCAGGCAGGTTATGGGTCAGTCAACTGAGTTAGCAGGACAGTTTGAGGTTGGTCACAAGGACTGCAGTCTCCTGGTGGTCATGCTTCCAGACCATGATTTCTACCACATTACACTTATCTTTGGCCCCCTCAGTGAGGCCCCCCTCAGTGAGGTCAAAACCCATACGTGCTCCACATTATCCTCTTCATTAGCCTGGAGGTGAAAGTGTTGATATGGCTACAGAGCTCATCACTGAAGAAAAAGAGGAGTGGGGGACCTGCAGACCTCCAGACCTCCAAAACACCCCACCTGGCTGGGTTCTCCTGACTCAAGACTGCTAAGACCAGTGGCTGTGCTGCAAGGTATTTTCCATTAGTTTATTTTTGTCTTAATCAGCTAAATATTGCATTAATATTAAAATATTAATATTGTGCTAAAAATCGCATTGTTCATACCACTTCTTGATAATTTATTAAATATTTAATAAGATAAGTCCCCATCGTGAGGCCCCTCGGTGGTACAGTCCGTTAAGCCTCCGACTTCAGCTCAGGTCGTGATCTTGTGGTTCGTGAGTTCTAGCCCTGCTTTGGGCTCTGTGCAGACAGCTCAGAGGCTGGAGCCTGCCTCAGATTCTGTGTCTTCCTCTCTCTCTGCTCCTCCCCAGCTCTCTCTCTCTCTCTCTCTCTCACACACACACACACACACACACACACACAAACTCTCTCTCTCTTTCTCAAAAATAAATAAATATTTTAAAAATTAAAAAAAAAAAAGTCCGTGTCATTTACACTTTCTCACTGATTCCCGATCTTCCATTTGACTTTGCTTCTGTTTCCTAGATGCAATTTTAAAAACAAATTAAAATAAAACCGATAACAATATAATTCTAAAATTCCAGGGTAATGTCATTTTCCTAAAAGCCTTTGATAGATTTCCACATCAAAGGCTTTTTGCAACACCAGGCAAGGTCTGCTGGTTCTATCTTGTCCTTTTGTCCATCTGCACATTCAGAAAACTCTAATAGACTAGTTGGGTATGATTTGCTTCCACAGAACCTAAGCATAAGTGTACCATAATTTTTTCTACCCTGTAATTCATCTACCTTGTATTTTCTTATTATACAACTTAGCTATACTTTCAAGATACTGAATTAACTCAGTTTATACATCCATCAGAGTTTAGATGTGTCTAGTTCAAGTTAGTGCAACACATTTTTTTTAATATATATTTTTTTAAATTTATTTCTAGTAGAGAGAGAGAGAGAGAGAGAGACAGCGTGAGCTGGGAAGGGTCAGAGAGAGAGGGAGACACAGACTCTGAAATAGGCTCCAGGCTCTGAGCTGGCAGTCAGCACAGAGCCAGATGCGGGGCTCGAACCCACGAACCGCGAGATCATGACCTAAGCGAAAGTCGGACGCTTAACCGACTAAGCCATCCAGGCGCCCCGAACAACACTTTTTTTTTAAAGGATCCAATACCATGTGCCAAACACGGTGCCAATGCTCAGGCTAAAAAAAATAAATGATCCTTTGCCCTTGAGAAGCTTAGAGTCTAAATAAGAAGATGGATAGGGGCGGGGGTGGAGGGGAAGGCTAGTGCTGTTGTGCCCGATTTCGCGAGTCCCCAGAGACCTCCAAGGAGCCGACACCGACGCAAATACAAAAGGGTCTTTATTACAAGCTCAAGCAGGGGCTCATCCGCCTACCAGTGTAGTGGCAGCAAGGTGAAGCCAAGAGCAATAGCGAATATGGTTTTTAAGGAGTAAGGGATGGGGGTGTTACAGTACGTGTAGCATCATCACATAAACACCAGTTACGATTGTACAACACCCATGGTAACAGCTTTGACCATTCAGGATCTGTGAGGTGTTCATTACTTTTGGTGGAACCCAATCATGACTTTTGAGAATCCTTTAAAAATGTCCAATTATGAGGTGAGTTTAAAGGGCCCACCTGGGGTTCAGGCAAGCGGTGAGAAATTGACTACTTTGTATAAAATAACTGTTCTCAGTTCCCAGCCTTGACTCAGACCATAGGAATGTTTTTTGATTAGCTGATCTGAGGGCGGTCCAAGGATGGCTTTAGCCTTGAGCGATCTGAGGCTTTTCCTGGAACTGGGGCTACGTGTAGCCTGAGGTTGCTCTTAATGGAGGACTTAATTCTAGGCTCTTCAGTGCTAAGATAATGTTCAGTAGTGGTAAACAGTACGAGTCTTAGACTATACAGATCTGGGTGGGGATGTGACTACAACCCAGGAAAATCAAAATCTTTTCTGGAAATTTCTGCCAGACTATTTTAGGATATGTTTCCTCTTAATCTGTTTCTCTGGGATTATGACCTTAAAGGACAATGTAGATTTTCATTTTTACCTGTGAGGAGAGAGCCATGAGGAATCGGAGACAGTGAACATCACATGCAGAAAAAAAAACCAGAGAACTTAATAAAAAGGGGAGTCATGACATCATTTGAACACTTGGAATTTTATTTTTAAGTCATCTCTACACCCAACTGGGGCTCCAACTCAAAACCCTGAGATCAAGAGTCACATGTTCTAACAACTGAGCCAACCAAGGCGCCCCTTACTTTCTGTTTTTTAAACTTGGAATCAAGAGTCCTGAATTTGTGTTCTATTCCTCTTGCTGTTCCCTCTACCAGCAAATGGTACCCCATTCACCTGGACCCCTGTGCTGAAGACCTGAGTCATATCTTGCATTAACTTTGTCTTCTGATTTCTGCTACTCCAGTCTGTTCCTTCCCTTTCCTGCCATACATAACCAACCACTGAAGACCATTCCTAGGCTCCTTTCTGGAATATGGTATGGAACCTGGGTTTTTGAAACAAAAAAAGGGAAAATTCTATTTCTTCTTATGCTTTGCTTATAATGATTCTCTTTCCAAGTGTTTTTCTGAATCTCCTAGAGTCTAAAATATTAAGTGACATGAAAACGCAAGGGTCAAAGTGCCCAGGAAAGTGACTGGTACTTTGAAAGATGTGAAAGATGCCTTCCCAATTCCAGGAAGAAAAAAAAAACATTATCACCAGAGATAGAGAATCAGAGTCAAAGATTAGGGGAAATGTATACAAACAAATTTTGTTCAACCAAGTCTTATCTTCCTAGTCACTTCACAGTTAACTGCTTGGACTCAAGATACTTTGTCCTGTTCCATTTTCTCTATTTACTACTCTTTGTCCATCTTAGCATATAAGTGTTTTACTCTAACTGCTTCGTTGGGTCTCACTTTCCTATCACAGCTCCCATATACATCTAAAAATATGGGTGTCTTTCTCTTGTTAATCTGCTTATGTCAATTTAATTCCTAGTCCCAACCAGAGACCCTAAGGAGGTAGAGGTAAAGTTTTGTCTCCCCTACACATGAATGCAGCTACATTTAAAACATGAACCTCGGTTCATCAAAATACACAATAAACGAAGTAAAAAGACAAGCCACCCAATGGGAAAATATATTTACAATGCATAAAAGCAAAACAAAACAAAAAGACTTATATCCAAAATATGCAAAGAACTCCTATAATTCAAGAAGAAAAAGACATCCCAATAAAAAAATGGACAAGAGACTTAAACAAATGAAGAAATCCAAATGAGACACAGAAGATGTTCAACCATGTTACTATAAAGGAAATGTAAATTAAAGCTGCAGTAAGATAAAAACCGCTGATTCTGGGTGCCTGGGTGGCTCAGTCGGTTGAGCATCCGACTTTTGCTTAGGTCATGATCTTACGGTTCGTGGGTTCGAGCCCCGCGTCGGGCTCTGTGCTGACAGCTCAGAGCCTGAAGCCTGTTTGATTCTGTATCTCCCTCTCTCTCTGACCCTTCCCTGCTCACGCTGTGTCTCTCTCCAAAATAAATAAAACATTAAAAAAAAAACAACAACACTGACTCATCAGATTAGTAAAAATGAACTTATCTTCTTTTTTTTTTTTTTCAAGTGTTGATGAGGATATGGAGTAACAGGGACTCTGGACTCTCCTGGGGAAAGTAAGAAATGAAAGAACCATTTGTGCTTTTTGTTTGTTTTTTATTATTTTTTAAATGTTTGTTTATTTTTGAGAGAGAGAGACAGAGACAGAGCACAAGTGGGGAAAGGAGAGAGAGAGAGAGGGAGACACAGAATCTGAAGCAGGCTCCAGGCTCTGAGCTGTCAGCACAGAGCCCAACGCGGGGCTTGAACCCACAAGCTGTGAGATCATGACCTGAGCTCAAGTCGGTCGCCCAACTGACTAAGCCACCCAGGCGCCCCAAAGAAGAACCATTTGTAAAAGCAGTTTGGTATCATGTAAGGAAGGTGAAAATTGGCTCATTCTAGCTCAGCAATTCTATTAGCAGGTATGTAGAGAAACTTACGCCCATGTATACCAAGAGATATGAATAAGAATGTTCACAGCAGCATTATTTATATGATGAAAAAAACTGATGATAATTTAAATATCCATAAATAATAACAAAGATTAAAATGTGGTATATTCATGCATTACATGAAATTCAGATATAAAAGACACGGATGAATCTTACAAACATAATATTAAGCCAAAGATGCAAGACAGAAGTAACCATACAAGATAATACCATATATTGTATTATCCTGTATTTCATCCTTTCTAAGATGCACTTTTGTTTTTACATTTTTTTTAACAATGCTGAAATTTGTTGTCTTACAATCTTTTTAGAAAGTTTATTTATTTTGAAAGAGGTGGGGGATAGGTAGAAAGAGAGGGAGAGAGAGAGAGAATCCCAAGGAGACTCTGTACTGATTAGTGCAGAGCTGGGCATGGGGTCTTAACCCACAAACTGTGAGATCATAACCTGAGATGAAGTAAGGTGCTTTACTGACTGAGCCATCCAGGCACCTGTGTCTTACTTTCTTTTTTTTTTTTTTTTTTTTGACATGTTTTATTTATTTTGAGAGAGAGAGTAAGCATGATCAGGGGAGGGTCAGAGAGAGAGGGAGATACAGAATCTGAAGACAGGCTCCAGGCTCTGAGCTAGCTGTCAGCACAGAGCCCGACGCGGGGCTCGAACCCACGAACTGTGAGATCATGACCTGAGCTGAAGTCAGACTCTTAACTGACTGAGCCACCCAGGCACCCCCTTACTTTCTTTATTTAATGTTTATTTATTTTTGAGAGACAGAGTGTGAGCAGGAGAGGAGCAGAGAGTGGGAGACACAGAATCCAAAGCAGGCTTCAAGCTGTCAGGACAGAGCCTGATGTGGGCTCAAACACACAAACTGTGAGATCATGACCTGTGCTGAAGTTAGACACTTAACCGACTGAGCCACCCAGGTGCCCCTACATTTTTTAAAAAAAGATTTGGTTTGAGGCGCCTGGGTGGCTCAGTTGGTTGAGCGTCCGACTTCTGCTCAGGTCATGATCTTGCGGTTCATGGGTTTGAGCCCCGCATCGGGCTCTGTGCTGACAGCTAGCTCAGAGCCAGGAGTCTGCTTTGGATTCTGTATCTCCCTCTCTCTCTGACTCTCCCCTGTTCTGTCTCTCTCTCTCTCTCTCAGAAATAAATAAAAATATTTTCAAAAATTAAAAAAAAATAAAAGGATTTTGTTTTTAAGTAATTTCTACACCCAACAGAGCTTGAACTCACAACCCTGAGATCAAGAGTTGCATGCTCTACTGGCTGAGCCAGCCAGGCACCCCATCTTACAATTGATGACTTTTTAGCACTGGGTCATGCTTTAGTTACTATATATATATTCATATATATATATATATATATATATATACACACACATATATATATACACGTATATATATATATTCTTAGTAAGACATTAAATTATGGTATCTTAAATTCTATAAAATTAAAAAACAGGCAAATCTTGGGGGCACCTGGCTGGCTCAGATGGAAGAGCAGGCAACTCTCGATATCCAGGTCATGAGTTCAAGCCCCATGTTGGGTATAGAGATGAATAAATAAATAAATTAAAAAAATGTTTTTTATTTAAAAAATGTTTTATTCATTTCTGAGAGAAAGAGAGACAGAATGAGCAGGGGAGGGTCAGAGAGAGAGGGAGATACAGAATCTGAAATGGCTCCAGGCTCTGAGCTGCCTGTCAGGACAGAGCCCGATGCAGGGCTCGAACCCACGAACCATGAGATGATGACCTGAGCTGAAGTCAGAGGCTTAACCGACTGAGCCACCCCGGCGCCCCTAAAAGTTTTTTTTTTTAATGGGACTTAACATTGTGTTTAAAAAAACAACAAAACCAAACCACATGGTTTATAGATATAGAAATCCTAAACTCTATGGAAAGGTAAGGATGAGTTATGGTGATACAATCTCAAGTATTTAAGGTGCTATGGAGCATTCTGAAGGTCTAATTTGCAAGGGTGCCAGCCAATCCTTAATCCTTTGGAAGGATATGTTTCCCCCATTAACCCTAGAGATGTAATTCACCTCAGTTTCCTCAGCACCCTATTTCCAGGCACAGCCTCCCCCATAGTCAACGCCCTGCATCCATTTCCCAGCCTCCTCCTTCTTCATACATAATTCCTCATTTTTCCCAATTGGGTGGTGTGAGTGGGATTGATCCCATGTTTCATACCTGGTTGCCTGCTTTAAAATTTTCAGCAAATGCTATTCCCCTGATTTTAAAGATTAGTTCAGCGAGGATATGGAACCCCATTAAGAACCAGGATGCAGTTGAAATGTTTGCTAGGACTCCTGGAAGAGAAAATCTGTTCCACAGAAGATGCTGGAAGAGTCTTTCCCTCTTTGATTGAACATGACTCAAAAAGGACGTAGCCCCAGGAGTTCTTCACAACCATATTGCTCCCTGAGGGAATCTTCCTTAAGGTAATACTAACTTGTTCCTTAAGAAAAACTGACACACTGGTAACATCGTTAGGGATACTCAATCACGCTTTCCCTGAAACTAGTCCTTCTGGCTTTTCCAATTATGTGAGCCAATCCCCTTTCTGTAACATTCATTCAAAGTAGTCTTTTTTTAAAATGTTTATTTATTTTGAGAGAGAGGCAGAGAGTGTGAGTGGGGGAGGGTCAGAGAGCAAGGGGGAGAGAGTGTCAGATCAGGCTCCACAAGGTCAGCACAGAGCCTGACAAGGGGCTCAGTCCCATGAATGACAAGGTCATGACCTGGGCCGAAATCAAGGGTCCGATGCTATCCAGGTGCCCCTCATTCAAAGTAGTCTTAACTGACACACACATGACCTCATTTAAACTCACATCAGCGTTTTAAGGGAGATATTATTCCACCAACTTTGGGGCTTTGCAGCTAGTAAGTGATAGTACTCAGGTCTGACCTTTGATCTTTTGGCTTCAACTATTAATGCCTTTCCACTCTAGCGTAACAGAAATCCATTGAAGGATTTCTGGATGTGGCTCAGGAGAGGAAGAGGAATGTCCAATTTAAGAATGAAAAGGTGGAAGAAGAAAACTAAAATAGTTTTCATCACGTGTAATTTTCATGAAAAAAGAATCTAGCGGTTCTTTCTCAGGGGTCACGACTTTTGTGGGGCCTCTCATTCCCGTTGTGCTGGCAATTCAAAAGTATGTTACTAATGTTACCAATTGCATAACTCTGGAATGTTTTTCCCACCTCTGCAACTCTTCTGCTTTTGCTTCTTGCTTATTTGAGTTTCTTTGTCTTTGAGGTCATGCAATTGTAAAGACAGACACAAACAGACCCAGAGAGACGCACTGCATTCTGCAAAGACCTTTGGTCCTTGAATAGCTTTTAAATATGTTTTCCTAGAAAGGAGAAGACATCAGGATGTTTGGGCCAGGGTTAGTGCAGTCTTAATTCATTATATAATTTTCTAGTATATCAGTTTGTTTAGAGCATGAACATTTATAAAAATCACATTAAAAAGAAGCCAGTGGGCGAGTGTGCCTTACTTGTTCATTGTATATGGAGCTCACAAATCAAAAAACCTGATCTCTAAGGTATGGCTCTAATTATGTCCTTTTATGCAACTGCAGCAGGAAGGTCCCATATTGTAGATCACCAAGAATATATTGAATCCAGGGCCCACGAAGGCCTTTCCTGAAAATTGTAAATGTTTAACAGTGCTAGTCTTTTGTGACTTGGAGAATTTAAACAGAGGAAGGTTGTTTGTACCTGTAATTTGAGAAGCTAAAAGTGCCACCTCCTGGTAGGGGTAGGTAGTGGGGAGCTTAATTGTGTTATGGCTTAATTTGGAGTCAGAGTTACTGACAAGGTCAAAGTAATTTCAAGTGTTTTTTTTCACATAGGAAGACCTAAAATGCTTCATTCTCACCCCAACAGCACCGTAGTCTAAACCTTTAAGGTTGGGATTAGTTCAGACAGGGTTGTCTCTCATTGAGCTCGTTTTTAGCTTACTTCAGCATTTTTTGTTACTTTGTTTTAATAAAAATGGGAGGGGAACCTCAAGAAGACAAGATTTGAGTAATATTGCATTCATTAAGATTCTTTGGGTTGCAAGGGATAGAGATCCAGTTACCACTAATCTAAACCAAAACCCTGGATTTATGGGTCACCCTGTCTGGCTCATTCGGTAGACCATGTGACTCTTAATCTTGGGGTTGTGAGTTTAAGTCCCACATGGGGTGTAGAGATTACTTAAATAAATAAAAAATCTTTTTAAAAAAGTGAGATTTATCATAAGGAAAATAAAGTGGCCCAAAACTCAAGGACAAGACGCTCACCCAAGCTTTAGGAACAGTAAGAACCAGGAATTTGAATATGGTCTGGATGTTGCTTCTGTCTCTTTTCTCTGCTTTTGGAGTGGCCTACTTTCGTTATTAACTCACCATGGAAAGGCTTTTTCTTTTTTCTTTTTTTTTAAATATTTTTTATTTATTTTTGAGACAGACAGAGCATGAGTGGGGGAGGGGCAGAGAGAGGGAGACACAGCATTTGAAACAGGCTCCAGGCTCTGAGCTGCCAGCACAGAACCCGATGAGGGGATTGAACCCACGAACTGCGAGATCATGACCTGAGCCAAAGTTGGACGCTTAACCGACTGAGCTACCCAGGAGCCCCTGGAAAGGCTTTTTCTATAGGTAGAAAAAAAACAAAAGAAAACATGGCTCCTTAGACCCTCAATCACATAAAGCAGTCTGAGTTCCAGGCTGCTGGTCCCAAGCATAGTGTCTCTACAGAAGGGCTTTTTGGTCTGGAATTTGTCAGGAACCCAACTTTAAACTAATCAACTGGAGCCAGGAAATGGGGCAAGGCTTTATTACATCAGCTCTTGGGGGATTCATTATATAACCAGGTGCTCAAACTATGTCTGGGGATTTAGGAGTCCCCTGGATCATTTTAGGGGTCTTGCAATGTCAAAATTAATTTTCATGAAAACCAATTAAACAACATTTATTTTTATAATAACGCTAAGATATTTGACCTTTTCACTCATTCTCTGCGAGTGTACGGTGGAATTTTCCAGAGGCTGTGTGACATGGGATATCAGAATAGATTGAATGCAAAAGCAGATGTGAAAATTCATGTGGCCAAATCTTCTATTAGGTCAGAGTTTAAAGATATTTTAAAAAGTAAAAGAGTGCCACTCTTCTCACCATTGTCAACGCAAGATGAGCAAACCTTTTAGAATTTCTTTAAAAAAAAAAAAAAAGGAAGAGAGTTTTCTTAGAGCTGAGTGAGGACAGTGGCCCAGGATGTACAATCTTCACAAGGAAGAGAGTGTTCCAGAGAAAGGATGTTTAATACAGGGTTGTATATGTTTTTTGTTACATCAAGAGTTACAAATCATCACGATGAAGGACATTCCAGAAAATTACTATCTTATGCTTGCAGTGTGTGCAAGGTTACAGGTTTTGGAGGTATGGGAACGGAACTGAGGGAGGTTTTTTTTACTCCTATCTTTAGTTTGAAATGTTTCTTTTAGGTGATTTGCTATCGAAGCAGATGTGCAATGAGTGCTTGGGGCTGAAACAGAGCTCATGGCTTGAAGTCATCCTGACCTTGGTAAAAGTTAAAGTATAGCTTCCCTGGGGGCCCAGAAGAAGGTCCCACAAACATTAAAAATTGATCATTTCCAGGGTGCCTGGGTGGCTTAGTCTGTCAAGCATCTGACTTCGACTCAGGTCATAATCTTGCAGTTTATGGGTTCCAGTCCCGCATTGGGCTTTGTGCTGACAGCACAGAGCCTGGAGCCTGCTTCAGATTCTGTGTCTCCCACTCTTTCTGCCCCTCCCCTGCTGACACGCTCTCTCTCTCCCTTGCCCTCTCAAAAATAAATATTAAAAAAAATTTTTAAGTAGAAAATTCGCTTTATCATTATTTAAAAATTGTATTTCATAAAATGTTATTTATGTCAGTATGTGCTGGTTTTGTTGCTGTTATTTTTTTTAATATTTCATTTCTGAGTAATCTCTACATCAGTGTGGGGCTCAAATTTACAACCTCTAGATCAAGAGTCACGTGCTATCTTGAATGAGCCAGCCAGGTAGGTGCTGGTGTCACTGTTTTTTTGCTTTTTAATTTTTTTAAATGTTTATGGGGGGAGCAGGAGAGGGGCAGAAAGAGAGGGAGCCAAAGCAGGCTCCAGGCTCTGAGCTGTCAATAGAGAGCCCCACATGGGGCTCAAACCCACGAGCCCTGAGATCATGACCTGAGCCAAAATCGGACGTGTAACCAACTGAGCCACCCAGGTGCCCCTACTGTTATTTATTTATTTATTTTTTTAATTTCTAGGAAAGAGAGAGAGAGACAGCGTGAGCAGGGGAGGGTCAGAGAGAGAGGGAGTCACAGACTGAAACAGGCTCCAGACTCTGAGCTGGGCAGTCAGCACAGAGCCCGACGCGGGGCTGGAACCCACGAACCGCGAGATCATGACCTAAGCGAAAGTCGGACGCTTAACCGACTAAGCCACCCAGGCGCCCCTTACTTTTTCAAGTTTTATTTATTTAAGTACTTGCTACACCCAATGTGGGACTTGAATTCAGGACCCTGAGATCAAGAGTTTCATGCTCTTCCAATTAAGCCAGCCAGGCAGCTGTTACTATTTTTTCCCCATTACTGTTACTTTTTAAGTGAATAAATATTTAAACATTTCTTTAGTTTGTTTTTTTAATTTAAATTCAAGTTAGTAACATAAAGTGTAATAACGATTTCAGGAATAAAATTTAGTGATTCATCACGTATGTATAGCACCCAGTGCTCATCTCAACAAATGTCCTCCTTAATGCCCTTCACCCATTTAGCTCATCCCTCCATCCAACACCCTGCCAGAAACCCTGTTTGTTCTCTGTATTTAAGAGTATCTTGGGACATCTGGGTGGTTCAGTTGGTTAAGCATCCAACTTCAGCTCAGGCCTTGTGAGTTTGTGAGTTTGAGCCCCGCATTGGGCTCTTTGAATATAACTCAGAGCCTGGAGCCTGCTTCAGATTCTGTGCCTACTTCTCTCTCTGGCCCTCCTCCACTAGTGCTCTGTCTCTTTGTCTCTCAAAAATAAATAGACATTAAAAAAAAAAAGAGAGAGTCTCTTATGGTTTGTCTCCTTCTCTGTTTTTATATTATTTTTGCTTCCTTTCCCTTTTGTTCATCTGTTTTGTTTCTTAAGTTCCACATACGAGTGAAATCATGATATGTGTCTTTCTCTGACTTATTTCGCTTAGCCTAATACACTCTAATTCCATCCACTTTATTGCAAATGGCAATATTTCATTCTTTTTCATTGCCAAGAAATATTCCAGTGTGTGTGTGTGTAGTACAATTGCTAAGTTGTAGGATAGTTCTATTTTTAATTTTTTAAGGAAACTTCATACTGTTTTCCTGAGTGGCTGTACCAGTTTGCATTCCCACCAGCAGTGCAAGAGGATTCCTCTTTCCTTGCCAACATCTGTTATTGCCTGAGTTGTTAATTTTAGCCATTCTGACAGATTTGAGTTGGTATCTCATTGTATTTTGGTTTGTATTTCCCTGATGATGAGTGATGTTGAGCATTTTTTCATGTGTCTGTTAGCCATCTGGAAGTCTTCTTTGGAAAATTGTCTATTCATGTCTTCTGCCCATTTCTTCACTGGATTATTTGTTTTTTAGGTGTTGAGTTTGATAAATTCTTTATAGATTTGGGGACTAACCCTTTATCTGAAATATCATTTACAAGTATCTTCTCCCAGTCTGTCAGATGCCTTTTAGTTTTGCTGATTGGTTCTTTTGCTGTGCAGAAGCTTTTTATGTTGATGAGGTCCCAATAATTCATATTTGCTTTTGTTTCCCTTGCCACTGGAGACATGTCAAGTAAGAAGTTGCTGTGGCCGAAGTCAAAAAGGTTGTTGCCTCTTTTCTCCTCTAGGATTTTGATGGCTTCTTGTCTTACATTTAGGTCTTTCATCCATTTTGAGTTTATTTTTGTGTATGAGGTAAGAAAGTGGTCCAGGTTTATTCTTCCAGATGTTGCTGTCCAGTTCTCCCAGCACCATATGCTAAAGAAACTATCTTTTTTCCACTGGATATTCTTTTCTGTTTTTCCATTTCTTCCACATGTCAAAGACTAGTTGACAGTTTGTAGGTCCATTTCTTGGTTCTCTATTCTGTTCCATTGATTATGCGTCTGCTTTTATGCCAATAACATACTGTCTTGATGACTACAGCTTTGTAATACAACTTGAAGTCCAGAATTGTGATGCCTCCAGATTTGGTTTTCTTTTTCAGGATTGCTTTGGCTATTTGGGGTCTGATCTGGTTCCATACAAATTTTAGAATTGTTTGTTCTAGCTCTGGGAAGAATGCTGGTGCTGTTTTGATGAGAATTATATTGAATATGTAGATTGCTTTGGGTAGCATTGACATTTTATTTTATTTTATTTTATTTATTTATTTATTTTTTAGTGTTTTTTTAAAATTTATTTCTAGGAGAGAGAGAGAGAGACAGCGTGAGCAGGGGAGGGTCAGAGAGAGAGGGAGTCACAGACTGAAACAGGCTCCAGGCTCTGAGCTGGCAGTCAGCACAGAACCTGACGCTGGGCTCGAACCCACGAACCGCTAGATCATGACCTGAGCGAAAGTCGGACGCTTAACCGACTAAGCCACCCGGGTGCCCCGGGTAGCATTGACATTTTAACAATATTTGTTTTTCCAATCCATGAGTATGGAATGTTTTTCCATTTCTTTGTGTCTTCTTCAATCTCTTTCATAAACTTTGCAAAGTTTTTAGTATATAGATTTTTCATCTCTTTGGTTGGGTTTATTCCTAGGTATTTTATGGTTTTTGTGCAATTGTAAATAGGATCGATTCCTTGATTTCTCTTTCTGCTGCTTCATATTGGTGTATAGAAATGCAACTGATTTCTGTACATTGATTCTATATCCTACAACTTGGCTGAATTCATGGATTAGTTCTAGCATTGTGTGTGAGTGAGTGTGTGTGTGTGTGTGTGTGTGTGTGTGTGTGTGTAGTCTTTTGGGTTTTCCACATAGAGTATCATGTCTCCTGCAAAGAGTAAAAGCTTGACTTCCTCCTTACCGATTTGGATGCCTTTTATTTCTTTGTGTTGTCTGATTGTTACGGCGAGGATTTCCAACAGAATGTTGAATAACAGTGGTGAGTGTGGACATCCTTGTGTTCCTGATCTTAGGGAGAAAGCTCTCAGTTTTTCTCCATTGAGGATGATATTAGCTGTGGGTCTTTGATATGTGGCCTTAATGATCTTGACGTATGATCCTTCTATCCCTACTTTTCCTGAAGGTTTTTTTTTTAAATGTTTTATTTATTTATTTATTTATTTTTTTAATGTTTTATTTATTTCTAGGAGAGAGAGAGAGAGAGACAGCGTGAGCAGGGGAGGGTCAGAGAGAGAGGGAGTCACAGACTGAAACAGGCTCCAGGCTCTGAGCTGGCAGTCAGCACAGAGCCTGACGCGGGGCTCAAACCCACGAACCGCGAGATCATGACCTAAGCGAAAGTCGGACGCTTAACCGACTAAGCCACCCAGGCGCCCCTAAATGTTTTTATTTATTTTTGAGACAGAGCATGAGAGAGGGAGGGGCAGAGAGACAGAGAGATGCAGAATCTGAAGCAGGCTCCAGGCTCTGAGCTGTCAACACAGAGCCTAATGTGGGGCTCGAACCCACGAACGTGAGATCACAACCTGAGCCGAAGTCGGAGGCTTTACCGACTGAGCCACCCAGGTGCCCCATCCTGAGGGTTTTTATCAAGAAAGTATGTTGTATTTTGTCAAATGACTTTTTCTGCATCTGTTGAGAGAACCATGTGGTTCTTATCCTTTCTTTTATTTATGTGATGTATCACACTGATTTGCAGACACTGAACCACCTTGCAGCCCAGGAATGAATCCCACTTGATTGTGGCGAATAATTTTTTAAACATATTGTTGGATCTGGTTGGCTAGTATCTTGTTGAGAATTATTGCATCCATGTTCATCAGGGGAATTGGTCTATAGTTCTTTTTAGTGGGGCGTTTGTCTGGTTTTGGAAGCAGGGTAATGCTGGCTTTGCAGAATGGGTTCGGAAGTTTTCCTTCCATTTCTATTTTTTGGAACAGCTTTAAAAGGAAAGGAGTTAACTCTTCTTTAAATGTTTGGTAGAATTCTCCTAGAAAGCCATTCATACTTGGATTCTTGTTTGTTGGGAGATTTTTAATTAGTGATTCAATTTCTTTACTGGTTATGGGTCTATTCAAATTTTTGATTTCTTCCTATTTCAGTTTTGGTAGTTTATAAATGCTTTTAGGAATTTGTCCATTTCTTCCAGATTGCCCAGTTTGTTGGCATATAATTTTTCATAATATTCTTTCATTATTGTTTGTATTTCTACAGTGTTGGTTGTGATCTCTCCTCTTTCATTCCTGATTTTATTTATTTGGGTCTTTTCCTTTTTATTTTTGATCAGTTTAGCCAGGGGATTATCAATTTTGTTAATTATTTTAAAGAAGCAGCTTCTGGTTTCATTGATCTGTTTTTTTTTTTAATTTCAATATCATTGATTTCTGCTCTAATCTTTATTATTTCCCTTCTGCTGTTTTGGGGCTTTATTTGCTGTTCTTTTTCTAGCTCCTTTAGGTGTAATTTTGGGTTGTGTATTTGAGATCTTTCTTCCTTCTTTAGTAAGGTCTGGATTGTTATATACTTCTGTCTTATGACCACCTGTGCTGCATCCCAGAGGTTTTGGGCTGTGGTCTTTTCTTTTCTTTTCTTTTCTTTTCTTTTTTTGGCCTTAAACAAAGTTTTAATAATATTTTAAAGTTAAATTAAAATGGGTTTTGGATATTTCTGTATTTGAATTTTTCATATACTTCCTTCCTTTTACTAAAGTATACTAATATAAGTATAACGTACATATTTTGCTAGATAGTTCTTATACTTTATTTTATTTCTTTATTTATTTTTTACAAATAGTTTATTGTCAAGTTGGTTTCCATATAACACCCAGTGCTCATCCTACAAGTGCCCTCCTCCATGCCCATCTCCCCCCTCCTCCCCCACACCCATCAGTCCTCAGTTTGTCCTCAGCATTCAAGAGTCTCTCATGGTTTGCCTCTCTCCCTCTCCCTTACTATTTCCTCCCTTCTTCTCCCCCATGGTCCTCCGTTAAATTCCTCCTAATCCTCCTATAGGTGCAAACATATGGTATTTGTCCTTCTCTGCCTGACTTATTTCGCTCAGCATAACACCCTCAAGGTCCATCCATATTGCTACAAATGGCCAGATTTCATTCTTTCTCATTGCCATGTAGTATTCCATCGTATAGATAAACCCCATCTTCTCGATCCATTCGTCCGTTGATGGACACTTAGGCTCTTTCCATGTTTTGGCTATTGTTGAGAGTGCTGCTATGAACATTGGGGTCCATGTGCCCCTATGCATCAGCACTCCTATATCCCTTGGGAAAATTCCTAGCAGTGCTATTGCTGGGTCATAGGGGAGTTCTATTGTTAATTTTTTGAGGACCCTCCACACTGTTTTCCAGAGGAGCTGCACCAGTTTACATTCCCACAAACAGTGTAGGAGGGTTGGGCTGTGGTGTTTTCATTTTCATTGGCTTCGATGTACTTTTAAATTACCTCTTTAATGTCTTGGTTAACCCATTCATTTTTTAGTAGGATGTTCTTTAATCTCCAAGTATTCATGGTCTTTCCAATTTTTTTCCTTATGGTTGATTTCAAGTTTCATAGCATTGTGGTCTGAAAATATGCAAGATATGATCTTGATATTTTTGTACTTATTGGGGGCTGATTTGTGACCCAGTATGTGATTTATTCTGAAGAATATTCCATGTGCAATCGAGAAGAATGTGTATTCTGCTGTTTTAGGATGAAATGTTCTGAACATGTCTGTTAAGTCCATCTGGTCCAGTGTGTCATGCAAAGCCCTTTTTTTCTTGTTGATTTTCTGCTTACATGATCTGTCCATTGCTGTAAGTGGAGTGTTGAAGTCCCCTATTATTATGGTATTATTATCAATGAGTGTCTATATGTTTGTGATTAATTGACTTATATATTTGAGTACCTCACATTGAGGGCATAAATATTTACAATTGTTAGATCTTCTTGGTGGATACACCTGTTAATTATGATATAATGCCCTTCTTCATCTCTTGTTACAGTCTTTATTTATTTTTATTTTTTTAATGTTTATTTATTTTTTGAGAGAGATAGAGTGTGAGTGGCAGAGGTGTGGAGAGAGAGGGAGATACAGAATCTGAAGTAGGCTGCAAGCTCTGAGCTGTTAGCACAGAGGCTCACGCTGGGCTCGAATCCATGAGACATGAGCTCATGACCTGAGCTGAAGTCAGATCCTTAACCAACTGAGCCACCCAGGCACACCTACAGTCTTTATTTTAAAATCCAGCTTATCTGATGTAAGTATGGCTACTCCACCTTTCTTTTGACGACCATTAGCATTGTAGATGGTTCTCCATCCCTTCACTTTCAATCTACAGGTGTCTTTAGGTCTAAAATGAGTCTCTTATAAGCAGCATATACATGAGTCTTGTTTTGTTATCCATTCTGATACCCTGTGTCTTTTCATTAGAGCATTTAGTCCATCGATATTTAGAGTGAGTACTGAAAGATAGCAATTTAGTGCCATCGCATTGCCTGTAGGGTTGGTGTTTCTCATCATGTTCTCTGGTCTTTTCTATTTCTAGTCGTTGTTGCTTTTGGCCTTTTTTGTTTTGCTGTGTCTTTTCTCCAGTGAAAGAGTCCCCCTTAAAATATCTTGCAGGGTTGGTTTAGTAGTCATGAACTCCTTTAGTTTTGTTTATCTGGGAAATTCTTTATCTGTCCTTCTATTTTGAATGACAGCCTTGCTGGATAAAGAATTCTTGGCTGCATATTTTTCTGATTCAGCACACTGAGTATATCCTGCCACTCATTTATGACCTGCCACATTTCTGTGGATGGGTCTGCTGCAAACCTAATCTGTTTTCCCTTATATGTTTAGGACTTTTTCCCCTTGCTGCTTTCATAATTCTTTCCTTTCCTATCTGTTTTGTGAATTTGACTATGATATGCCTTGGCAATGGTTGGTTTTTATTGAATCTAATGGGAGTTCTCTGTACCTCTTGGATTTTGATGTCTGTGTCTTTCCCCAAATTGGCAAAGTTTTCTATTATAATTTGTTCACATAAACCTTCTGTCCCATTTCCTCTCTCTTCATCTTCTGGGACTCCAACGATTTGGATGTTATTCCTTTTTAATAATCATGAGTTCTCTAAGTCTTGTATCATAGTATTTTGTCTTTGTTTCCCTCTTTTTTCCTGCTTAATTATTCTCCATAATTTTATCTTCCATATCACTGATTTGCTGCTCTTCATCTGTCCTTGCTGTCATGACATCCATTCAGATTGCATCTCGGTTACAACATTTTTAATTTTGTCCTGACTAGATTTTGTTTCTTTTATCTCCACAGAAAAGGATTCTATACTTTTTTCATTAAAACTTTTTTAATGTTTTATTTATTTCTGAGAGAAAGAGAGAGGGAGAGACAGTGTGAGCAGGGGAGGGTCAGAGAGAGGGAGACACAGAATCAGAAGCAGGCTCCAGGCTCTGAGCTGGCTGTCAGCACAGATCCCGACATGGGGCTCAAACCCATGAACCATGAGATCATGACCTGAGCTGAAGTCAGACACTTATACAACTGAGCCACCCAGGTACCCCATGGATTCTATGCTTTTTTCAATCCCAGCTAGTATTCTTATTATTTGGTTCTAAATTCTAGTTCAGATATCTTGCTTACATCTGTATTGATTAACCTGTCTGTCATTTCTTCCAGTTCTTTCTCTTTGGGTGAATTCCTACTGAGTTCTGTTGCTCGATTTATGCAGATTGTTGTGTTAATCCTCAGATCAATTTCCTAGGTGTTCAAAGTGGTTGGGTGCTGTTCTAGCTGTGTTTCAGGGTCTCCATGCTATCCTGCCATCTTAATTCCTCTAAACATTTCTTATTTTTCATTTCCAGTAAATATTAACAGTTATAGCTTACACAAATGAAAGCTCTTTAGAATCATCAGTAGTTTTTAAGGGGACCCTGAGATCAATAATTTTGTGAACCACTAATGTATCTGTGACAATTTCTTTGATTTTTCTAAGCCTCAAGTTTCTTTATCTGTAAATGGGGATAATGACAGTGCCTACCTAATGGGGTATTGGAGGCTTAAGACAGTTAATACTTATAAAGCGCTTAGAGCAGGTGCTCATAATAGGTGTCTTAGAAGGGTTAAATCATAATTATAATAGCCACCACCGCAGTGAATGGGGGAAGGGCAGTTCTTAGAAAAGAGAGACTATGTCAACAACTTTGGAACAAGGAGATAACTATTTAGAGAAAATCGTATGAAAATATCAATGATCCTATTTTAAGGCAGATACCACACAAAAAGAAGTGCAAGGGTAGAAATTATCTCATTACTTGGGCTCTTTATGTCTTTTTCTATTTTATTCTATTTTATTTTTTAATTTTTTGTTGTCAAATTAGCTAACATTCAGTGTAGTCTTGGCTTCAGGAGTAGATTCCCGTTATTCATCACTTACATATAGCACCCAGTACTCATCCCAACAATTGCCCTTCTCAATGCCCATCAACCATTTTCCCCATCACCCCAAAGCCTAACCCCCATCAACCCTCAGTTTGTTGCCTGTATTTAAGAGTCTCTTATATTTTGCCACCCTCTCTGTTTGTATCTTATTTTTCCTTCCCTTCCCCTATGGTCTCTGTTAAGTTTCTCAAATTCCACATATGTGTGAAATCATATGTTATCTGTTTTTCTCTGACTGACTTATTTTGCTTAGCATAATACCCTCCAGTTCCTACCACGGTGTTGCAAATGGCAAGATGTCATTCTTTTTCATCCCCAAGTAATATTCCATTGTGTACATATACCACATCTTTATCTATTTAACAGTTGATGGGCATTTGGGCTCTTCCCATGATTTGGCTATTGTTGATAGTACTGCTATAACCATTGGGGCACATGTGCCTTTTTGAATCAGCATTTCTGTATCCTTTGGATAAATTCCTAATAGTACAATTGCTGGATCATAGGGTAATTCTATTTTTAAGTTTTTGAGGAACCTCCATACTGTTTTCCAGAGCAGCTGCATCAGTTTGCATTCCTACCAACAGTGCAGGAGAGTTTCCCTTTCTCCACATCCAAAGCAACCTCTGTTGTTCCTTAGTTGTTAATTTTAGCCACTCTGACCAGTGTGAAGTAGTATCTCATTGTGGTTTTGATATGCATTTCCCTGATGATGAATGATTTTGAGCATCTTCTCAGTTGTCTGTTTGCCATCTGAATATCTTCTTTGGAAAAGTGTCTATTCATGTCTTCTGTCCATTTCTTCACTGGATTACTTGTTTTTGGGGTGTTGAGTTTGGTAAGTTCTTTATAGATTTTGGATACAACCCTTTATCCAATATGTCATTTGCAAATATCTTCTCCTACTCCATAGATTGTCTTCTATTTATTTAAAAAATTTTAATAGTTTATTCATTTTTGAGACAGAGAGAGACAGAGGATCAGTGGGGGAAGGTTAGAGAGAGAGAGAGAGAGAGAGAGAGAGAGAATTTGGAACAGGCTCCAGGCTCTGAACTGTCAGCACAGAACCCAACATGGGGCTTGAACCCACTAGCCATCTGATCATGACCTGAGCCAAATTTGGATGCTTAACCGACTGAACCACCCAGGTGCCCCCACAGATTGCCTTTTAGTTTTGTTGATTGTTTCCTTTGCTGTGCAGAAGTTTTTTTTTTTTATCTTGATGCAATCCCAATAGTTCATTTTTGCTTTTAATTCCCTTGCCTTCAGAGATGTGTTGAGTAAGAAGTTGGGGTGTCTGAGGTCAAAGAAGTAGTTGCCTGGTTTCTCGTCTAGGATTTTAATGGATTTCTGTCTCACATTTAGGTCTTTCATCCCTTTTGAGTTTATTTTTGTGTGTGGTGTAAGAAAGTGGTCTGGGTTCATTCTTCTGCATATTGCTGTCTAATTCTCCCAGCACCATATGCTAAAGAGGCTGTCTTTTCCCATTGGATATTCTTTCCTGCTTTGTCAAAGATTAATTGGCCATACATTAGTGGGTCTAATTCTGGGTTCTCTATTCTATTTCATTGGTCTGTGTGTCTGTTTTTGTGCCAGTACCGTATTGTCTTGATGATGACAGCTTTGTAATACAGGCTAAAGTCTGGGATTGTGATGCCTCCCACTTTGGTTTTTTCCAACATTACTTTGGCTATTCAAGGTCTTTTGTGGTTCCATACAAATTTTAGGATTGTTTGTTCTAGCTCTGTGAAGAATGCTGATAAAATTTTGATTGGGATTACATTCAATGTGTAGATTGCTTTGGGCAGTATTGACATTTAAACAATATTTGTTCTTCCAGTCTATGAGCACAGAATGTTTTTCCATTTATTTTGTGTCTTCTTCAATTTCTTTCATAAGCTTTCTATAGTTTTCAGCATACAGATCTTTTACATCTTTGGTTAGGTTTATTCCTAGGTATTTTATGGTTCTTGGTGCAATTGTAATTGGGATTGATTCCTTGATATATGTTTCTGTTGCTTCATTATTGGTGTATAGACCTGCAAACAATTTCTGTACATTGATTTTATATCCTATGACTTTGCTGAACTCATGTATCAGCTCTAGCAGTATTTTGGTGGACTCTTTTGGGTTTTCCATGTAGAGTATGAGAGGTTGACTTCTTTGCCAATTTGGGTACCTTTTATTTCATTTTGTTGTCTGATTGCTGAGGCTAGGACTTCCAACACTATGTTAGACAACAGTGCTGAGAGTGGACATCTCTGTTGTGTTTCTGATCTCAGAAGAAAAGCTTTGAGTTTTTCCCCATTGAGGATGATATTAGCTGTGAGCTTATATATATGTGTGTGTGTGTGTATGTGTGTGAATCAACCAAAATTCAAATTAGAAACTATGAGCCTGACTGTGCTGACTGCCAGCTCGGAGCCTGGAGCCTGTTTCAGCCTGTGACTCCCTCTCTCTCTGACCCTCCCCTGCTCACACTGTCTCTCTCCTAAAAATAATAATAATAAAAAAAATTAATTAAAAAAAAAAAGAAACTATGAGCCTGATTCCAAAAGATAAAATAGAAAGTATAAAGAAAAGGAAGAGAAAAGAACAGAGAAGGAAAGAGAAGAGAGAGAGAGAAAAAAGCACAAGAGACTAACATACAAAACTACAGGAGAGGGGCTCCTGGGTGGCTTAGTCAGTTGAGCATCCGACTTTCACTTAGGTCATGATCTCGCGGTTCGTGGGTTCGAGACCCGCGTCGGGCTCTGTGCTGGCTGCCAGCTCGGAGCCTGAAGCCTGTTTCAGAGTCTGTGTCTCCCTCTCTCTCTGACTCTCCCCTGCTCATGCTGTCTCTCTCTCCTAGAAATAAATAAAAATATTAAAAAAAAAAAAACCCACAGGAGAGTTTTTGGTGCCTGGGACCGGTGGCTGTGCTGGTCTGGAGGAGAGGCCATCTGGTTCACTCAGTGTCGGCCTCACTCCAGTAGATAAACAGTTGTCAGGCTCAGAGGGGTGGGGTTTGGGGTAGGCAGGTCCTGCCTCCATTGGGGGCCGCTGTGCTGTTCCCCCAAGCCCCACCATATTGGTGATGGGGAGAATAATGGTGACACCACAATCTCTTTTCCCCAGACTGGGTGTCCAAACCATGCGGTTCAGGCAACTCTCATAGAGTAGCGCTGCAGTCAGCCTGTCTTCCTTTACAGTCTCCCGTGCCTCCTCAGCATTCAGCTGGGATTCAAAACCCCATGTCTTAAAGGATACTGCACTACGAGGACCAGGTTCAGGGGGTAGTGCCACTCTGCTCTGCTGATATGGCTGGCTTCTGCAGGACCTTTTGTCTTTTGGGGGCAGCAATATACCCTCTTCCCATAGTACTCAATAGAGGGGACTCTTCTCTCCCAGTGTACCCCTGAGATCACTCTGTCTTTTTCTTTTTAAGTGTTTATTTATTTTGGGAACATCTGGGTGACTTAGTCAGTTAAGCGACTGACTTCAACTCAGGTCATGATCTTGCAGCTTGTGGGTTCGAGCCCCACGTCGGGCTCTGGGCTGACAGCTCAGAGCCTGGAGCCTGCTTCAGATTCTGTGTCTACCTTGCTCTCTGTCCCTCCCTCACATGCTCTCTCACTTATAAACAAACATTAAACATTTTTAAAAATGTCTATTTTTGAGAGAGAGTGAAGGGTAGGGGCAGAGAGGGGGACAAAGAGGGCAGAGGATTGGAAGTGGGCTCCAAGCTGACAGCAGAGAGCCTGATGTGGGGCTGGAACTCAAAAACCACAAGACTGTGATCTGAGCCAAAGTCTGATGCTTTACTGACTGGGTCACCCAGGTGCCCCTTTATATGTCTTGATTCAGTATTTTAAGTTTCTGTAACAATGATATGATGGCTAAGTCTAGGTGTCATAGTTAGCAACTTTCTCCAAATAGCTTCTCTTTATGTCTACTTTGAGTATTTGCTGTCTCTTAACCTGCAGTTTGCCCTTCCCTGTTAGTGATACACAAGTGAGTATGATACCCAATTTGTGACACTCTAGGTGCTAAAGGTACATTTGGGGCTCCTGGGTGGCTCAGTTGGTTAAGCATCTGACCTCAGCTCAGGTCATGATCTCTCAGTTTGTGAGTTTGAGCCCCGCATCAGACTCTGAGTTGTCAGCTTGGGATTCTTGCTCTTTCCTCTCTTTCTGTCCCTCCCCTGCTCATGGTTTTTTTCTTCCTCAAAATAAATAAACTTTTTTTTAATGTTTTATTTATTTCTAGGAGAGAGAGAGAGACAGCGTGAACAGGGGAGGGTCAGAGAGAGAGGGAGTCACAGACTGAAACAGGATCCAGGCTCTGAGCTGGCAGTCAGCACAGAGCCCGACGCGGGGCCCAAAACCATGAACCGCGAGATCATGACCTAAGCGAAAGTCGGATGCTTAACCAACTAAGCCACCCAGGCACCCCAAAATAAATAAACTTTAAAACAAACAAAACAAAGGTACACTTAATCCTCATGGCATTCTTGATTTCTCACTAGTGGTGAGATCATGACCTGAGACAAAATCAAGAGCCAGATGTTTACTGATTGAGCCACCCAGATGTCCCAAAGGTAGGTTTATTAACTGAATTTCAGAAGTGAGGAAATGGAGGCTGAGACAGAATGTACATGGTCCAATATGACAAAGTTAAAAAATAACAGAGCCACAGGGCACCCGGATGGCTCAGTTGGTAGAAATGTGACTCTTGATCTTGAGATTGAGCCTCATGTTGGGTGTAGAGACTACTTAAAATGAAAATCTTAAAAAAATAAATTAAAATAAAAATAAATTTAAAAAATAATAACAGAGCCAGGAATTACACCTGGATTTGTCAGATCATGAAGTGCAACATCTTTCTAGTTTTCCATCTCATCTGCTATAGAGAGAGAGGGAAAGAAAGTCTTTAATGAGAAACAAACTCTTCTATTTCTATTAGGGATGAAACAATCACAGCTTTTCTCTTTGTTTAAAACTGAAATTTAATTTCCATCATTGTGTAAGATGAAGGTGTACAATGTGTTGATTTGATGCGTTTATACACTACAGTATGATCACCACCATAACTTTAGCCCACAACTCCATCACATCACATAATGATCATTTATTTTTTATGGTGAGACTTTTTAGTTTCTGAGCAATTTAGAAGTATGTAATGCAGCATTGTTGACTGTAATCACAATGCTATGCATTAGATATCTAGAACTTATTTACCTTTTTCCTGCAAGCTTGTACACTTTATTAGCATCTCCCCAATTTTCCTACCACCCAGCCCCTGGTAACCCCCATTTTACCCTCTGTTTCTTCCAGTTTGGCTTTTTTAGGTTCCATGTGTAAGTGAGATCATACAGTATCTGTCTTCCTCTGTCTGGCTTATCTCACTAAGCATAGTGTCCTCCAGCTCTATCCATGTTGTTATGAATGGCAGGATTTCCTCCTTTCTATTGGCTGAATAATATTCCATTGTGTACGTGTGTATGTGTGTGTGTGTCTGTGTGTGTGTCTGTGTGTGTGTATCACATCTTCTTTATCCATTCATTCTTTGATAGACACTTAGGTTGTTTCCATATTTTGCATGTTTCCATATTTTGCATATTAGGTAGGAAAAGCATGCTGTAAGTAATGCTTCAATAAATGGAAATGCAGATATATCTACAAATTCCTGTTTTCAATTCCTTTGAGTAAATACCCCAGAATTGCTGGATCATGTGGTAGTTGTATTTTTAATTTTTTCAGGAGCCCCATACTGTTTTCCATGGTAGTTGCAACAGTTTACATTCCCACCACCAGTGCACAAGGGCTCTGTTTTCTTCACATTATCACCAATGGTTATTTTCTTTTGTCTTTTTGATGATCCCCATTTTAAAAGTTACTATTTTTTTTTTTTGAGAGAAAGAGGGAGAGAGCATACACATGTGAGCGATGGTGGCAGAGGGAAAGGGAAAGAGAAAATCCTAAGCAGGTTCCACACCCAACTCAGAGATTGATCCCATGACCAGAGATCATGACCTAAGCTAAAATCACAAGTCAGATGTGTAACTGACTGAGTTACATAGGTGCTTAATGATAGCTATTTTAACAGGTGTGAGGAGATAGCTCATTGTTTCTTTTTAAATATTTTATTTTTAAATAATTTCTGCATCCAACGTGGGGCTCATGAATTGTTCTCCCTTAATCTGTGGTAGTATTCCCTGGTCTGATATTTACTTTGACAGTATAGCCACTCCAGTTTTCCTTAAGCACTATTAGCATGCAATATAGCTTTCCATCCTTTGTATCTATGAGCATATCTATATCTTCATCTTTGAGCGTATCTATATCTTCATCTTTTAAATGGGTTTCTGGGCTGCCTGGGTGACTCAGTTGGTTAAGTGTCTGGCTTTTGATTTCGCCTCGGGAAACATGGAGCCTGCTTGAGATAATTTCTCTCTCTCTCTTTCTCTCTCTTTGCCTCCCCCCCCCTTGTGCTTGCTTTCTCACTCAAAATAAATAAATAAACTTAAAAAAATAAAATTAAAAAATAAGATGGCTTTCTTTAGCTATCCTAAAGGGGACACACAGACTATAGCAATCATTCTCAAAATTTTCCTTCATTTTTCTTTCTACCTTACTCACAAAGTGGAACTCTTCACACTTCTTTCTTTTCAACTCTTCAGAAGATTGCTGCCAAAAGTATCTTCAAAAGGGTATTATTTCTGACACCTTTCTTGGAGGGTGAAGGAGAGAAAGAAATTGAGTGGCCAAAACCAGAGTCCTCTTTGCTCCACAGAAGGAGAGAAACATCTGGGAATACTCACACTTTAGTGCATTTTGTCTACTCATGCTCTCCCATGGTTAGTGTCATGGCTACAAAGAGATGATCAATATCTAAATTTCCCACATGCATTCATTCTTTCTTTTCACAATCCAGTCCCTTCCTTGCCTATTTTGTCAGCCCCTGCTGTGTGGGAGAGGGTATAATTCCCCTCAGCATTTAATCCTCCACTCCCTCCAGACAGTGTCTTTAGTAGGGAAAGGAAAAGAGAGCACAGAGGTAGGAGCACTAATTCATTCCACAAACATTTACTGGGTACCTACTACATGTGAGGTGCTCTTTGGAGTGTGTTCTGGTAAGCAAGTCAGACAAGACCCCGGCCCTTGCGATACTCACTTCCTAGCAAAAGAGACACACAATTAAAATGTGTATGTTCAGATGATCCTTATGGGCATAAGAAAATCAAGCAGAGAAGGGAAAAGAGAGCAGTTGGGAGCAGGGTCAGAGCTGTTTTTTGCAGGGCGGTCCAAGGACTGAATGATGTAAGGGAGTGTGCTGTGAGAATGTGTAGAGGAGATTTTCTAGGCAGGGACCAGCAAGCGAGACAGAAAAAGCTAGGTGGATTCAAGAGGGTAGTGTGACTTGGGCACTATTAGCAAAGGGGAGAGTGGATATGGGGAGATGAGGTAGAGAAGTGGCCAGACACTTTCATTCGGGACCTGAATTGATAAGGATAAAATTCTAGAGCAGAACTGTCCAAGAAATGTGTGAACTAGATGTGTAATTTTAAGCTAATAGTCATGTTAAAAGAAGGAAAAAAAAGGGTATAATTAATATTTATAGTGTATTTTTAAACCGAATATATCTAAAATTAAATCTATCAAATATGTAATCAATATAAAAACTTTATTAATGAGATATTATGCACTCTTTTTTTAAAGTTTTTAAATTTATTTTGAGAGAGACAGAGAGAGCTCGAGCAGGGGCAGGGCAGAGAGAGATAGAGAATCTCAAGCAGGCTCTGAAGGGTCAGGCTATATACATGGGGCTCAGACTCACAAAACTATGAGATCATGACCTCAGCCTAAATCAAGAGTTGGATGCTTACCCAACTGAGCCACCCAAGGTGCCCTGAGGTATTCTGCATTCTTTTTTCTTACTAAATGCAATGGACTCAATGCTTGTATTCCCCTTGCCCAAATTCATATGTTGAAATTCTGACTCTTAATGAGATGGTATTTGGGGGTGAGGCATCTGGGAGGTGATTAGTTTATAATGATGGAGCCTCACCAATGGGATTAGTGCCCCTATTTTATTTATTTATTATTTATTTATTTATTTATTCATTTATTTATTTATTTTAACTGTTATTCATTAAAAATTTTTTAAACAATTTATTTATTTTAGAGAGAGAGAGAGATAGAGCATGAGCAGGGGAGGAGCAGAAAGAGAGAGGGAGACACAGAATCTGAACCAGGCTCCAGGATCTGAGCTGTCAGCACAGAGTCCAACGCGGGGCTTGAACTCACAAATCATGAGATCATGACCTGAGCTGAAGTTGGACGCTTAACCGACTGAGCCACCCAGGTGCCCCTATGTTTCTTCATTTTTGAGAGACAGAACAGAGCATGAATGGGGGAGGGGCAGCCAGAGAGGGAGACAAAATCCAAAGCAGGCTCCAGGCTCTGAGCTGTCAGCTTGACACGGGGCTCGAGCTCACTGACTAAGAGACCATAACCTGAGCTGAAGTCAGACACCCAACTGACTGAGCCATCTAGGTGCCCCTATTTCTTTCTTTTTTGAGAGTGAGCATGTGTGAGTGCACACACAGGCATGTGAGCGGGACAGGGGTAAAAGGACAGGGAGAATCAGCTTCAGGGTCCACACCCAGTGCTCAGCCTGATGCAGGGCTTTATCTCATGGCTCTGAGACTGTGACCTGAACTGAAACGGAGAGTCGGATGCCTAACTGACTGAGCCACCCTGGTGCCTTGGGATTAGTGCCCTTATAAAAGAGATCCCACAGAGCTCCCATGCCCCTTCTACCATGTGTGGATACCTTGAGACAGCTGCCTTTGAACTAGAAAGTGAACTTTCACCAGACACCAAAGCTGCCTATACCTTGATACTGGACTTCCCAGCCTCCAGAACTGAGGAAGAAATGTTTGTTACTTAAGCCCCCTAGTCTGTGGTACTTTTTTATAGCAGCCTGAACAGACTAAGGCACTAAATTTTTGTATTTAGTAGTGACAATCAGAATTCAATTTGGATGCTAAGTTTTCATCCAAAACACTTCATCTATATTTAGATTTTATAAAGTGTATAGCTGAAAAAGTAGATTGAAATGCCCAAGTTGTGTCCAATATAGAAGTTCTCCAATAACTGAATCAAGCAGCAAGTTTTCAAATTAAAATTAAATTAAATAATACCAAGAATTCAGTTCTTCAGTAGTATTTGCCACATTCCAAGGGCTCAGAAGCCACATAAGGCTGGTAGATACTGTATTGGTATAGCACATGTGGTTAGTAGGTATCAATGACTGCAATGATCTCTCACTCCATATTTCTCCACAAAGCAGCCAGAGTGATCTTTGAAAAATGAAAATTGTCCTTGCTTAGAAACTCTAGTAGCTTCCTATGACATTTAGTAAATCCCAATGACTCAAGTGGGACATCCACTTTAAGGCAGATGAAGAGCTCCTGTATTTATCAAGCCTTCTTCCTGAAATCCCATTACAATAACAGTAAAGAAGTACAAGAGGAAACAAATCCATGAGTGAAATTAGAGGTGGAGGAGCAAGGCTGTATCAGCAAATGTAGTTTTGCTGAATTTCCCTAACATCGAAGGTAAATGTGATCTTATTGATTGGTAAAGCAGAGAAGAAGGAGCCACAGCTCTGAGCACACAAGAGGCTGTAGGGAACACGAGGGATGCTTTCCATAGCATCCCAGCTACTTAAATGCTGAGCTGCAAAGACCTGGAGTGGGAGGAAAGGCACAGGTTCAAGGGAACTGATGGAAAACAGTGGAAAGGATGTGTGGGTTTGCTCTTCCTCTTCTCCCCCAACTTTGTGCATATTTTGGCAGTTTGTCCTAGGTAGTGGCTATAGAGTAATTCTTCTAAAGAAATCATGTTATGTCCTTGGATGGCAGCAGTTGGAAAGCCTAGAGTAGAACTACTCACTTTGGCATGGGGCTGAGAGAGGAAGTCTTCCTGCCCACCAGTTGACAGTCAGCTTACACATATATATCATGTAATCAGCTTTTTCATTCTGGAGAGGGACTGGTGATAGAAAAGAACCCAAGTGATTAATCTGGCCCCTCATATTCATCAACACAAAAGGACAACCACGGGCCATAATATAGTCACCCAATATCATCAGGACAAAATGAGTACGAATTCACCCTAGAAGAAACAGAAATTGTTCATGGTATAGCAGTGAACTTTAAAAAAAAAAAGTTGAAATTAATATTCTCAGATAAACTTGAGGAGACACTGCATCTATAAAATAGTAATAGATGACTCTAAAAACCCCAAATATTTAATGTGTTAGAAATATCACTATAAAATGATAAGGTCAACAGAAAGGCTAGAGGAAAAAATCAAGGTTATCTCCCATAATGTAAAACAAGAGAACAAAAGAGAAAAGTTGAAAGTCAGAGATGACCCACAAAGAAGAGCCAACATACATCTAATAGGTATTTCAGATTGAGAGTAGAGGAAAAGTAGATCTCCCAGAGCCAAAGACCCATGTCTTCACCCAGTGGTAATCCATATAAGTGGAGAGAGACCCATATCTAGTCGTATCTTGGAGAAACTTCACAAGTCCAAAGACAAAAGACTCTTTTTTTTTCCCCCCACTTTATTTTATTTTTTTTTAATTTTTTTCAGGAGAGAGAGAGAGACAGCGTGAGCAGGGGAGGGTCAGAGAGAGAGGGAGTCACAGACTGAAACAGGCTCCAGGCTCCGAGCTGGCAGTCAGCACAGAGCCCGACGCGGGGCTCGAACCCACGAACCGCGAGATCATGACCTAAGCGAAAGTCGGACGCTTAGCCGACTAAGCCACCCAGGCGCCCCAAAAGACAAAAGACTCTTAAAAAGATTTCAAAAGAAAAAAAAAAAAGAGTCAAGGGGTGAGCATTATACTGGTATCACACTTCTCTTACCCTATATACTAGAACACAAGGGAATAATGCTTTTAAAAATTCTGAGGGACAGTGATTTTGAGCCTAGAGTTTTATAGGCAGCCAACTTAACATGTGAGTGGGGAGCAAATTAAGATTTTTTTTTAATGTCCAAGGACTGAGGAAATTTATGACCTAAACACCACTCCTAAAAGAATTGCCTAAGGATATACTACAGCGAAATGAAATAGGAATCTAAGAAATAGGAAGATAATCATGTTGCAGGAACTGAGCAATTAAAGGAAAGTTTTGAATGCTAGTTGTGTAATAGGCTTAAAACATGGCAAGAAACTGGATCATTTTAGAGAGTGGATAAAGGGTTTATTACAGTTTACAATAAAAAAAAAGTTCCATTTTTCCTTCAACAGCTACAAGTTTAGTGACATCACCTTTGCTACTGCGTTGACTCTATTTGAGCCTACCATGACTATTTTTTATATTATCAGCACACTAGAGTTAATTCTTCTTGGTTTTCAACTTTGAGAATAGGTTTATAGACAACAGATGGAAAACGACGTTAGAGAACAGAATATGTTATAAACTCTGCCAATGAGAAGCAATGCGCGTTGAGAGGACAGAAAGACGAAGGGAAGTGAAGAGGGTTGAGTGTCTCGCCTTACACAGAACACGGAGAAAACACTGCACGTGGGATTGGGGTGCTGAACAGGGCGAACAATAGAGAGACACTAAGCCCCGGGGTCCAGGAATGAGGAGGAATTCGGTGGGACACGCGGGAAGATGGTTGAGACCTGAAGGGAACGCGTGCGAGAGTGGTGATTGAGCAGAGCTGGCAGAGCGGAAAGAGTGGGGGATATGGGCGGCGCATAGTAGGGCACTGAGCGGAAGGGGCGGGGTAGGGGCGGAGTGAAGCTGGGCCGCAGGCGGGTCGCGGGCCCCTCTGTGGCCCAGGGCGCCTGCGCAAATCCGCCTTTTGGAAGCTCGTGCCGTCGTGCAGCGCCTCGCTTCTCCTCGCGCTTGCCGTCTCCTCAGCCTCGAGTCGCCTCGCTTCACTGGACACCATGCCCCGCCTGCTCGTCGTTTGCCTGCTGCCCCGCCGCCGCGTGACCCAGCAGGGGCTACTGTCCGGCCGCCGTCTGGTCCGTTCGGAGTCTCGCCGCCGCCAGCACTCCAAGTCGACTGTGGTGAGTGGCGGCCTACGTCTCACGGCGGCGCGGAGCCGAGGCGGGAGCGCCCCGACGGACGGGGAGGAGCGGGGGGCGGTCGGTGCCGGGCGGCCGTTGGGGGTCCGAGGAGGCCTCGGGGAGCGCGGCGAGGGCGAGGGGAGAGCCGTCGTGGCGCCGCGCGGTGCCCGCCGCCTTCGAACGCCCTTGGTGCGGACGCCTGCTGCTTGCCCTCCACCGCGGGGAATCCTGGGTAGCGCCTCCGTTCGCGGGTTCGGTCAGATGCGGGGGGAAGGGGAGCGTCAGAAGAGAGAGGTGTTTGCTTCCCAGATTGAAGTCGGGGCCCCCGTCTAGGAAAGGAAGCTCTGCTATTTTAGGCCTCGCCAGGCCACGTCACAGGAGAGCAGCCAAACTCCTCGGAAGGTGGCCGCCGATCTTGGTCGGCAGCGAGGGGACCCGGCCAGCGAGCGGCCGGCTTTAACTGCGCGTCTCGTCTCCCCTTTCCTCCCCTCCCCCCCAGGACAGCGCCGTCGCGCTCGTGTTGTGTTTTACGGTCTTCTTAACCCCGAGCGGGTATGTGCTGAGCCATCTGAGCGAGTTCAGAAGAGCGTAGATGGAAGACGACGCGCAGCCGCTGTTGCCGCCCGAGGAGCTTTCAGAAGAAGCGGTGGCTTGGCTTAAATGAGTGCAAGTGCTTAGTTGGGTTGATGTTGCAGCCGCTGTGCTTATTCAGTTCATAACCGTGTGTTTTTGGAGCACCTTTTTGGTACCGTGCGTTACATGCGGATGAGTTTGTAGCGTCATTTAAAAATGTCGAATAAAGTTGAAACATTCATGCGTGGTATGTGATCTCAGATTATTTCCTTGACAGTGAAAGCTGATGAGCACTTCATGATGAAAAATAGAATAGTAAGAACAGCAGCAAAAGGTTGGTGATGGAGGTCATGCCATCAAATGTATTTTACGGGAGTGAATGTATGTATCTAGTGGCATGAACATTAAAAGATTAGAGATGTAGCAGTAAGGTAATATAAGTCAAATGATTCTTCTCTTTTTAAATATTCCATTGGTACTGTCCCTTTTATGTATTTAATTTTGTTTTCAAAATGTTTTTTAAAGAGAGTGAGTGGGGGAGGGGCAGAGAGAGGGAGGGAAAGAATCCAGAGCAGGCTCCATGCTCATCTTGGAGCATCATCTTGTGAACTGTGAGATCATGACCTGAGCGAAATCAAGAGTCAGATGTCCAACTGACTGAGCCACCCAGGCGCCCTGATTTTTATTTTAGAGAGAGGAGCAAAGTAAGAGAGAGAGAGGGAGGGAGAGAATCTTAAGCAGGCTCCACGCTCAGCATGGAGCTTGACATGGGGCTCTATGCCACAACCCTGGGATCATGATATGAGTGTCAGATACTCAACCCACTGAGCCACCCAGCCCTGGCACTGCCCCTTTTAGTAATGAGATCCAGACTTTACTTTTCTTTGGGATAAATACAACTTTTTATTAATTTGTTTTAAATTTGCTTCTATGGTCTGGGATTTAGTAATTATCTTTTCATTTTATTTGTACCTCTCCTTATTTATGGATTATGTTTTCTATAAGTTACATTTCATTTCAAGTTTGAAGAATCATATATACCTTTGTTTGAATTTTAGCTCACTTTGCCAATTATTGTGGCTGTGGGCAACAGACCTAAACTCTTAGCCTATTTCCTTGTCTATGTATGTAATAGGAACTTAAAATTGGTCTCTCGAAGGGATGTTGTGGGGGAATAAAACACTGAACAAAGATAAGACACCTTCTAGCCTAGTGCCTAAAACAGCATAATCAATAGATAGAAGTTATTAAGAGAATATATGTTTACTAATATTCATTCAGCAAGTATTGCATTGGTTGATGTATCCCAGGTATTGTCCAAGGTTAATGAACTGAAATTAGATCTCTGCTTTTGTAGGGCACGGAGGACTTGCATTCTAATTACTTCAATATTGTATTTGCATTTTGAAATTTATATTGGTGTGTTAGGTTTCTCCAGAGAAACTGCTAGTTTGTGTGTGTGTATATGTACACACACACACACGTACACAGCATGTATATATACCCACACAAATGTGTATATATATATATAAAGAGAGGGTGAGAGACTTATTTAAAAAATTTTTTTTTTATTTCTGAGAGAGCGAGAGTGTGTGAGCAGAGGAGGGTCAGAGAGAGAGGAAGACATAGAATTCGAAGCAGGTTCTGGGCTCTGAGCTGGCTGTCAGCACAGAGCCCGACTCGGCTCGAACCTGCAAACCATGAGATCATGACCTGAGCCGAAGTCGGACGCCTAATCGACTGAGCCACCCAGGCACCCCTGATTAATTGATTTTAAGGGATTGGTTCACAGTTGTGGAGGCTAGCAAGTCCAAAATTTGCAAGGTAGAGAGTCTCTGGCGAGCTGGAGTCTCAGGAAAGAGTTGCGGTTTGAGTCTGAAGTCAGTCTGCTGGTAGAATTGAACTCTTGCAGGAGAAGTCAGTATTTTTCTTTTTTTTCTTCTTTTTTTTCCTTCAATAGTTTATTGTCAAGTTGGTTTCCATATAACACCTAGTGCTCATCCCAACAAGTGCCCTCCTCCATGCCCATCACCCCCCTTCCCTCTTCCCCACCCCCATCAGCCCTCAGTTTGTTCTCAGCATTCAAGAGTCTCTCATGGTTTGCCTCCCTCCCTCTCCCCAACTATGTTTCCCCTTCTCCTTCCCCATGGTATCTACATTAAGTTCTTCCTAAGCCACCTATGTGTGCAAACGTATGGTATCTGTCCTCTGCCTGACTTATTAAGGCCTTCAATTGCTTGGATGTGACTTACCCACATTATAGAGTGCAATCTGGTTTAGTCAGAGTCTACTGAGCTAAATGTTAATACTGTCCAAAAATTACCCTCACAGAAACACCTAGAATAGCATTTGACCAAATATCTGGGTACTGTGGCCTAACACAGAATTAAACTGTCACAATTGGGTAAAATAATTTTTCAGAGAGAAACCATGAAAAGGGTTTGATACTTATAAAATTTAAACATACGAGTACAGCGGCTTACTGAAATCTCCACTTAAAATTTACCTTCTTTCTTCACTGGTGATAAACCCGCTCTTAGGCCCTTTAAAGAACTTTGGCCCATCAGGACACAGGCTCTATTTCTTTTTTTTGTACTCACCAAGACCATGTTTGAACTTACTGCCCATATTGAACTTACTTTTTTCTTTTCTGACTGATGATTTTGTGCTTAAGCTTCTGATGACTGCCTCTATATGTTATAGCTGATGACAGAAGACTTGTCTACTTTTGTCTTGGCTGGGGAAGACTCTAAAACTATAGGAATAGCAGTCTTTTTCCTAGGGGTGCCGTGGTGGCTTAGTTGGCTAAGCATCCAACTTAGGCTCAGGTCATGATCTCATGGTTCATGAGTTTGAGCTTTGCATCTGGCTCTGTGCTGACAGTGCAGCGCCTGCTTAGGATTCTCACTCCCTCTCTGCCCCTCCCCCATTTGCGCTTTCTCTCTCTCTCTCAAACTTTATATAAAAAAAGAAATCTTTTTCCTAGAACTTTAGCACCTATTTTCTGAACCATTTATTTGACATCGTTCTCATGGAATAATGCTGTGTTGGAAGTGGTAGCTCATTTTGATGAGAGAGCTCTATTAACCTGTCATATTGTTTAACTTTCAATGTATAGAAGTGCCGCATTCAAAGTACAGTCCATTCTTGTTATTTGGGGTAGTTATACTCTATAATAGTTACCGTGAACACTGAATTAGTGAATACTGAACCATTGCTCCTAGGAGTATGCCACATTAGGTTCCTGTGAGCCTCGTCATAACATTTAAGCACTATGTATGGGGTCCATTTTAAATGGGGAATTCACCTACAAAAAATACAAAGATGTAAAAAAGTGACACGAAATAGGCCATGGGAAGGACATTCGTTTACAGTGTTACAGAATGAGAGCCGGAACAAGAAGGCAGAGCTTTGCATTGTTCAGCCTCAGCATCGCATGGTTCAAACTTTTTGCCCCTCTGTGTGTCTGTGAATGATGTGAAAGTGTTGCATTGATTTTGAGTTTGAAAATAATTTTAGTGAGTAGGAGAATTTGCAGACATGGAATCTACAAATAATGGAGATTAAGTGTTATTCTTAGAGGCAGTCTTGCTCTCATTTATGAATCATTTTGGGAATTCATATTTTGAAATTTTAAGAATTTGCAGGATGTTCTTTTGGGAAGAAGTAAGTCTGGAGAATCCTTCATCCCTTGAGGTTGGATTTTTGTGGGATAGCTTAAAAAATATGGGTTTGACTTTGGGGAATAAATGAAGTAGTGCACTTCTTCACTTAAAATGAGATTTGAGGGCTGGGGTGCCTGGGTGGCTTGTCGGTTAAGCGTCCGACTTTGGCTTAGGTCATGATCTCATGGTTTGTGGGTTCGGGCCCGGCGTCGGGCTCTGTGCTGACTGCCAGCTCGGAGCCTGGAGCCTGTTTCAGTCTGTGACTCCCTCTCTCTCTGACCCTCCCCTGCTCACGCTGTCTCTCTCTCTCTCCTAGAAATACATAAAAATATTTTTAAAAAAAAAATGAGATTTGATAGTAAAGTAACGATCTTTGTGAAACTGACAGGCAAACTGCAAAAAGATTACAAAATATTTTGACAGTGATATCATTGGATTAGAACTTTCACTCTCCATTTCCCAAATGAGTACACTATTGGCCAACACCTAGTTTGATACAAAATTCTGGCATCTGATAAAGAGTTAACTCATTAGGGGGTATGCATAATGCCTATCTGTCTCATCTCCACTGCCAAATTTAAAATTCCTTGAGGAAGAGTGACATATGATAATACTTTTAATCTTTAGGTGTAGCATAATGGATAGGTCAAAATATTTACTTTGATCAGAAGACTGAAATTGCTCTTTCCTATAACCAGGTACTTAGTGAGCCTCTATTATGTATGGAAGTATGGATGAAAGTATGGATAGTTCCTATCTTTTTTTCCTAGCACGTAACTCAATGCCTGGCATATATTCTGAGCTTTTTAAAAATTTTTTTTAAGTATACCAATTGAGTGGTTATACTGCTGATAAGACAAATAGGGTTCGGGGCGCCTGGGTGGCTTTAGTTGGTTAAGCGTCCGACTTTCGCTTAGGTCATGATCTCGCGGTTCGTGGGTTCGGGCCCCGCGTCGGGCTCTGTGCTGACTGCCAGCTCAGAGCCTGGAGCCTGTTTCGGAGTCTCTGTCTCCCTCTCTCTCTGACCCTCCCCTGCTCACGCTGTCTCTCTCTCTCCTAGCAATAAATAAAAATATTAAAAAAAAAAAAAGACAAATAGGGTTCATCTCACTTGCCAAATTTATCCTTTCTAGTAATGGCTAGAGTGTTGAGGAACATTATAAAAGAAATAACTTCAGTCAGCTGTGTAAGTAAAATGTATTATCTATATTAACTGAGCATATCCACTTTTTCTTGATAATTTTTGGCAAAGAAATTTATAGAAATTGTAAATTAGGCAAGGGCTTATGAATTGTGTAATATATTAATTTATAACCATGATGAACACAGTATTTAATTTTTAAGCACAATAAATAAAATGTGACAAATATTCTGAGATTTTTTTAAAAGAAAGGTTGATAATTACGAAATATTTCTATTTAGAAGGTTAAGGAGTAGTTATTTTTTAATACAGGAAAACTTTTTTTAAAAATATTTTTATTTCTAGGAGAGACAGAGACAGTGTGAGCAGGGGAGGGTCAGAGAGAGAGGGAGACACAGACTCTGAAATAGTCTCCAGGCTCTGAGCTGGCAGTCAGCACAGAACCCGACGCGGGCCCGAACCCACAAACCGCGAGACCATGACCTAAGCGAAAGTCGGACGCTTAACCGACTAAGCCACCCAGGCACCCCCAGGAAAACATTTTCTGAAAAGTTCCATTTATTTATTTATTTATTTTATTATTATTTTTTTTAATGTTTTACTTATTTCTAGGAGAGAGAGAGAGAGAGCGTGAGCAGGGGAGGGCCAGAGAGAGGGAGTCACAGACTGAAACAGGCTCCAGGCTCTGAGCTGGCAGTCAGCACAGAGCCGGACGCAGGGCTCGAACCCACGAACCGCGAGATCATGACCCAAGCGAAAGTCGGACGCTTAACCGACTAAGCCACCCAGGCGCCCCAAGTTCCATTTATTTTTAAAGTTCTGTTGCTATGGCAAGTTGCTGAATTTGGGTAAATCACTTGATTTCTAGAATCCTATTTCCTTTTCTGTAAAATGAACAGGTTGACCTAGAGATTTTTAACTTTTTGCTTTATTCAGATCAGTACATAATTATTGAAGTATTTTGTGGCTTATGAATGTGAATAGGGCATCTTGATTTTTTTAACGGTAACCTGAGTTAGTAAGAATTAAACTTTATAAATCAAGTATTATTTAAAAATATTGAAGATTTAATGATAAGTATATAAAATTGATTCTATTTATAATTTATTCATAAACATGTACATACAATATGATATTTGGGTAGCCCTTTCAATGGGGAAAATTCACTAATGTCATCTAATTATGTCAGCCTTCAGTTTACTCAGCTTTATCACTGCATTGTTCCCACCACATCTTTACTTGGCATTTCTTAGACTTCCACTCGATTCTCATCAGGACTTATAATTTTTTCTTTTTTATGTACCCAGCCTTTCCACCGTGTCTACTTTCATTTAAGTGTTTTACTGCCAATAACTTTAACTTATTTGCCCTTTTATTTTACAAACCGCAGATCATTCTTAGTCCCTCAATTTTGGCTTGGGCAAGTGCTGCAGAGGAAATATAGAATCACACTATTAGTGCTATTAGAAATTGATTGTTTCTTTACTCATGGGTCCAGAATGCTTCCTAAAATTCTTTTCCCTTTTCCTTTCCTTTTCATGGTGGTGACTAATTTAAATCTCATATATCTGAACTTTTTATTCTATTAGCTCTCTACCCAATTTTAGCAGACTACCTCATTTTTAAAAAGAAATGTTTTTAACGCTTATTTATTTTTTGGAAATGAAGAGAGACAGAGTGTGAATAAGGGAGGGGTAGAGAGAGAGATACACAGAATCCGAACCAGACTACCTCATTTTCTAATTCACAGAAAAAGTTGAAACTATTCCTTAATTATTGCCCCTCCTCCATCTACAAATGTAACAGAATTCTTCCCATATTTCCTTAGTGCAGTAGAAGGAGAATTACCATTCTAAGGCTGGATCTTTGCCTGTGCTTTGGGTCCTACATCTTTCTTATGGGATACAAAGCTCTAGAAGTTGTCTAAATTTGATTTCTCTATTGATTCCGCCTCAGATAACTTAAATATGCTTAGTTTCCAGCCTTTAAAAAAGAAGAAAAGGCCCTAAGATCCCCCTTTTAACATAAGCGTCCAAGTTTTTGGTAGCTTTATTGTGATACTTGCTTTATTGGGGTGGGGTTGGGGTCTGGAACTGAAGCCAAAATATCCTGATGTTAGCCTATAATTGAAAATTAATTTCTGCTCCTCTAATTCCATTGGTACTGCTATTGTAAGTCAGTGGTTTTGTCACTAAATCTAATAGACAGTTTTTAGTCCTTATCTTTTTGCAGTATTTGATGTTATTTACTCTGTTTTTGAAATATAGGCATACCTCAGAGATAGATATTAGGGGTTTGGTTCCAGACCATCACAATAAAATGAGTCAAATTTTTCTGATTTCCTGACTCATTTAAAAGTTATGTTTACAGGGGCGCCTGGGTGGCTTAGTCGGTTAAGAGTCCGACTTTCGCTTAGGTCATGATCTCGTGGTTCGTGGGTTCGAGCCCCGTGTTGGGCTCTGTGCTGACTGCCACCTCAGAGGCTGGAGCCTATTTCAGAGTCTGTGTCTCCGTCTCTCTCCGACCCTCCCCTGCTCATGCTGTCTCTCTCTCCTAGAAATAAATAAAAAATATATATATTAAAAAAAGTTATGTTTACACTTCACTGTAGTTTATTAAGTGTTCAGTAGTATTACACCTTAAAAAACAGTGTACCTAACCTTAATTTAAAAAATACCACAAAGAAAAAAAAAAACCTAACCTCTCAACTCTCAGCAAAGCAAAATCTGTTAGTGAAGAGGGTCTGGCCTCAGTATTGAGTGGCTGCTGACCAGGGTGCTGATTGCTGAAGTTTGGAGTGGTAGGGACAATTTCTAAAATAGACAACAATGCAGTTTGCCCCAATGATTGACTCTTCCTTTCATGACTTCTCTGTAGCATGTGATACTATTTGATAGCATTTTACTCACAGTAGAACTTCTTTCAAAATTGGAGTCCTATTCTAACCCTGCAAATGCTTTATCAATGAAGTTTGTGTAATAATCTAGTTTTGTGGCTGCTGTTGTCTTTTTGACAATTTTCACAGCATCTTCACCAGGAGTAGATTCCATCTCAAGAAGCTACTTTCTTTGCCCCTCTGTTACAGCTTCATCAAGAGATTGTAGCAATTCAGTCACATCTTCAGGCTTCACTTTTAATTCTAGTTCTCTTGCTACTTCCACCACATCATTAGTTTCTTCCTTCACTGAAGTCTTGAACCCCTCAAAGTCATCCAGGAGGGTTGGAATCAACTTCAAAACTCCTGTGAATGTTGATATTTGACGTCTTCCCTTGAATCATGAATGTTCTTAATGGCATCTAGAATGGTGAATCCATTCCAGAAGGTTTTCATTTACATTGCCCAGATTCATCAGAGGAATCACTATCTATTGCAACTGTGGCCTTGTGTCATGTATTTCTTAAGTAATGACTTGAAAGTCAAAATTACTCCTTGATCTATGGTCTGCAGTATGGATGTTATGTTAGCAGGCATGAAAGCATTAATCTCCTTATGGATCTCCATCAGAGCTGTGGGTGGCCAGGTGCATTGTCACTGAGCTGTAATAATTTGAAAGGAATTTTTTTTCTGAGCAGTAATTCTTAACAGTGGGGTTAAAATACTCAGTAAACCATACTGTCATGCAGGCTTTGTTTATAGAGCACAGGCAGAGTAGGCCTGAGACAGAAAGCCAAAATGTGGTTAACTCTCCATTAATTATGAAGTAAGAGGGAATCAGAAGAATATGGTTTGCTCTGAAGGTGAGTATAGCTCTCAGGGCTAAGTAGTTCTCAATCTATTCGCTGCTCACTGGTTTCCCTTAATGGCTTCTAGATCTGGTGCCAAATTTTGATTCATGGACACAATATATTTTGATTGTAGCTAAGTGTATAGGCATACCTTGCAGATATTGTTGGTTTTGGTTCCAGACCACTACAATAAAGAGAGTCAAAGTTTTTGGTTTCCCAGTGCATGTAAAATTATGTTAACATTACACTGCAGTCTGTTAAGTGTGCCATAGCATTATGTCTAAAAATACAGTGTATATACCTTAATTAAAAGATATGCTATTGGTAAAAATAACAACCATCATTTAAGCTTTCAGTGAGTCATAATCTTTCGCTGTTGGAGGGTCTTGCTTCAGTATTAATGGCTGCTGAATGATCAGTGATTGAGAAAGGTTAGGGTAGCTGTGGCAGTTTCTAAGACAACAGTGAAGTTTGCTTCACTGATGGACTCTTTCACAAATGATTTCTCTGTATCATGCAATGAGCAGTAATATTTTGAAATATTACTGAGCAGATCTCAACAGTGGGCTTAAAATATTCAATAAACCATCTTGTAAACAAATATATTGTCATCTAGGCTTATTTGTTTCGTTTATAGAATAGAGCACAGACAGAGAAGATTTAACATAATTTTTAAGTGCTCTGGGGTTTTGAGAATGGTACATGAGCATTGGCTTCAACTTAAAAGTCACCAGCTCTATTAGCCCCTAAGAAGAGAAGAGTCAGCCTTTTCTTTGAAGCTTTGAAAGCTGTGACATTCCCAGATAACATGTTCTTCAATAGAAGGCTATTTAGTCTACCTTGAGAATCTTGTTTAGTGTTGCCACCTTCATAAATTATCTTAGCTAGATCTTTGGGATAACTTGCTCCAGCTTCTACGTTAGCACTTGTTGCTTCACCTTGCACTTTTATATTATGGAGATGGTTTCTTTCCTTAAAATTAATGAATCAACCTCTGCTAGTCTCAAACTTTTCTTCTGTGCTTCCTTATCTCTCTTAGCCTTTATAGAATTGAAGAAGGTTTGGGCCATGCTTTGGATTAGGCTTTGGCTTAAAGGAATGTTGTGGTTGGTTTGATGTTCTATCCAGACCACTAAAACTTTCTGGGGTGGGGGGGGAGGCATTAAGATGGTGGAGAAGTAGGGAGACCCTAGGCTTGCCTTGTCCCTCAAACACAGCTAGATAAATACCAAATCATTTTGAACACCCAAGAAATAGATATGAGGACTGAGAGAGCAAAAACACACAATGAGGGGTGAAAAAACTGCCACATTGTGGAAGGTAGGAGCTACATAGCTGATTTCGGAGAGGGAAGAGCTGTGGATGCTGTGATGGGGAGGGAGCCTTGATCATGGAGGGAGGATCAAGAAAGAGAAAGAGTGAAAGTGCATGTAGGGAATTGTACAAGAAAAACTCTTCCCCCAAACCACTGACTGGGAAAGGGAAAGGGACTGAATACTGCAAGTATTAAACAGTAAAGCACAGAAGCTAAAATTTTAGAGGTCTGTGCCATCACCAGGGTCTTGCCTGGTGGGCTTAGGGGTACTCCAGTGGGAAAGAGGAGTGGAGACCCAAGAATGGGCAGTGTGGTCTGAGAATCCCCTGGGATGCTGTTCCCCTGCTTGGAGTGCATTTGGGAGACGTGGCCCGGACTATCCTGGGGCAAAAGAACTGGCAGGTGCCATTGAGCTGCCCATTTACCAACACAGGAATAGGGAATGCTGGCTGAGGGCAGCAAGTCTTGGTGCTGACTTTCTGATGTGCTTTACTATAAATCCTGAGCTGCTGTAAGGTCACACAACCAATTTCTGGGACAAATTGGCATTAGCCACAGCACAGTGAGACCCCATTCCAGAGGATCAGTTTGTGTCTGCATCAGGTGGATGTTAAAAATTGGCTTTGAAACCCAGCCATGCACCTGAGATAAAACACAAGAGTGCTGGGCTGCCTGGTAGGCAGACAGCTCAGACACAGGCAGAGTGAAGGTGGAAATCTGGCAGAAGATGGAGACACAGAGAGATGATTGTTTGCTCTTCTGTGAGGGCTTCCTGAGCTGTGACAGGCGCAAAAGAGTGGCAGACGCTGAAGAGTGACAGACGCAAGCTTCCCAATCCAGGGTGGAGAGCAGGGTGACACCATTTCACCTGCCCCCCAGTTAGCACAGACTGACTTCAGTGAGCA
Organism: Proteles cristata cristata; assembly: GCA_017311185.1. Lineage (NCBI taxonomy): Eukaryota > Metazoa > Chordata > Mammalia > Carnivora > Hyaenidae > Proteles > Proteles cristata. The sequence continues at coordinate 100,696 of JAESUZ010003182.1, forward strand.
AAACAGCGCCACCAAGTGGAGGCCAGAGCCTCTTACACCAAGCTCCGCCCCCCTGCACCCTTCAGATGCATCTCCATTAGAGCAAGTTCATCTGAGAATTAGTGCAACATGTCCCACCTCCAGAAGACCAAGACAGACCTCTCACTCGCACCAAGTCTGCTGATCATAGAGTGCTGCAGAGCTTCAGCTCTAGGGGAAATAAGATCTAGCTTCCTTTGTGTTTGTTTTTTCTTTTTGGATCTAGCTTCTTTTAACAAGCAGACCAAAACAAACCTAGGATCTAACTTCCTTTTTTTTTTCTTAACCTTTTCTTAATATAGCCATTGCTCTCAGGAGCAGGAATGTAATAGGATTTCCTAATAAACACACAAAAAGCAGTGACCTTGAAAAATAAGACAAGATGGAGGACTTCACCCTAAAAGAAAGAGCAGGAAGAAGTAACAGCCAGAGATTTAATCAATGTAGATATAAATAAGATATCCGAACTAGAATTTAAAACAATTAAAAGGATACTAGCTGGGCAATTAAAAAAGCATACAAAACACTAGAGAACACCTTACTGCAGTGATAAGAGAATAAAAACTGGGGTACCTGAGTGGCTCTGTCAGTTAACTGTCTGACTCTTGGTTTTGGCTCAGGTCATGATCTCATGGTTCTTGAGACTGAGCTCTGCATTGGGTTCTGCGTTCTCAGCATGGGACCTGCTTGGGATTCTCTTTCTCCTTCTCTCTCTGCCCCTCCCCTGCTCGAACAAATGCTCTCTGTCCATCTGTCTCTCTCAAAAATAAATAAATAAACATTTAAAAAAAACCTAAAAACTAGTCGGGCCAAAATTAAAAATGCTATAACTGAGATGCAAACCCGAATGGATGCCATCACAGTGAGGATGGGTGAAACAGAGGAATACATCAGTGATAAGAAAGGTAAAATTATGGGAAATAATAAAGTTGAAAAGAAGAGGGAAAGAAAGTTATTGGATAATGAATGTAGACTTAGGGAATTCAGGAACTCCTTAAAGCTTAGTAACATTTGTATCATGGGAGTACCTGAAGATGAAGACAGAGAAAATGGGGCAGAAGGTTTATTTCAGCAAGTTATAGCTGAAAACTTTCCTAATCTGGGGAAGGAAACAAACGTTGAAATCCAAAGAGCACAGGAAACTCCCATTAAATTCAGCAGAGGCTAGCTATCACCAAGACATATCATAGTCAAATTCATTAGTACACAATAAGGAAAAAATCCTGAAAGCAGCAAGGGAAAAAAAAAAAAATCCTTAATCTACAAGAACAGGTTTGCAGCAGATCTGTCCACAGAAGCTTGGCAGGCTAGAAAGGAGTGGCATGATATATTCTACGTGCTGAATGGGAAAAATAGACACCCAAGAATACTTTATCCAGCAAGGTTGTAACTCAGAACAGAAGCAGAGATAAAGAATTTCCCAGACAGACAAAAATTAAAGGAGTTCATGACCACTAAACCAGCCCTGCAGGAAATATTAAAGGACACTCTTTGAGTGGGGAAAAAAGGACCAAAAGCAGCGGAGACTAGAAAGGCACAGAGAATATCATCAGAAATACCAATTTAATAGGTAACACAAAGGCACTACTTAATATCTATCAATAATCACATTGAATGTAAATGTAATAAATGCTCCAATCCAAAGACATAGGCTATTAGAGTGGATAAAGAACCAAGACCTATCTATATGCTCCTACTAGAGACTCATTTTAGAGCTAAGAACACCTGCATATTGAAAGAGAAGGGATGGAGAACCATCTGTCATGCCAATGGACATCAAAAGAAAGCCAAAGAAGCCTACTTGTATCAGATAAACTAGATTTTTAAACCAAAGTCTGTAACAAGAGTTGAAAAGAGGCGTTACAAGGCGCCTGGGTGGCTCAGTTAAGCGTCCGACTTCAGCTCAGGTCATGATCTCATGGTTCGTGGCTTCAAGCCCCGCGTTGGGCTCTGTGCTGACAGCTCGGAGCCTGGAGCCTGTTTCAGATCCTGTGTCTCCTTCTTTCTCTCTCTGACCCTCCCCTGCTCACACTGTCCCTCTCTCTCTTTCAGAAACAAATAAAAATAAAAAAAATAAAGAAAAGAGGTGTTACATTACAATTAAGGGATCTATCCATCAAGAAGAGATAACAATTATAAATATTTATGCCCCCAATATGAGAGCATCCAAATATATAAATCAACCAATCACAAACATAAAGAAACTCATTGATAATAATACAATAAAAGGGGGGCTTTAATACCCCACTTTGAGCATTGAACAGATCATCGGCACAGAAAATCAACAAGGAAACAATGACTTTCAATGACACACTGGACTGGATAGACTTAACATATATTCAGAACATTTCATCCTAAAGCAGCAGAATACACCTTCTTCTCAAGTGCACATGGAACATTTTCCAGAATAGATTACATACTGGGTCACATATCAGCCTTCAACAAGTTCAAAAGATTGGGATCATACCATGCTTATTTTCAGAACTACAACACTATAAAACTTGAAGACAACCACTAGAAAAAATTTGGGAAGACCATAAATACATGGAGGTTAAAGAACATCCTGCAAAATAATGAATGGGTTAACCAGGAAGTTAAGGAAGAAATAAAAAAAATACATGGAACCAAATGAGAACACAACAGTTCAAAACTTTTTGGATACAGCAAAGGCAGTCCTAAGTGTCAAGTATATTGCAATACAGGTTTATATCAAGAAGCAAGGAAAGTCTCAAATACACAACCCAATTTATGCCTAAAAGAGCTAGAAAAGGAACAGCAAACAAAGCCTGAAACCAGCAGAAGAAGGGAAATAATAAAGATAACAGCAGAAATAATATAGAAACAAAAAACATTAGGACAGATCAACTAAGAGATGGTTTTTTGAAAGAATTAATAAAATTGATAACCCTCTCGCCAGACTTACCAAAAAAGAAAAGGGAAAGGACCCAAATAATAAAATCATGAATGAAACACAACCAACACCAAAGAAATACAATTATAAGTGAATATTATGAAAAATTATATGCCAACAAACTGAGTGATCAGGAAGAAATGGATGAATTCCTGCAAACTCACAAACTACCAAAACTGAAACAGGAAGAAATAGATAATTTGAACAGACACCTAACCAAAAGAGAAATTGAATCAATAATCAAACATCTCCCAACAAACAAAAGTCCAGGGCTAGATGGCTTCCCAGGGGAATGCTCCCAGACATTTAAAGAAGAGATAATGCTTACTCTTCTCAAACTGTTCCAAAAAATAGAAATGGAAGGAAAACTTCAAAATTCATTCTATGAGACTAGCATTTCCTTGATTCCAAAACGAGACAAAAGACCCCACTATTTAAAGGAGAATTACAGGCCAGTATCCCTGATGAACATGAATGCAGAATTCTTACCAGGATACTAGCAAATCGAATCCAGCAGTACATTAAAAGAATCATTCCCCATAATCAAGTGGTATTTTTTCCTGAGCTGCACATGTGGTTCAATATTTACAGATCAATCAGTGTGATACACCATATTAATAAAAGAAAGGAAAAGGACCATATGATCCTCTCAATAGATGCAGAAAAAGCACTTGACAAAATACAGCGTTCATTCTTGATAAAAACCCTCAACAAAGTAGGGATAGATGGAACATACCTCAATATCATAAGGGTCATATATGAAAGACCTACAGCTGGTACCATCATTGAAGGAAAAATAACAAAGAGCTTTTCCTCTATAGTCATGAACAAGACAGGGATGTCCATTCTCACCATTACTATTTAACACAACTGGAAGTCTTAGCCTCAGCAATCAGACAACAAAAAGAAATAAAAGGCATACAAATTGGCAAGGAAGAAGTCAAACTTCAGTATTCTCAGATGACATGATACTCTATATAGAAAACCCAAAGACTCCACCAAAAAATTGCTGGAACTGATACATGAGTTCAGCAAAATAGCAGGTGCAAAATCAACATGCAAAAATCTGTTGCATTTCTATACACCAATAATGAAGTAGCAGAAAGTGAAATCAAGGAATTAACTCCATTTACAATTGCACCAAAACCCGAAAGATATCAAAGATAAACATAACCAAAGAGATAAAAGATCTGTACTTTGGAAACTATAAAACACTTAGGAAAGAAATTGAAGATGACACAAAGAAATGGAAAAACATTCCATGCTCATGAATTGGAAGAACAAACATTTTTAAAATGCCTATACTACAAAGCAATTTTCTCATTTAATGCAATCGCTATTAAAATACTACCAGTGTTTTTCACAGAACTCAAACAAACAATCCTAAAATGTGTATAGAACTACAAAAATCCCCAAGTAGCCAAAGCAGTCTTGAAAAAGAAAAGCAAAGCTAGAGGCATCACAATTCCATACTTCAAGTTATATTACAAAGCTGTAGTCTTCAAGACGGTATAATACTGGTGACACAAAAACAGACACACAGATCAATGGAACGGAGTAGAAAACCGAGAAATGGAGCCTCAAATATGTGGTCAATTAGTATTTCACAAATCATGGAAGAATATCTGATGGAAGAAAAAGTCTCTTTAACAAATGGTGTTGGGAAAACTGGGCCATTTTCTTACACCATACACAAAAATAACCCTAAAATGGATGAAAGACCTAAATGTGAGACAGAAAACCATCAAGATCCTAGAGGGAACCTGGGTGGCTCAGTCGGTTGAGCATCTGGCTTTGGCTCAGGTCATGATCTCATGGTCCATGGATTCGAGCCCCATGTGGGGCTCTGTGCTGGCAGCTCAGAGCCTGGAGCCTGTCTCCCTCTCTCTCTGGCCCTCTCCTGTTCACGCTCTCTCTCTCTCTCTCTCTCTCTCTCTCTCTCAAAAATGAATAAAACATTTTAAAAAAATCCTAGAGGAGAACATTGGCAGCAACCTCTTTGACCTCAGCCATAGCAACTTCTTACTAGACAGATTTCTGGAGGTAAGGGAGAAAAAAGCAAAAATAAACTATTGGTTTCAGCATTCAAGAGTCTCTCATGGTTTGCCTCCCTCTCTCTCTTCAACTATTCTTCCCCTTCGTCTCCCCCATGGTCCTCCGTTAAGATCCTTTTAATGTACCTATATGTGCAAACATATGGTATCTGTCCTTCTCTGCCTGACTTTTTTCACTCGAACAAACTGAGGGCTGATGGGGGTGGGGAAAAGGGAAGGGGGGTGATGGGCATGGAGGGCACTTGTTGGGATGAGCACTGGGGGTTATATGGAAACCAACTTGACAATAAACTATATAAGAAAAAAAACTATTAGGACTTTATCAAGATAAAAATCTTCTGTACAGTGAAGGGAACAATCAACAGAACTAAAAGGCAGCCTATGGATTGGGAGAGAATATATGCAGATGACATATCTGATATCTGATACCTGGTTTTAGTATCCAAAACCTATAAAAAACTTCCATACTTAACCCCCCAAAACCAAATAATCCAGTGAAGACATGGGCAGAAGACATCAATAGACATTTTTTGAAAAACATCCAGATGACTAACAAACCCATGAAAGATGCTCAACATCATTCATCATCAGGGAAATATAAATCAAAACTGTGATGAGATATCACCTCATACCTGTTAGAATGGCTAAAATTAACAATGCAAGAAACAAGTGTTGGTGAGGATGTGGAGAAAGGGAAACCTTGTACTGGTGGTGGGAATGCAAACTGGTGGAGCCACTCTGGAGAACAGTATGGAGGTTCTTCAAAAAGGTTAACCATCCAACAATTGTGCTACTAGGTATTTACCCAACGGATGCAAAAATACAAATTCGAAGGGGTCACATGTTCTCTGATGTTTATAGTAGCATTATCAGCAATAGCCAAACTATGGGAAGAGCCCAAATGTCCATCAACTGATGAATAGATAAAGAAGATGTGGTATATACACAATGGGATATTACTAGGCCACCAAAAGGAATGAAATCTTGCCATTCGAAATGATGTTGATGGAGTTAGATTGTATTATGCTGAGTGGATTAAGTCAGGCAGAGAAAGACAAATACCATATGATTTCACTTGTATGTGGAGTTTAAGAAACAAAACTGATGAACATATGGGAAAGAGGGAAAAGTTAGAGGGAAACAAGCCATAAGAGACTCTTTATGATGGAGAGCAAAATGAGAGTTGATGGAAGGAGGTGTTTACAGGATGGGCTAAATGGGTGATGGGAATTAAGGTGGGCACTTGTGTTGACTACTGGATGTATTATGTAAGTGATGAATCACTAAATTCCACTTCTGCAAATAATATTACACTATATATTAACTAGTTAGAATTTAAATAAAAATTAGAAAAGAAAAGAAAAGTCCAAAACAAAACAAAAAACAAAAAGCCTTTCTCTGTATCAGCAATAAGGCTATGTTGCTTTCTCATTATTCAGCTGTTAATTTCTTCAAGAGTTTTTCCTTTGCATTCATAACTTGGCTACCTGGTGGCTACCTAGGTGGCTACCTAGGTTTTGGCCTGTCTCAGCTTTCAATATGCCTTCCTCACTAAGTTTAATCATTTCTAGCTTTTGATATGAAGTGAGAGATGTGCAGCTCTTCCTTTCACTTGAACATTTAGAGCCCATTCTAGGGTTATTAACCGGCCTAGTTTAAGTACTGTTGCATGTCAGAAAATAGGGAGGCCCAAGAGAATGGGGAACAGAAATGGGGGGAAAGCTGATCAGTGGAGGAGTCAGACACACACAACATTTATCTTATATGGATATGGCTCATGGCACCCAAAAAACAATTATAATAGTAACATCAAAGTTTACTGATCACAGTTGACCATAACAGATGTAGTAATAATGAAAAAGTTTGAAATACTGTGAGAATTACCAAAATGTGGCACAGAGACATGAAGTGAGCAGAGCTTTTGGAAAAATGGTGCTGATAGACTTGCTTGATTCAGGGTTGCCACAAGCCTTCAGTTTGTAAAAAAATGCAGTGTATGAGAAAGCAAAGTAACCTGAAGTACAATAAAATGAGAGGTGCCTATAATCTCTTCAATGATATCACACACAGTATCACATACTTTTTATTTACCTCCTACCAATTTGATTCTTCCTTCCTTTTTAATTGAAATATAATTGACATATAACATATTAGTTTTGGTTGTACAACATAATGATTTAACATTGTATACATTGTGAAATGATCACTACAGTAATTTATCATCATAAGAGTCATAAATTTTTTTCTTATGATGAGAAGTTTGAAGATCTACTTTCTTAGCAATGTTCAAATATGCAATACTATATTATTGACTCTGGTCACCATACTATACATAATATCGTCAAGAATTATTTACAACTGGAATTTTGTACCTTTGATCCTTTTCACACATCCCTACAATCATCAATCTGTCCTCTGTATCTATGAGTTTTTTTTGTTTCATTTGTTTTTATATTTCACATATAAGTGAAATCAATCAGTATTTGTGTTTGTCTGACTTATTTTACTTAGCACAATGCCTTCAACCCTTAAAGTTCATCTATGTTGTCACATACAAATAGTAAGATTTCACTGTTTTTAAAAATGGTGAAGTAGTATTTCATATATATGTATATGAAATGTATATGTATATGTATGTATATACATATACACATACACATATATGTATATGTGTATATATATACATATACATACATATATATATACACTGTGTATTATATTGTAACCACATCTCATAAGTATATATGCCACGTCTGTATTCATTCATCCATCAGTGGACACTTAGGTTGTTTCCCTATTGGCTATTGTAAATAATGCTGCAATAAACATCGGGATGCATGTTTACTCCTTTATGCCTTGACACAGTGTTTTCATTTCCCTCAGATATCTAAGTGCCCAGAAGTGAAATTGCTGGATCAAATGGTAGTTCTATTTTTTAATTTTTTGAGGAACCTCCATGCTGTTTTCCATAGTGGCTGCACCAATTTACATTCCCTCCAAAAGCACATGAGGGTTTCCTTTTCTTTACGTCTTTGCCAATACTTGTTATTTCTTGTCTTTTTAATAATAGCCATTCTGACAGGTATGAGGTAATCTCTCATTGTTGCTTTGATTTACTTTTCCCTGATTAGATATTGGTCATCTTTTCATGTGCCTGCTGGCCATGTGTATGTTTTCTTCAAAAAAAATGTTCATTTAGGTCCTCCACAATTTTTTAATTGGATTGTTTGTTGTTATTGTTGTTATTAAGTTGGATGAATTATGTATATATTTTGAATATTAACCCCTAATTGGATGTATTGTTTACAATTATCTTCTCCCGTTTGGTAGGTTTGCTTTTCATTTTGTTGATGGTTTGCTTTGGGCAGAAGCTGTTTAGTTTGATGTAGTCCCATTTGTTTGCTTTTATTGATCTTGCCTTTGGAGTCAGGTCCAAAAAGTCATCACCAAAACTAATGTTAGGGAGTTTACTGCCTGTGTTTTCTTTTAGGAGTTTTATGGTTTCAGGTCTTACATTCAAGTCTTTAATCCATTTTCAGTTAATTTTTGTGTATACTGTAAAGTAGTGGTCTAGTTACATTCTTTTCTAGTTTTTAAAATACCATTTATTGAAGAAACTTTTCTTTCTCCATTGTATATTTTTGTCCCCTTTGTCTTTAATTAATTGATCATATATGCATGGATTTATTTTTGGGCTCTCTATTCTGTTCCATTGTTCTATGTGTTTGTTCTTATGCCAATAACAGTGTTTTGATTACTATTGCTTTATAATCAAATTTGAAATCAGGGAGCATGATGCCTCTAATTTTATTATCCTTTCTCAAGGTTGCTTTGGGTATTTGAGATTTTTTGTGGTTCCATCTAAATTTTGGGATTGTTCTTTTTCTGTGGAAAGTGCCATTGGAATTTTGATAGAGATTGCATTGAAATTGTAGATTGCTTTGGGTAGTATGGAGCATTTTGACAATATTAATTCTTCTAATCCGTGGGAAAGGAATATTTTTCCATTTAGTTATACCTTCAGTTTCTTTCAGTTTCTTACAGTTTTCAGTGTACAGGTCTTTCACCTGCTTTGTTAATTTTATTCCTAAGTATTTTATTCTTTTGATGTAGTTATGGGATTATCCTTAATTTCTCTTTCTGATAGTTTATTGTTAGTATATAAAAATGCAACAGATTTTGTATGCTAGTTTTATACCCTGTAACTTTATTGAATTCATTTATCATTAGTTCTAATAGTTTTTTTTGTGTGTAACATCTATAGGGTTTTCTATATATGAAATCATTTGCCTGCAGATAGCAACTGTTTTATTTTTTCCTTCCCAATTTGGAATGACTGTTATTTTTTTTCCTGCCTAATTGGTCTGGTTAGGACTTCCATTACTATGTTGAATAAAAGTTTGATTGTCCTCTTAGTTTTAGCCTCCCTTCCCCTTCTGTTTAAATTTTCTTCTAAGCTCAGAACCTGGAGCCTACTCTGGGTGCTCTCTCTCTCTCGCTCTCTCTCTCTCTGGCTCTCTCTCTCTCTCTCTCTCTCTCTCTTGCTCTCTCTCTCTCTCTCTCACACACACACACACACACACACACACACACACACACACACACTCCTTCACTTTCTCTCTGTCTCTCAAAAATGAATAAACATTAAAGAATGTTTAAAATTTCTTCTATGTACTCTCATAACTTTGACTTAAGTTACTATTTACTTGTTGGTTACTCCCAAATCAATCTTTCTATCCTAGATCTTTCTTCTGAAATCCAGATAGTTATGTCTGTTGGCCTAGCATTTCCTCTTGAATATTGCACAGATATTTCATATTAGAAATATCCAACCTGGTGCACCTGAGTGTCTCAGTTGGTTGAGTGTTCAACTCTTGATTTTGGCTCAGGTCATGATCTCAGGGTTGTGAGATAGAGCCCTGCATCAGGCTCTGCACTGACAGCATGGAGCCTGCCCGATATTCTTTCTCTCCCTCTCTCTCTGCCCATCCACCCATCAAAATAAATAAATAAACATTAAAAACAATCCAACCTGAAATGTTTCTCCCTTTACATCTGCTCTTCTTCCTGTATGCATTCATTCATTCATTCATTCAGTATTTGAGCACCTCCTATATACTACAATATATTGTATGAGGTACTGGATATATCTTAGGAATTAAATAGATAATGTCACTGTTAGTCTAGTTAGTCTGGACTAACTCATTCTAGAGGGGGAAACAGACAAACATGTAAACTTAAATATATTATCACAGATAAGATATGAAGAATAACCAGGGGACCTAATGGAAGTTGGGGGATGGAGAGTCATTGAAGATACATTTGGTATAATAGTATATAATTTGATACCTAAAAGATAAAGAGGTGGAGAGTGGGGAAGGAAATTAAAATTTTTATAGAAGGAACATCATGCAGGAGACCATTTGTGGCCAAGATCTTGACATTTTATAGAACTAAAGAAAGCTATATAACCATACGTGTTGTTGGTAAGAGGCAAAATGTTGTGAGAAAATGATATGGGGTAGGTGAGAGCCAAGTCATAGATGGCCTTATAGGTCATCTTATAGATTTAAACATTTTTTATTATATGTACAAAAGAGCTACTTAAGGGTTTTGAACATGGAGGTGATAGAATCTAGTTTTAGGAATATAACACAAGTAATTTAAGCTTATTAAAGTAAGTGTAATTAGAAATGAATCATGTTTGCCTTGAGTCTCACAAGTGAAATACCATGGTTTGTGTTTCAGTTGCTTATACCAGAAATAAACATAGGAACCATTCTTGACATACTTTTGCTTTGTTTTCACACACACACACACACACACACACACACACACACACACACACACATATATATTTCAATAACATAAAAATCTTTATATTTATTTAAATTCAAGTTAGTTAACATATGTATACTATTGGTTTCAGAAGAAGAATTTAGTGATTCATCACTTACATATAACACCCAATGCTTATCCCAACAAGTGCCGTCCTTAATGCCCATCACGCATTTAGCCCATCCCCCTCACCCCCACCAGCAACCCTCAGATTGTTCTCTATATTTAAGAGTCCCTTATGATTTGCCTTCCTTTCTGTTTTTATCTTATTTTTCCTTCTCTTCCCCTATGTTCATCTGTTTGTTTTTAATTTACATCCAAGTTAGTTAACATATAGTTCAACAATGATTTTAGGAGTAGATTCCTTAATGCCCCTTACCCTTATAGCCCATTCTCCCTCCCACAACCTCTCCAGCAACCCTCTGTTTGCTCTCCATATTTATGAGTCTCTTATGTTTTGTCCTCCTCCCTGTTTTTATATTATTTTTGCTTCCCTTCCATTATGTTCTTCTGTTTTGTATCTTAAATTCCTCATATGAGTGAAATCATATGATTTTTGTCTTTCTCTGACTGACTTATTTCACTTAGCATAATACATTCTAGTTCCAGCCACGTTGTGCAAATGGCAAGATTTTATCCTTTTGATCACTGAATAATATTCCATTGTGTGTGCGTGTGTGTGTGTGTGTGTGTGTGTGTGTGTGTGTGTGTACCATATCTTCTTTATCCATTCATCAGTTCATGGACATTTGAGCTCTTTCCATAATTTGGCTATTGTTGATAGTGTTGCTATAAACATTGGGGTGTGTGTACCCCTTCAAATCAGTATTTTTGTATCCTTTGGATAAATGCCTAGTAGTGCTTTTACAGGGTCGTAGGGTAATTCTATGTTTAATTTTTTGAGGAGTCTTCACACTGTTTTCCAGAGCAGCTGCATCAGTTTGCATTTTTGCCAACATTGCAAGGTTTCCCTTTCTCCACATCCTCACCAATATCTGTTGTTTCCTGAGTTGTTAATTTTAGCCACTCTGACCAGTGTGAAGTGGTATGCCATTTTTTTGTGGTTTTGATTTGCATTTCCCTGATGATGAGTGATTTTCTTTGGGAAAGTGGCTATTCATGTCTTCTGACCATTTCTTCACTGGATTACTTGTTTTTGGGGTGCTGAGTTTGGTAAGTTCTTTATAGATTTTGGATACTAACCCTTTATCCAATGTCATTTGCAAATATCTCCTCCTATTCCATAGATTGCCTTTTAGTTTTGTTGATTATTTCCTTTGCTGTGCAGAAGCTTTTTATCTTGATGTGGTCCCAATAATTCATTTTTGCTTTTAATTCCCTTGCCTTTGGAGACGTGTCGAGTAAGAGGTTGGAGTGTGTGAGGTCAAAGAAGTAGTTGCCTGTTTTCTCCTCTAGGATTTTGATGGATTTCTGTCTCCCGTTTAGATCTTTCACCAATTTTGAGTTTATTTTTATGTATGGTTTAAGAAAGCGGCCCAGTTTCATTCTTCTTCACGTATCTGTCTGGTTCTCCCCAGCACCGTATGCTAAAGAGGCTGTCTTTTTCCCATTGGATATTCTTTCCTGCTTTGTCAAAGATTAATTGGCCATGCATTTGTGGGTCTAATTCTGGGTTCTCTATTCTATTACATTAGTCTATGTGTCTGTTTTTGTGTTAGTACCATACTGTCTTGATGATTACAGCTTTGTAATACAGGCTAAAGTCTGGGATTGTGAAGCCTCCAGCTTTGTTTTTCTTTTTCAACATTTCTTTGGCTATTCAGCTATTAAGGGTCTTTTGTGGTTCCATACAAATTTTAGGATTGTTTGTTCTAGCTCTGTGAAGAATGCTGGTGCAATTTTGATTGGGATTGCTTTGAATGTGTATATTGCTTTGGATAGTATCGACATTTTAACAATATTTGTTCTTCCAATACATCATCATGGAATGTTTTTCCATTTATTTTGTGTCTTCTTCAATTTCTTTCATAAGTTTTCTATAGTTTTCAGCATGTAGATCTTTCACAATTTTTGGTTATGTTTGTTCCTAGGTATTTTATGGTTCTTGGTGCAATTATAATTAGGATCAATTCCTTGATTTCTCTTTCTATTGCTTTATTATTGATGTACAGAAATGCAGTTTATTTCTGTACATTGATTTTATATCCAGCGACTTTGGTGAATTCATCTATCAGTTCTAGCAGCTTTTTGGTGGAGCCTTTTGGTTTTCCATGTAGAGTATCATGTTATCTGTGAAGAGTGAAAGTTTGACTTCTTCTTTGCCAATTTGGATGCCTTTTTGTTTCATTTTATTGTCTGATTGCTGAGGCTAGGACTTCTGACACTATGTTAAACAACAGTGGTGAGAGTGGACATCCCTAGTGTTTCTGATCTCAAGGGAAAAGCTCTCAGTTTTTCCCTGTTGAGGATGATATTAGCTGTGGGCCTTTTAATATGGCTTTTATAATGTTAAGGTATGTCCCTTCTATCTCAATTTTCTTGAAAGTTTTTATTAAGAAAGGATGCTGTATTTTATCAAAGGCTTTTTCCGTGTCTATTTACAGGGTCATATGGTTCTTATCCTTTCTTCTGTTCATGTGATGTATCACACTGATTACTTTGCAAATACCAAACCAGCCCTCATGCCCAGGAATGAATCCCACTTGATAATGATGAATAATTCTTTTAATATACTGTTGAACCTGATTTGCTAGTATCTTGTTGAGAATTTTTGCATCCATATTCATTAGGGATATTGGCCTATAATTCTCCTTTTTACTGGGGTGTCTGTCTGGTTTGGGAATCAAGGTAATGCTGGCTTCATAGAATGGGCCTGGAAGCTTTCCTTCCATTTCTGTTTTTTGGAACAATGTGAGAAGAACAGGTATTAACTCTGCTTTAAATGTCTGGTAAAATTCCCCTAGGAAGGCATCTGGCCCAGGACTTTTATTTGTTGGGAGATTTTTGATAACTGATTCAATATCCTTGCTGAATATGGGTCTGTTCAAAATTTTTTTCCTTCCTGTTTAAGTTTTGGTAGTGTGTGGATGTCTAGGAATTTGTCCATTTCTTCCAGGTTGTCCAGTTTGTTGGTATATAATTTTTCGTAGTATTCTCTAATAATTGTTTGTATTTCTGCAGTGTTGGTTGTGATCTCTGCTCTTTAATTCATTATTTTATCTATTTGGGTCCTCTCTCTTTTCTTTTCTTTTTTTTTTTAAATGTTTATTTATTTCTAGGAGACAGTGAGAGAGACAGCATGAGCAGGGGAGGGTAAGAGAGAGAGGGAGTCACAGACTGAAACAGGCTCCAGGCTCTGAGCTGGCAGTCAGCACAGAGCCCGATGCGGGGCTCGAACCCACGAACCGTGAGATCATGACCTAAGTGAAAGTCGGACGCTTAACCAACTAAGCCACCCAGGCACCCCTCTCTTTTCTTTTTGAAAAGTCTGGCCAGGGGTTTATCAGTTTTGTTTATTCTTTCAAAAAACTAGTTGTTAGGTTCATTGATCTGTTCTTTTTTTTTTTTTTTTTGATTCTATGTTGTTTATTTCTGCTCTAATCTTTATTTTTTCTCTTCTTCTGATGGCTCTGAGTTTTTTGTGTTCGTTGTTGTTGTTGCTCTGCTTCTAGTTCCTTTAGGTGTGAGGTTAGGTTTTATATTTGGTATTTTTCTTATTTCTTGAGATAGGCCTGGACTGCGATGTAGTTTTCTCTTAGGACTGCCTTTGCTGTCTCTCAAAGGGTTTGGACTGTCATGTTTCATTTTCACTTGCTTCTATATATTTTTTAATTCCTTCTTTAATTACCTGGTTGACCCATTCATTCTTTAGGAGGATGTTCTTTAATCTCCATGCATTTGGAGACTTTCCAAATTTTTTCTTGTGGTTGATTTCAAGTTTGATAGCATTGTGATCTGAAAATATGCATGGTATGATCTCAGTTCTTTTATATTTATTGAGGACTGTTTTGTGACCCATTATGTGATCTCTATTTTGGAGAATGTTCCATACACTCTAGATGAATGTGTATTCTACTTTTGGATGAAAAGTTCTGAATATATCTGTCAAGTCCATCTGGTCCAGTGTATCATTCAAAGCCATTGCTTCTTTATTGATTTTCTGCCTAGATGATCTGTCCATTGCTGTAAGTGGAGTATTAAAGTCACCTACAATTACCATATTATTATTAATAAGATTGTTTATGTTCATGATTAATTGATTTATGTATCTGGGTGCTTCAACATGGAGGCATAAACATTTAAAATTGTTAGTTTTTCTTGATGAATGGACCCCTTAATGATGATATAATGCCCTTATTCATCTATTGTTACAGTCTTTAGTTTAAAGTCTAGTTTGTCTGATATAAGTATGGCTCCTCCAGCTTTGTTTTGTCAGTAGCATGCTAGATGGTTCTCCATCTCCTCACTTTCAATCTGCAGGTGTCCTCAGGTGTAAAATGAGTCTCTTGTAGACAGCATATAGATAGATTTTTTTTTTTTTAATCCATTCTGATACCCTCTGTCTTTTGATTGGGCATGTAGTCCATTTTCATTCAGAGTGATTATCGAAAGATACGGATTTAGTGTCATTGTGTTATCTATAGGTTTCATGCTTGTGGCGATGTCTCTGGTCCTTTGTAGTTTTTGCAGCATTCCACTCCTAGAGCCCCCTTAGGATCTCCTGCAGGGCTGGTTTAGTGGTCATGAATTCTTTAGTTTTGGTTTGTCTGGGAAAGCCTTTATCTCTCCTTCTATCTGAATGATAGCCTTGTTGGATAAAGGATTCTTTATTTTTCCTATTCAGCACATTGAATATTTCCTTCCACTCCCTTCTGGCCTGCCAAGTTTCAGTGGACAGGTCTGCTACTACCCTTATGTGTTTACCCTTTTAGGTTAAGGGCTGTTTGTCCCTAGCTGGTTTCAGAATTCTCTATCTTTGCATTTTGCCAGTTTTACTATGATATGCTGTGATGATGACCTATTCTTGTTTATTCTAAAGGGAGTTCTCTGTTCTTCCTGGATTTGGATATTTGCTTTGTTCTCAGCTATAAGTTCTCAACTATAATTAGGGAAATTCTCAGCTATAATTTGTTCAAATAAATCTTCTGCCCCTTTCTCTCTTTCTTCTTCTGGTACTCCTATGATACAACTCGTGTTGTGTTTCATTGAATCACTTAGATCTCTAATTCACCCCTCATGATGTAGCATTTTATCTCTTTTCTTAGCTTCATCATTTTCCATAATTTTATCTTCTATTTCACTTGTTGTCCCCTCTGCTTCCTCCATCCTTGCTGTCACTGCATCTAGTTTATTTTGCATCTCATTTATAGCATTTCTTTTAAAAAAACATTAAAAAGTCTTTTAAAGCTTATTTTGAGAGACACAGAGAGTGGTGGAGGGACAGAGAGAGGGAGAGAAAGAATTCTCATGAACCATGAGATCATGACCTGAGCTGAAACCAAGAGTTGGATGCTTAACCGACTGAGCCACTCAGGTGCCCCTAAAAAATTGTTTTTAATGATTATTTGTTTTTGAGTGAGAGACACAGCATGAGTGTGAGAGGGGCAGAGAGAGACATACATACACAGAATATGAAGCAGGCTCTAGGCTCTGAGCTGCCAGTAGAGAGCCTGATGTGGAGCTTGAACTCATGAACTGCAAAGATCATGACTTGAGCTGGTGTTGGATCCATAACTGACTGAGCCACCCAGGTACCCCCTATGTATGGCATTTCTTAATTTGTCATGAGTATTTCTTAGTTCCTTGATCTCTGCAGCAGTAGATTCTCTGCTGTCTTCTATGCTTTTTTTTCAAGCCCAGCTATTAGTCTTATGAGTATTCTAAATTCTTTTTTTTTTTAAATGTTTATTTATTTCTAGGAGACAGAGAGAGAGAGAGACAGCGTGAGCAGGGGAGGGTCAGAGAGAGAGGGAGTCACAGACTGAAACAGGCTCCAGGCTCTGAGCTGGCAGTGAGCACAGAGCCCGACGCGGGGCTCGAACCCGTGAACCGCGAGATCATGACCTAAGCGAAAGTTGGACGCTTAACCGACTAAGCCACCCAGGCGCCCCACGACTATTCTAAATTCTTGATCAGATATTGTTTATATCTGTTTTGAGCAATTCTCTGGCTGTATTTCTTCCTGGAAAGACATTTTCTTTTGAGGAGAATTCTTCTGTTTCATCATTTTGGCTGGTTTTCTGTCCTTTGTGTGTTTCAATAGTGTGTCCATAATGCCCTGCACCTGTGGGCTCTACTATATTAAAAAGGGGTCATACACTGTCCATGGCCTGCCCCTTCCAGAGGTGTTTTTGGAGTGTGTTGCGTGCTCTTTGTTGTGATTCAGTTTGCTTTATCTCCCTATTTCCACCAGGTGTGTTTTGATTTGTTTGTTGAAATAACCCTGGAAAAAAATTAAAAGTGGGGTGGTGGTGGAAGAAGCCTTATCCCATACAAAAGGAGAAATGATAGACTCAAGGAGAAGGAAAAGAAAAGGGAAAAAAAATTGACCCGGCAGAAAATCAGAGAAACTATGAGACTTAATCCAGAGAGAGAGAGGGGAGAATATGGGAAAAGGAGATACAGAAGAGGTGTAAAAGAATAGATGAAAAATGTCTGCTTAAATAAACCAACAACCAGAATAGAGAATGAAAGAAATAAGAGCACAAAAAGAAAAAAAATATAAATATAAAATAAGAATTGATCAAGAATCAAATCAGAAAATGCAAAATTGGGGCGCCTGGGTGGCTTAGTCAGTTAAGTGTCCGACTTTTGCTTAGGTCATGATCTCTCAGTTCGTGGGTTCGAGCCCCGTGTCGGGCTCTGTGCTGACAGCCAGCTCAGAGCCTGGAGCCTGTTTCAGTCTGTGACTCCCTCTCTCTCTGACCCTCCCTGCTCATTCTCTCTCTCTCTCTCTCTCTCTCTCTCTCTCTCTCTCTCTCCCTCCCTCCCTCTCCCTCCTAGAAATAAATAAAAACATTAAAAGAAAAAAGAAAATGCAAAATTGCTGGACCGATCTCTGATGGTGCCTTGGAACCCGTGTCTGTGCTGGGCTGGAGGAGGGGCTGCCTGGGTTGGTCAGTGTCAATCTCACTCTGGTAGTTAAGCAATTACCAGGCATGGAGGGGTGGGGTTTGGTGTAAGTAGTTTCACCTCCACTGTGGGCCCACTATCCTGTTCCCTGAAGCCCCACCTTGTTGGTGATGGGGAGAAAAATGGTGACACCCTAGTCATTCCTTCCCAGAATGGGTGTCTCAAACCACACTGTTCAGTCAGTCCTCACAGCGCCATGGCAATGCGGGCGGGAGCAGCCGGTTTGTCTTGCTCTACCGTCTCATGCGCTTCTTAAGCCCTCAGCTGGGATTCAGACCCTGCTCTCTTAAAGGATCCTGCTCGTGTGCCCTGGTTCTAGGGTAGTGCCGCTCCGCCCAGCTGACAAAGGGCCTGTGGCTGGTGGGCCCCTGCAAGATCTTTTGTCCCTGGAGCGGCCATATATCTTTTTCCCACAGCACTTGAGGGAGGGGACTGCTCCCCAATGCACATCTGAGGTAGCTACCAAGCCTGATGCTGGCTCCCCCTCTCCCCGAGGTGCTTGTACAGGGCTGCAGGCCCTAGTCTGGAGGAAGTACTGCAACCCTAGATCGGCACTCCTAAGACTGCTTGCAAGTTAGAAACTGGCTCTCCATTTTCTTCCGTTCCCTGTCCATGGTCCGGAGAGGTTTTTCTCTTTTCCAAATACAATCCTACATTTCAGCTGCCTCTCTTTCTCTTCCTTTTGTCTCTCCACAGAAGGGGATCTCTCCCCTCCTTGCCTATGCCACCCATTTTGTCTCTACCAATTTGCAGTCATGCACCTTTGGCCAGCCAAGCTGTTCCTGTGGGCCCTTGGAGATGTTTCTGTCAGTCTGTAGCCCAGATTCCTGGAAATCCAAGTCTTCTGGCCATAATACTGCTGTGTTTGAGGGAGAGGGAACTTCGGGCCCCCCTACTTCTCCACCATATTGATTCCTCCTTCTGCCTCAATGAATTTTGCAAAGTTAATACAGCCATGTTAACCAGCAGTCAGACTGAGAAACAGATTACCAAGATCCAAGAAGCCCTTTTTGTAGTTATTAGATTCCTAAAGGTAACTCTTATGCCAATTTCTAACAGCATAGATTAGTTTTGCCTGTTTGAACTTTATATAAATGTAATAATACAGAACACACTATATTACCTCTGTCCTCATTAGTTAACATTATGTATGTGAGATTTATCCATATTGTAATTTAGGTTTTATCTTAATAAATTCTTTTGTGGGTAGAAGATTAGATAAAGAAGGTGGTCTGAGCACATATGTTCCAACTGCAAATAAGTCTGGGAAAAAACACCTCAGTAGTCACAATAGATGGATGTTTTGGTAGGAATTCCAGGCCAGTTTCAAAATACGCAAGGAGTGGGAAAAGGGTCTGGGAAAATCTTCAGGGGGCTTTTGACAGGAATTCCACTTAGATGCTTAGTATGTCAGCCCCTTCCCTTACCAATGTGTGTCATTGACTTAAAAGATTAGCTTTGTTGATATATAATTCACATATGCAATTGACAGGCATTGACTTCTTGCTACAGTTGTAAACGTGGTCATGGGGCCTAAAGAGACTGGAATTTTCTGCAGGTAGCTACTGATTTTTAGATGGGATGAAGAGCTTCTATAACAACTGTCAGGCCCTATGAGGGACATACCCTGTCTTTCTCCCTTTCTTTACCAGAGTCAGTCATAGTCAAAATAAACAAAAGCATAAAAATTTTCAAGTACAAAAGTAATTAGGCTACCAAGTCTCACCAAATACTTGAGAAAAATTAATGCCATGAAAACGAATTACCAGTTAAGAAATAGAAAAACTAGGTTGGTTTGAGTGTCCGACTTCAGCTCAGGTCATGATCTCACGGCTTGTGAGTTCAAGCCCCATGTTGAGCTCTGTGTTCACAGCTGAAGGCTGGAGACTGCTTTGGGTTCTGTCTCCCTCTCTCTCTGCCCCTCCCCCACTGATGCTCTGTCTCTGTCTCTCTCTCGCAAAAACATTTAAAAAATTAAAGAAAATAGAAAAAATACTGAAAAGTCAGTTAATACAGCAAGTAGAGAACGATTTTACAACAACTGTATTCTCATAGATTTGAGAATGTTGCATCCTTAACTATGAAACAGATCTTGGATATTAAACACATTAAGATGGAGAGCACTATCTGGCTTAAAGCAGAGTGACACAAAGCACAAAATAGCTGCAAGAGCAAGCTGTGAAATTCTTTGAGAACATAGAGGAAAGGTCAAGGGATTAGAAATGGTCAGAAAAAAGGCACATGGAATATAGATTCAGGAACTGAGTATGTGTCTGATAGGAATTCCAGATAGAATAGAGAAAATGGAAGGGAGGAAATAAAGGAATCAAAGAAGCAAGTTTTCCCAGAGCCTGAAAGGACAAAATCTTCACATTCCAACAATACATCAAGTGCAAGTAGGATAAATTATGAAAGGCCCACACCTAAATACATTATGGTGAAATCTGAGAAGACAAAGAAAGGATAAAGAGTTTCTAAAAAGCTTTCAAACAGAAAAAGAACAGAGGTATCTACAAAGAAATACTCAGATCTTATTATAAAAATCTTTGAAGGTAATGAAATAGCACGTTCAAAGACAGGGAAAATGAGTTTTTAACTGATTAGAGTACTGTCCCTAGTCCCAAGAGCATTTAAGAGGGAGGGAAAAATAAAGATAATTTTTAGATGTGCAAGGCCTCAAAATTTGCCACTTGGGGTGGGTGTTTCAGTTGGTTTGTGGGTTGTAGAAAATTATCCTTTCCTTTCTGACTCATGCAAAAATCTTTTCTTCTTGTTTCCTATTTAATTAATTAAGGATGCACATGATATTACGAATGAGGTTGCTGCATAGAGCAGATCAGATGGAGTGTATCTATTTTAGTGCATCTTTTCATGGCCCTCAGGTTCTTAATGGGATGTGCAGCTGTTGGAGATGATATCCAGGCAGAGAAAAGTTCTATGGGATCTGAAAAACTCAAGCCTTCCTGTATTTGCCCATTTATTCTTGAGGTTGAGGTCACCAGTCAGAAATAATGTATGTGCTTCCATTAGTGGGAACTGATACTTGGCTCTCTTGATTGTTTTTTTTTAACCTTGGTTCTGCTACACCATTTTATTATTTTTTCAAAATTTTTAATGTTTTAAAAATTTTTAATGTTTTATTTCTTTCTTTCTTTCTTTTTTTTTTTAATTTCTAGGAGAGAGAGACAGCGTGAGCAGGGGAGGGTCAGAGAGAGAGGGAGTCACAGACTGAAACAGGCTCCAGGCTCTGAGCTGGCAGTCAGCACAGAGCCTGACGCGGGGCTCAAACCCACGAACCGCGAGATCATGACCTAAGCGAAAGTCGGACGCTTAACCGACTAAGCCACCAGCGCCCCATGTTTTATTTATTTCTGAGAGAGAGAGAGAGAGCAGGGGAGGGGCAGAGAGAGAGGGAGATACAGAATCTGAAACAGACTCCAGGCTCTGAGCTAGCTGTCAGCACAGAGCCCAATGTGGGGCTCGAACCCACCAACTGTGAGCTCATGACCTGAGTCGATGTTGGACGCTTAACCGACTGAGCCACCCAGGTGCCCTGGCTCTCTTGATTCTTAAACAAAGGACAGCATTACCACCTTTCCTTCATTGTGAAGAGAAAGCAGTGGTGTCCAGTGTTCCTAAGCCTCTTATTTCATAGAAATCTTTTGTTCACAGCTCTGTCCTCTGACTCTTATCTGGGTGGCTTTCATACTGATTTTGATTTGAAGACTATCATAAATCTATTTCTCTACTTTTCTCTTGCAGTTGAATACAAGGAACAGTAAGAGATGGGTAAATGAAACAGTGTTGAAAAAGATCAAGTGAAGTAGTTAAGTCTAAGTAATAATTGGATTTGTAAAGATAAACAACTTAATAATCTGGAACTGGGCTCTTGGATAAGTCTCTCAGATGGTAGGGTATGTATTGGGGTAATGGTAGATGGTGACCAGCAGGGAAGACTATAGATACTGATATTGATGGAGATGTGTTGGCTGTGGGGCTAATATTTAAATGAAAATGGGTTTCTTCAAAATTTAAGTGTAGTTATAAGAAGAATAAAATAGGCTTTATGTGTTCAAAATTGCTAGAGGGAAAAATGGAAAAGAAAATGAATCTGAATAAAGGCAAAAAGTGAAAACAACAATGAATTATAAATTGGAAAAAAATAACATTAGAAGGCAGGAATACTTTTTAAAATGTTAGTAATTACAAGGGTGTTGACTTCCTGCATTACTTCCTTGTCCGGGTAAGCCCAGCTATTCTGGGCGGTGGTAATGGCAGGTAGACAATCTAAGCAGCAGGCTGCACAATTTGTCATGGTCACCTCTTATTTGGGCCAACCGGAGAGTGACCATTTGTCTTTCTCTAGGCCATGATTTCTCCTAGGGGTGGGAATAATGAAAATAGAAAAATCAATATGAACATAATGACTACAATGTCCCGGTCAGAGTCAATGTGAGAAGCAATAGGGACACAGCATTCTTGTGCAACAGGCTTGGATTTACATATTTATGTAAAATCTAAAACTCTTTTTGTCCTTTCTTCATGTCTAATACTTTCTCAGAGTGATTCTGCTATAAGACACGCCCAGAACCACTTTAAGCCCATTTTCCAGTTTGTTTGTTTTGTGGCACTGATGAGTTAGGTATTGCTTTTACTTTATATCTGTATTTTTCTTTGACTAGCTTTCATTTGTATTTGGCTTGAGGATAAATATTTTTGGTACACTGAGACGTTTTGTTTAATTTTACTACCAATCAAAAATTTAGTGAATCAAACTTGTCTACTAGAATATTCATACCGGTTTAAAAAATCCACCTATATTACTGGAGACACAATCCTAAAAAAAGGAAAGTAAAGGGATTGTTCTTATGTGAAAGACAAAGATGCCTACTCTACTTTTCTTCAGCATTGTTCTGGAAGTGCTAGTTAGTGCAAGAAAGTAAGAAAAAGAGGGGCGCCTGGTTGGCTCAGTCAGTTAAGCGACCGACTTCGGCTCAGGTCATGATCTCGCGGTTAGTGGGTTTGAGCCCCGCCTCGGGCCCTGTGCTGACAGCAAGCCCAGAGCCTGGAGCCTGCTTTGGATTCTGTGTCCCCCTCTCTCTCTGACCCTCCCATGCTCATGGTGTCTCTATCTCTCTGTCTCTCAAAAATAAATAAAACATTAAAAAATTTTAAAAAGTAAGGAAAAGAATACATATTAAAATGAAAAAATTAAGTGTCACTATTTGTAGATAATTATGTATAGGAATATCCCAAAATATGTACAAATTGGGGCTCCTGGGTGGCTCAGTTGGTTAAGCATCCAACTCTTGATTTGAGTTCAAGCCATGATCTCAGAGTCTTGATATTGAGTCCTGCACCCAGGTTCCACACTGGGCATGGAGCCTGATTAAGATTCTCTCTTTTCCCCTCCCTCTTCTGCTCACCTGTGTGCTCACTCTTTCTTTCTAGAAAACAACAGCAACAAAAGCATGTACAAGTAAATTATTAACATTAATAAATAAGCTTAGCAAGACGTAGGATAGAAGGTCACTAAGCAAAAATCAATTATAGTTCCGTACATTAGCCAGAAACAGTTGTAAAATGAAATAAAAAACCCGACCATTTACAGTAGTATAAAAAAGAATACTGTTTGACTAGATCAATGAAAGATGTATAATATCTTTAAACAGAAAAGTACACATTCTTTTTTTTTTAAAGAATACTGTTAATTTTTTTAATTTATTTTTTTTTTTTAATTTTTATTTATTTCTAGGAGAGAGAGAGAGAGACAGCGTGAGCAGGGGAGGGTCAGAGAGAGAGAGTCACAGACTGAAACAGGCTCCAGGCTCCGAGCTGGCAGTCAGCACAGAGCCCGACGCGGGGCTCGAACCCACGAACTGCGAGATCATGACCCGAGCGAAAGTCGGACGCTTAACCAACTAAGCCACCCAGGCGCCCCTGTTTATTTTTTTTTTAAAGTTCATTTATTTATTTTGAAAGAGTGAAAGTGTGTGCACGAGCAGAGATAGGGGCAGATAGAGAATCCCGAGTAGGCTCTGTGCCCATCAGTGCACAGACCGACATGGGGCTTGAACCCATGAACTATGAGATCATGACCTGAGCCAAAATCAAGAGTTGGATGCTTAACTGACTGAGCCACACCCAGCCACCCCAAAATTTCTTATTAGGTTCTTAGTTACGGTTTTTTGCATCAGGTTGCAGAGAGAGACTTTGATATTCCAGAGAATGAGGAACAGAATCTATTTCACATAGTAGGATTCAGTAAATGTTCTTGGACTAACCTAGCACTCAGTCATTAAATAGGACTCTTTTCAGAAACTAGTCCTTACATTTGATGACTTCAGTTAATACTTTGTTGAGAATAAAGGTTACAGTTCTTCATAATTAACATAGGAAGTAAGATTCTCTTCTTTATCAAAGTAAGCCAAATGACACAGGCTTATTTCCAAAATTTTTACCTGTCAAGAATAATTTTGAGATAAAGTCATTAAAGCATTACTTAAGTATCTTGCTGTTTTTCTTGGTGAAATAAATTTCAGGATCATAGTCTTGTGAAGTATGCATGTATACACTCTTTTAGGTAGGGGCACTTGGCTGGCTCAGTCAGTAGAGCATGCAACTCTTGATCTTGGGGTTGTAAGTTTGAGCCTCATGTTGGGTGTAGAGCTTATTTAAAAATAAAATTTTAAAAGCAAACCTCTTAGCTATACTGTAGATTATCTTCTCTTTTAGTATTTTCCTTAGAATCTTCTTATAGAAACAATTAAATTGAACCAATTTTTAAAAGCCACATCATTATTAGAAATTCAAGAATCCTTTTTCTTTTTGTTGTATGACTGGCTAGTTTCCCCCTAGAAAATATTTATACTTTGCCCAGTTCCTCCGTGCCCCCTGCCCCCATTCTTCAGCTTTCTTTAAAGTCTCAATCTCTGGCCCTCTGCTATCTCTATGCATACTATCTCACTGAGGAAGCTACTCTTCTGCCGTTACTTCAACCATCACTCTTGTGATAATAATTTGTAGGCTTTTACTTCCTTTCAAGCTCCAGTCCAATTATTTTAGGTTTATTTGGGATGTTTGAATGTTCCATTCCACCATCACTTCAAGCTAAATGTCTTTGAATAGAATTCCTAGAACCCATGACTAACTTCTTTCAAATTCCCAACCTCCACCAATAGTTCTACTATTCTCAAGACAGAAATGAAAGCTATTTGACTGTGAAATCTATGGTCTCATTGATCACCAGGTTTGGTTAGCCTTCTCTAGCTATGTGGTTATTTCCACTGAGGTTTCATACACACTGGAATAATAACTGATAATAATAATAATAATAATAATGCTTCATCATTAAGTACTCACTAGGTGCCAGGTACTTTTCTAAGAGTGTTACTTGTATTCATTTTATCCTCATATCAACATAGATTGATGATTATTGCTTTTATTCAGCTGCATTTTAAATCATATGGAAGAAAAAGGAGTTATAAGAAATGCGTTTTTACTGCCTTTTATATTTATCTGTGTAATTACCTGTACAGTACTCTACTTCTTCTTGTGTATTTAAGTACTTTCATTTCCTTTTCAAAGACTCTCCTTAACATTTCTTTTCAAGATGATCTGCTAGTGATGAATTCTCTACATTTTTGTTTGTTTGTGAATATCTTAATTTCCACCTTTGTTTTTGGAGATAGAATTTTGGTTGATAACTTATTTTCTTTTAGTACTTTGAATATATCACTCACATTTCTAGTATACATGGTTTCTTTTTACTTTAAGTTTATTTATTTATTTTGAGAGAGAGGGCTCACATGAGTGGGGGAGGGGAAAAGAGTGTGAGGGAGAAAGAATCCCAAGCAGGTTTCACAATGTGTCAGCACAGAGCTGGATGCAGGGCTGGATCTCACAAATGGTAAGATCATGGCCTGAGCCAAAATGAAGAGTTTGTCACCTAATCGAGTGAGCCACTTAGGCGCCACAAGTATACATGGTTTCTGATGAGAAATCAGCTGTTCATGCTGTTGAGGCTCACGTATAAGCGTTGGGTTGCTTTTTGTTTACAACTTTCAAGATTCTGTTTATCTTTGGCTTTTGACTGTGATGTACATATCTAAGTGTGGATCTTTCTGAATTTATCCTGCTAGGCATTTGTTAAGCTTTTTAGATGTGTAAATTAATATTTACATCCTATTTGGGAGGTTTTTAGCCATTATTTCTTTTTTTATATATATATATTTTTATTTCTAGGAGAGAGAGAGAGAGAGAGAGACAGCATGAGCAGGTGAGGGTCAGAGAGAGAGGGAGACAAAGACTGAAACAGCCTCCAGGCTCTGAGCTGGCAGTCAGCACAGAGCCCGACACGGGGCTCGAACCCACGAACCGCGAGAACATGACCTAAGCGAAAGTCGGACACTTAACTGACTGAACCACCCAGGTGCCCCTGCTTTTTATATTTTTATGTGGGCAATAACTTCATTAAACAAAAGAACACCAAAAGGTCTGGGGAAGATTTTCCAGAACATTGTAGCATAGAACTTAAAGGAAGAGGTAGTTTTAAAAATAAATAGGGAGATATTTGAAATGCTGGAATTAGTCACCAAGAGATAAGATAATTGTAATAGACTATTAGGAAATTTGTGACTATTGAAAGAAACTGTTTCAGCAAAGAGTTGCTAATAGGTGGGATGCTGAAGAAATGGAGGCAGTAGGTGGAGAAATGGAGATCACTTATTCAGTATTGTGACAGGTACAGCTTTTCCAGGATTCCTGCTGTGAGCAGACTGGGACAGTCCATTGAAAAGATAGAGACTTAAAATGCTGGAAAGAAGGGACAATTCATGGGAGCATTTTTAATTAGAGGTATAGTTTTAGAAAAGGGCATTTCATCTGGCAATGAGGAGAGGCTCTCCTTTTGCAGTAGAATAAAAGAAAGAAAGGTTGACACAGGTAGGGGGAGACAAAGAGAAGTAGAGGTTCATCTTTGTTTCTTTGAAGTAGTAATTTAGGCCATCTATTGGAGTGGAGAAAACAGATAATGGATATGATCCAGGGTAGTGAATTAGCTCAATAGGCATGTTCGAAGTTTGAGGTTGTAAGAGCCTAGGTTGTTAATTAAAGTATCAATTATATGGATGATTTCAGGTTTTGAAACAGAATTAGCCTTAATGGAATGGGTACATTTGAATTGCTTGAACAATAATGCCAACAAAAGCAACACTTGCATGTGTCAGGGATTATTCTAGATTCTCATGTCATTTAAAATGTGTCAGGGATTATTCTAGACTCATTTAATCCTGACAACAACCTTTGAGGTAGCTTTATTATTATGAGTATTTTGTAGGTGAGGAAATTGAGACATAGAGAAGTAACTTGCTCAAGGTCACACTGAGGCAGAGCTGGAAGTCAATCTCAGGCTATCTAACTCCTGAGTCTGTACCCCTTAACAGTGTTATATACTCTCAGAGGGGTAGCAGGAGGCTTAATTTATACAAACATTAAGGTTAGTAAGCAGGCCATGGCAGAGTAGTTTCCAACACATTGTTGCTTTGTTTCTGGGTTATCAGAAACCATTAAATTTTTTTTCCAGTTGTTTTCTTTATCAAAGTCTCAAGCCTTCCAGAAATTTCTGAATAACTCATTGAGCCTTCTTTTAATCACACAGAATGCTTGAAATCTTCAAAGATTTATATTATATTCATATTTTCTTTCAGAATAGTTCCAACTTATTTTTAACCCCAAATTAACTCTTCAGCATTATTCTTTACATCATTGTTTATCTTTGACTGAAAAATGAAACTTTTCTGTGGAATGTATTTTTGGGAATGAACAATGGTGTAGGATGATCAGCCCAGTTAGCCAGACCAACCTGTCAGTCAGTGAGGTGATACAGTCTTAGTTGTTGTGTATATGCCTCAAAGAGCTAAATTGTTAACATTTTTGCTGATACTATGAGGCTTGGCTACTGTGTATGTCACAATGGACAATTTCCTTGCTGTCAGAAGACTTTTTTAGGCTATTCAGAAACATCTTTTCTTGATATGTGGTCACATTTTTTTTCAATTGTCAGATTTATTTTGAATATGTTGTACATATCATATTTAATTTAACATCCTTTCCCCTAAAATAAGGATTATTCTTAAGTTTTTAATTTTCTAATTGTTAAATTATTTTTATTTTATTTAAAAATTTCATTTAAGTGATCTCTAAACCCAATCTGGGGCTTGAACTCACAGCTCAGAGATCAAGAGTCACATGCTCTTCTGACTGACTCTGCCAGGCGCCCCAAGGATTATTCTTTTTTGGTGAGATGGAAAAATATTGATTTAGTTACCACAGTTATTAGCATTAAAAATAATTGGCCAAGTCTTACAGTATTGTTGCCATAGCGTTTGCTAAATCAACGTGCTTTGATCATTGCTCCTTAGCTTTCACAAAGTATTTAGGTTATTTGAATTAAGAATGGTCACAGCGGTTGGCAAATGTACAGTACTTTAATTTAAAAAAAAGACTTTTAATGAAAAGAACTTTAATTTAGAAGGACTTTCCCATCCATGACCATTTGATCTGCCCAATAAGTCTTTAAGCGACCAAGCAGGTTTTACAGATGCAGAACCTGAGAGTCAAGGGGATTAAAAGCCTGAAATGAGTTAAGTCTTGAATCTGGTTCTTCCTGTCTCTAAGTGTAGGCTCAGAACGCCCCTTCACTCCTTAGTTGATTCTTTAAGTATCTTCCTATTAATATGCATGATGCCCCTTTCCTTTGGCTTTGTTTTGTCAGCCGAGGGGCTTCCTCACGTGCCAGTTTCCTCCTGGGTGGTTGCAAGGGAGCACACCTGGGTTCCTTCCGTCTCTGATCTTTCATTTTCCTTTTCTGTGGCCCTCCAGCTTCACCATGCGTGGAATTCTCCTCCTTCCTCAGCCCCAACTTTCTAAGTCGTCTCCCAGCCCCCAGGCAGTGGGACCTCCCATACTAATCATCAGCAGGAGAGCCCATCAGAGAGGGGAGGCAGAGGGCACGGTCCGCAGCACGCCGGGAAGCCTTGCTGAGGGTTACTTGTGCATCTCCTTCCTCGCGGTCCTCAGGAGCGTCCTCGCCGCCCTCCGGCCCCGGCTGTCTCCAGCCCGCCCCGGATCCGCCTCCCCCTCCTTCCTCCGCGAGGTTGAGACCAAGCGTGGGACGCACCTGTGTCCCTCACCGGTCATCCCGTTGAGGCCCCGGGGGCTGCTCCGGGAGCAGGATTTACAGGCCCGGAGAACGCCGATGGGAGATCCAAATGGTTGGGGACTCCGGCACTTTAAGAGGCTTTTCTCTGGGAAACACCCGTCCCCTCCGAGCGCCTTATGAATGGAAATACTCCTCCCCCGGTCGAGCCCATTTTCCCATTTCACCAGGAGCCGCAGCTTGCTCTCTCCTTTCGGTCTCCCCGCCCACATCAACGCGGGCAGCTCCAGGAGGGGACGGACAGGAAGCCTTTGGCCGCCTATTAAATCCCACCCATTTCTCCGGGGGCGATTTCCTAACCTTCCGGGACCGAATTCTGCAATTTGATGTGCGTTTTGTCCGAATGGTAGCGACACGGGCCTAAGGGAGGGGGAAAGCGAGGGGGTGGGGGGTGGGGGGTATGCGCTCTTTTCCTCGCAACATCGCTGGCGGAGCGAGGGAGCTCACACGACACAGATTTTGGGGCAAAGCCTTTCCATCTGGACAGCACCATGTCCACCAAAGCGGAGCAGTGTAAGTAGCAGCCGGCCCGGCGTTCCGGCCCGGCCTCCGGCTGGGAGCTATTGCAGTTGCGGCGTTTGCGGCTGCCGGGAGACCTTGGCATCGTGCTGGTGCGGGGGTGGGGGCTGAGGTTGGGGCGGGTGGGGGGTGGGGGGCCGAAGAGAAAGTGGGGGAGGGTGGACGTGGATGGCAACGCGGCGCTGTCCCCGGTGCTGAAAAATAATGCGGTCTTCTCGGGCTCGTGGGCAAGACTGAAAGACCCTGCTAAATGAAATTAAAATGGGGTCATTCTCGGGAAAAAGAGGCCTCATATCTTTCCGATAAACATTTCAGTATCTCTTGTTGGAGTGGGGGAAGGGGGTCAGCGGCAAATCAGGGGCGGAGAACTGTCAGTGCAACCAAAGCCTGCCTGGCCTTCTGAGCATGCCCAGTTCTAGGTGCTGGAGCCATAGGGGAGTTTGAGTCTGCAGTTTCCACTTCGGGTTGGAGAGGCAAGAAAGGAGAGAAGGGGGAGGGAGCCGGGAGTCAGGCAGAATTCAGGACCAGTGTGAGGAAAATCAACTCCGGAATACCTACACTAATGCAAAACTAACCCTAGCCATAGGTTAAAGCAAGAGTTGGTGCTTTGTATGAAGGTGAAAGGGGCTCTGGGAAAATGATCTAATTATTTTTCCAAAGAGGTTTTCTTTGTAGGGCAGCTCACACAAACTGCAACAAATAGCAAGAGGATTTTAGTTGTCCCAGTAATGACTGACTGTGTGGTTGGAAACAACCTGCTAACTTCTTGTGGGCAGAGGAAGTTTCTAATATGCTACCTATAGCCTCTCTTAATGCAGTGCGCATTTGTAGGCCGTTGATATGTACCTCTTAGGTTGCTTAATGTGAAATCTTTCCCTGAGTGCACTTGAGGGATTCAGGAACTTAAGGTTATGTTTGTAAATAAAAGATGTTTTTATTAAGCAATGAATTTGAATTTTTAACAAATATGCCAGAAATGGTTTGTTTAATTGACTCTTGTTTCTTTCAAAGAAGTACACAGTTATGTTGATAATGCTTTCCTGTCACTATTTAAAAGTCTTTGTAATTCTTCTTTGGAATGGCTATTAAAGCCATTTTGTGAGCCACCCAAAACAGTAGTCTCATTATTGTGGGGCATTATGTTGTATATGATGCGTATATGCAGTGTGCTGCTTATTCACCAGATAGATGAAATGAACTGAAGGCTCATAGAATTCCCAGATTGATGGTTCATTAGAGATTGTCTATGCCCACCTACCACCCAGTGCTTGTACATCTTAACAATGTTATTTTTGGAATCTGCAACACTGAGTTTGAATCCTAGTTCTGCCATTTAATGTTTGACCTTGGGCAAGATAATTGACGTCTCTAAACTTTATTTTCTCATCTCTAAACCTTGGGTAATAATGCTGATGGGGTTGTTGTGATTATAAACGAGGGAATACACATGGAAGATTGAGTAGTGATCCTAGCTCATAGAAGAACTCAGTAAATGATAGCTATTTCCCTCTTAATAGTCCATCTCTTCTAGTTAGAAAGTGCTTTTATGAATTTTTTGGCCTATTTTCAAAAGTTAAATCTAAACCTCAAAGATAAATTTTGTTTCTACAGAGGCTTTAAAGAAATTGAATGCATTATGTTTTGAGTAATGGTAACATAGTTGAAATCAGCGTGAACTTCCCACTTGAGGATATCACACCCTTGAAGATTTCATTGTAGTATATTGTTAAAAAAACCCACCACCTGTCATTTGATTTTATAATTATATATTATGTAACTTCAGGTTAAAGCCAGTGAGTATTACTGTCTTCTTCCTGTGTTTTCTTTTCCTTGTTGTATTTGAGATGCACTGGATGCATTGTCTTGTCTCTTTCTTGGGCAGTTAATGCCAAGATGAATAAAATCTACCAGTGGATTTGGTTGTCTAGTGCAGGTAGTTGTGTAGGTAAGAAGCTATTTTAGAAGTGTTTGTAAAACAGATTTTTTCCCCCTGAAGATGATGGAAAAGACACCATATTTGAAGCTAGAACATGTGGATCTGAGTTTTGCATGCCCTTCTCATTAACTGAGAGACAGTGGGCAATTAACTTAATACTTTAGTGCCTCAGAGTTTCCGTCTATGAAGTAAGGAATAATAGTAGCAGCTATCTTTGTCCTAAGTGTTCTGGAAGGCAAAGAAGGTAAATGGGAATAGGCTGTGAAAAGGATAAGGATGCTTTGGGTGTTTTTAGGTATCTTTATAGTGAAGGGAAGTCAAAAATTTCTTTTTTTTTTCTGTCTTACATGCACTAACATGAATGGATTGTCACTCGAGTGCACATTGTATACCTGAAAATAGAGCAAACACATGAAAAGCTGCGTGGTTGATGTTTATGAAGGGTGAATACTTTTTAATAAAGAGAAGTTGCAGATTTGTGGCATTTTATCCTTGGATTTGGTAGGAATATGGCTAGGAGGAAGGAGAAAGAAGGGAAGGCTACGAGATTTTTCTCTCTTATACTGGCTATGAAGACCACCAGAACAGGAGAGAACTACAGAGTTTATTTATTTATCCTCTGCATTCAGGAGTATGTATGCAAGGTACCACTTGCCTAAGGACCAAGGGGAAGAATGAGGTTTAAGATAATGTCACAATATTATTTCTGTTGCTCTTCTTCCTGAGGCGTCTTGATGTAGGTAGAGGTTTCCCTAGTGCAGGAAGTGGACATAGTTTGGTTGAACCAGCAAGAGGAAGCACTTGGATTTCAACCTAAACAGATTACGTGATTTACCTTTGAAATGTAAAGTATCACAGATATGTGAAAAATTATTTTATTTTTATGTAGTGATATTTTCTTGTGTGAAATAGGTAATAATGATGAAAGAGAGGCCAGTTTTAGCTACAGTATAGTTTGGAGCTGTTTTTATACATTCACTCTGTTTCCTGTATTATGTGCAAAACGTCGTAATAGAAGGTGAAAGCTTCCTAGCCATTTCTTAAGGTGACTGCACATAGCTAAAACTTATCCTCCAAATGCTTCTTTTTCTTACAACATTCACTGTAGTGAAAATGTTTTTGTAGTTGATATAGAATCAGAAATGGCAAAAATAAGAATTTATTATTCTTTTATTTGGGGTACTAAGGAATCCATTCCTTTCCTTTTCTCTGTCTTCTAAGAGTTAAAATAGAATAATCTGGAGTAGTTTGGATGTGCTCTTTCAAAACAAGCTTCTTTCAATAACAGCAGAAAGTAAGAGTTGGGATTCTAGAATCAGACTCCTGCCTAAGTATAAATTCTGGCTCTGCTTCTTGCAATCTCTGTGACCTTGGACAAGTTAACTTAACCTCTCTAAACCTCCACTGCATTATCTATAAAATGGGGATAGTTGTAGTTGTTGTGAAGATTAAAATGAGTTGTTGTGAAGACCATGTCCATGAAAAAGTGCTTAGCACAGAATCCTGGCACATAATGAGGGGTTAATAAATGTTAGCTATTGTTATTATCATCATTATCAAGTATAAAATTTTATGCTTGCTGCTAAAATGAGGATAATTATAAATTTGGATCTACACTCCCCCCTCCCCCCGCCAAGAGTGTAGCAGGGAAAAAAGTAACCATGATGCTATTTAAATGGGACATGGTCTATTGGACTATTTTTATTCTCCTTTCCTTGTCTCTGGGTCTCCTCTGTAGCATTCAGCCTAACCCATTTTAGGTGGGAGGGGATCTCTGCATGGCAATTCCTCTGCTCGGTATATCTAGCAAGACACTGGCTAATCACCTAAACAGAGGATTTCTAAAGCATGAAGTCCCTATCCATCACCTTTTGTATTATAATGACAGTGTAGTAGTTGATAAACACAAATCACTTATATAAAAATCCATCAGAATGTTTGTCAATTTTGGAAATTAGCCTCTGAGTGTAAGTTCAAAAAAGCTAATTATAGAAATGTGAATATGTGCTATTTTTAATGTACTTATCCTACTCAACATTTAAAAAAATTTTCTTTGAACGTTTATTTTTGAGAGAGAGCGAGAGAGAGCGTGAGAGCATGAGTTTGGGAGCGGCAGAGAGTTAGTGGAACAGAGGATCCAAAGTGGGCTCTGTGTTGTGGCACCTGGGTGGCTCAGTCGGTTAAGTGTCCGACTTCGGCTCAGGTCATGATCTTGTGGTTTGTGAGTTCGAGCCCCGCATCAGGCTCTGTGTGGACAGCTCAGAGCCTGGAGCCTGCTTCAGATTCTGTGTCTCCCCCTCTCTCTGCCCCTCCCCTGCTCATGCTCTGTCTCTCTCTGTCAATAATAAATAAACGTTAAAAATTAAAAAAAAAAAAAGGGCTCTGTGCCGACTGCAGAGAGCCTGATGCAGGGCTCAAATTCATGAGCTGTTGAGATCATGACATTAGCTGGAGTCAGATGCTTAACTGACTGAGCCACCCAGGTGCCCCAATCTTACTCAATATCTTTATCTTAGTAAAAAAATCTTTTTGATTATATGAAAACCACTTTTAAAAGTAGAGATAATTAGCATTATGATTTGAAGTTGAACTTGGCCCTGTCCCATGCATTTTAAAGGTCATATTTAGAGAAATTGATAGTTAAAAGTTTTTTATGTACATTATATTACTATATATAGAGTATTACTGTATTACTAATATTATAATAGAAAAACACCTCTTTGAACAGCACTGCAACTTGTAGTTTAGAAATCTTGGCACAACATTGCTAATCTCTTATAGAGAAAACTAGTTTTATTACATATGCAAAAATTGGAATATGGTTATTAGCCATATTCGGGGTAGCAAAAAACACATGGTTTTTAGCTCTTGTCTTACATGGTTTCTCTGCATCATTTGACAGTAGTTGCCACATTTTAAATTTGAACTCTTCTTTTCTTCTTTCTTTTCTGGCTGTTTCTACTCAATTATTTCCCTTATGGCTACTTTCTTCTCCCTATCTTTTATGAACAGCATTTTGTCATTAGATTCCCCCCTCCTTTTTTAAATTGCATAGATTCTTGATTTCATTCACTTTCATGGTATCAATGATCAACTCTATGTGGATGGCACCCAGATACAATTTTAGAGTCTAAACATGCCTCTTGAACAAAAGCCTCTATCTCTATCCGGGCATCCTGTAGGCATCTCACACCCAAACTCTTTGTCTTCTGCCCCACTCTTGTTCTTCTGTATGTATTACTCATTTTAGTGAATAGCACCACCATCTACTCATTCACCCAACTGAAAAAACTGAGGAGACTTCTTAAACTTCTCCTACTCTCTGTTATTACAGAGATTCAACAAATCACCAACCCCTGTTGATTCTAGCCCATGCAACTAAATTGCTGCCCAACTCTTTGATCTAGTTACATTGGATTTTTTTTCCAGTTCCTCCAATGTACTGTGTGTTTTTTTTTGTTTTTTTTTTGTTTTTTTTGTTTTTTTTGCCTGAAATGCTTTCTTTGTCTCCATGCTCTCTTCTTTGCCTTTCTTTTGTCCAGTATTTAGCTTGGAAGCCCTGCCTGATTGCCAGTCTTCCCTTGTATGCCCCTCCCGTGTACTCACACTGTAGGGAATAATTTGTTTTCTTGTTAGGTGACCTCATTTACTTTATGTATAGACTGTATTATGTTCATTTCTGTATTGCCAGTGTGCAAACACCATTGTCTAGAGCACAGTGTATGCACAAGAAGCTGTTTCTTCAAAGTAAAAATGATTTGAGAGTGAATTAAATGTCTTTTATAAAGAAGGATTACATAATCCAATTTTTGGATACATTAATTTGAAGATTTCACATTTTTGTTAATGTGAAGTTCTGCATTCAATACATTGTGAATATAAACTATAGAATGCATGCTTTCAATTGGATTTACAAGTAAATAAAATACACTTTAACAGTATATAAAACATATTTGCTAAATCAAATTTCATAGTATTTATATAACAAGTTATACCTTTTCTGAATGTTAATTGTGTTTTTGTTTCTTTCTCATTAGCTAAAATTTTCTGTTACTATATTCAGCATAATAATTATGATTCCTAATTGGTAGACAATTTTCAGTACACAGCCAACTGTTTTCTTACGATAAAAGTAACAATACATTTGAAGTCAGGGACTCTACGCTGTAATTTGATGTGGATCCTTTGATAATGCATCTGTTCAAGTTTTATGTATTGATTACTCAACCAATAAGTAGGCTTTACGTTGGGATTTTCATTTTGTAGTATTGTTGTGTTGTAAACTCACATTTATTGCTTATATTCTCAAAAGATAGGAGTAGCTACTCATAGATGGGCACATATGTTGGGTTAGAACTGAAATGTATATTGCATCAAAAAGTACAGTAAGCAAAATGTATTTTTATCAGTAAGCTTGCTTTCTGTAGTGTGGAAATCTCAACCATTTTATTTAGAATTTTTAGCTTTTTTTCAATTCATACGTTATATTTTTGTCTTGTTTTTCCATTTCTTTTGTGGTAACAAGCAATCCATATTTCATCAACTTGTCCATTCACTTATTCAGCAAATATTTATTGGATGCTTACAATGTGTCAGACTCTGTATTAGGCTCTCGAGGAGTTTACAGTTGAGTAGTCAGGGGCATCCCACTTTCCTGAGGTGTATATACTCTATTATCAGCTTTCCTTTGATATACTGTCTAGGTCCCTAAAAATAATAAGAAATTGAAGTGAACTTGTCATGACTTATTCATAGAGAGACAGTGCTTACTCCTTTTGACCCTTATTGCTTTTTGTTGTTGTTGTTCTTACTGGAGGCTAAAATTTTTGTAGAGAATCTTGTTAGAATCCCCTGCCCCTACTCAACATTGTTCTTCTTTTCCAGACTTTATTGGTTATTCTTCTTCAGTCTTCCAAATTAATTTTATAATAAAGTTATGTACCTCTAGAAAAAAGCCTGATGACATTTTTAGGAGTATCAAATTAAAATTAGAAAATAACTTATTTAGAGAGAACTAATATTTTTAGGATTTTGAATCTTATTTTTAAAATATTTATTTATTTATTTTGAAAGAGAGAGAAAATGCATGTGTGTAAGCAGGGGAGGGGCAGAGAGAGAGGAGAGAGAGAATCCCAAGCAGACTCCGGGCTGTCAGCACAGAGCCTAACATGGGGCTTGAAGTCACCAACCGTGAGATCATGATCTGAGCTGAAATCAAGAGTCAGATGCTTAACTGACTGAGCCACCCAGGCACCCCAGGATATTGAATCTTATTATCTAACAACATGTCCTTCCATGTTGTTCCATGTTCAAATCTTTTCACGCCTTTTTAGGGGTGCTTTGGAATTTTTTGTTAAGTTTATGTTTAGTACTTTTCTTTTTCTCTATCATAATTGGGGTCTATCTTCCATTTTTAAACTTTTTTACATGAAGGCTATAGATCTTTGTATGCAAATTTTATAATCTTATTTACTAAATTATTTTCTTTGTGTAGTGGTTTACCATTTATTTTTTTGGGTTTTCAATATATATAATTATACATTCTGAAACAGGAAATAATTTTATCCTTTCTTTTCTCTCCAATTCTTCTATCTTGAATTGCTTTCTCTTTTCTAATTGCAATGGTGAATATCTCCAACACAATGTTAAATATGGCATAGAGAGTGGGTGTTCTTGCCTTGTTTTTAATTTCTGTAGGAAAGCCTCTAGTATTTCTCTATCAAATAAGCAATTGTTTGGGGCTGAGATAATTTACTAAGGAAGTATCCATCAGTTTCTATGCTATTGAACTTTTTGCAAAAACCTGACTGGTGCTGAATTTTCTTTATTTACTTTTTAATGTTTTATTTATTTCTGAGAGAGAGAGAGAGACAGCATGAGCAGGGGAGGGTCAGAGAGAGAGGGAGACACAGAATCCGAGACAGGCTCCAGGCTCTGAGCTGTCAGCACAGATCCACAAACCGTGATACAATGACCTGAGCTGAAGTCGGACGCCTAACTAACTGAGCCACCGAGGTGCCAGTGAATTTTCTGTATATATGGAAGCCATGACCTCTGTTAACTGTATAAATATGCTGGATTGGATTTTATCATAATTTATTTAATAATTTTTGCATTGATACTCATGAGTTAGATTGGTCTACAGATTAAAAAAAAAATTATTTATGGGGGCATCTGGGCAGCTCAGTCAGTTAAGCACCTGACTCTTGATTTTGACTAAGGTGGTGATCTCACCAGCTGTGAGATGGAGCTCTGCATTGGGCTCTGTGCTGACAGTGTGGAGCCTGCTTGGGATTCTCTCTTTCTGCCCCGAAACCACTTATGCACTCTCTCTTTCAAAATAAATAAATTTAAACTTAAAAAATTATTTATGTATTCATTCATTTGTTTGTTCATTCATTTATTTTTGTAGGGTTGGAGGTTGGGGTCAGTTCTAGTCAGGATCTGAGAACAATGTATTCACTATGGAAAATGAGTTTAGAAGTTTTCTTTCTTTTTATGCTCTGGAATGAGTAAGGTAACAGCGAGGTTATCTGATCTTTAAGTTTGTTAGCGTTCCCCTGTGACGCCATCTGGCTTGGTGCTCTTTTGTAGTGGGCCTCTTTAACTTCTTTCTCTATGCCCTCCATGACCCTTGTTCTGTTTGGAATTTCTGATTCTACTGGGGTCTATTTTGGCAAGTTTTATTTCTCTAAAACATTATTCATTTCATCTCAGATTTCAAATTTGTTTTTATAGAATTCTGCAAAAGAGTTTTTTAGAACTTTTCTAAAAATTTTCTTTAACTTCCTTGTCATTTCTAATATTGTGATTTTAATGCTATATATTTATGTTTTCTCCTCACCCTCCACCGCACCTCCTTTTTTCTTAAAAAAAATTTTTTTAATGTTTTATTTATTTTTGAGAGAGAGAGAGAGAGAGAGACAGTGTGAGCAGGGGAGGGTCAGAGAGAGAGGGAGATACAGAATCTGAAACAAGCTCCAGGCTCTGAGCTAGCTGTCAGCACAGAGCCCAATGTGGGGCTCGAACCCACGAACCGTGTGATCATGACCTGAGCCAAAGTCAGATGCTTAACCGACTGAGCCACTCAGGTGCCCCACGCAACTCCTTTTTTCTTAAGTGAATTAGTGGTTTGTCCATTGTTCATTTCTTTTTGAAGGAACTAGTTTTTGGATTTATGTATTGATCCTACTGTTTTTTTTTTTTTTGGTTCCTAAATTAATTTCTGCCATTTACTATTAATTCTCTGTTTTCTTGATTTCTTTGCTTTATTTTGGTCTTCCCTAGAAAGCTTTTTGAGTTGGGTGCTAATTTATTTATTTTAATATTTTTGATGTAGGCATTTTATGCAGTATATTTTCTTTGATCCTTTCATTGTAGCCTGTAGATTTGGATAATGTCAGGATTTTATTATTATTTTCAAGAAATTCTGCAGTTTAATTTTGTATTTTGCCTTTGATCCAAGAGTTGCTTAAAAGTGGAAGGATATTTTAGTTTTTAATTTTGTTATTGATTTCTATTTTTATTGCATTATAATCTGAGGATGATATTTGCATTATTTCTATTCTTTGGACCTTTTGGAGGTTTTCTCTAGCCTAAGATTTAGTCAATTTTTGTGAGTGTTCTATTTGTACTTGAAAAGAAGTTGTAATCTCTATTTCCTGGGGTTCAGAGTTTTATATAGATCTATAAGATTTACCTTATTTATGTTGTTTAGGTCTTCTGTACCTTTATTAATTTTTCATCTGCTTGATCTTGGATTGTGAGAGGTATGTTAAAGTCTATTATGTTGTGGTTTCTTTTGTCTCTTTCTTCTTGCATCTCCTGTAGGTTGCTGCTTAATGAAGGCTATTGCTGTGTTATTGGGTGCATAAATATTAATAATTATAGTATCTTCATTGTGAATATTAGACTTAAACATTAGCAAGTGTCCTTCTTTATATATTTTAATGCTGTTGGGTCTCAATTCCACCCTATTGGATATCAAGATTATGAACCCTATTTTCTTTTATTTGTGTTTGCCTGATATATCTTTCTCCATCCTTTTATTTTTAACTCTTTTGAATCTCTTTGTTTTAGGTGTGTCTCTTGTATTCTGCATAGTGTTGGATTTTGCTTTATTAGCCAATCTGAAAATCCTTTTCTTTCAATAGGTGAGTTAAGCCCATTTACATCTATCGATGTTATTAATATGTTTGGCCTCAGTTCTATCATATTGTTTTATTTTTATGTCTTTCGTTGTCTATGCTTTTTCATCATGCAGGGGGTTTTATCTGCTTGTGTGTTTCATTGGTTAACTTTTTACTAATACCTTTATATACCATTAGTCCATTTTTGGGAGGTGTACTTATTGGTTGCCTGCATTAAACAACATTGAAATTATCTGGTAACCTCTTCTCCCTTACTCCTTCTTCTCCACTATCTGATATAAAGTAATATCCTTTTGGGGTGACTGGGGGGCTCAGTCAGTTAAGTATCCGACTTCAGCTCAGGTCATGATCTCACAGTTCGAGGGTTCAAGCCCCTCATCAGGCTCTGTGCTGACAGCTCAGAGCCTGGAGCCTGTTTCAGATTCTGTCTCTCTCTCTCTCTCTCTCTCTCTGACACACCCCTGCTTGTGTTGTCTCTCTCTGACTCTCAAAAATAAATAAAAACATTAAAAAAATTAAAAAAAAGTAATATCCTTTTATTTCCAATCAGTGTCTCTTAGACAGTGATATCCATATGCACTCCTTATTTCCCTACCTAACTGTTGATAATTATACTGTACTTACTATATTGTCTCCTTTATAACCACAGTTTAGGTTTTTTCTACAGGTATATTTATATCTAATGACCATCACAGATTCTCATATTATGTCCCTCAATCTTTTTGATCGTCTGAATGTCTTTTTCTAATAGATTCTTTAGGAAGGGATCATAGGACCAATGTATCCCAAATTTGGCAAGTTTATAAAGTAGTTTGTAGTTTTGTACTTAGAGATCAGTTTGGTTAGATATAAAACCCTTGACTCATATTTCTTTACCTTGAGTATTTTAAATATGTTACACTTTTTTTTTGAGTGTGAGGTGGGCATTAAGAAATGTTGAAAAGTCTAGTGACAGTCTTGTTTTTTTTCCCTTATGAGTGACTTAGCCTTTTTGCCTGGTTGCCCAAATGATTTTTTATTTTCCTTTAAAGTAGTTTTAAGTATAATATGATTCTGCATTGGCCATGCTGAAATGATTGTGATGTGTCTTTTCAGTATGTAATTTTAAGATTTTTCAAAATATTTATCTATTTTTGAGAGAGAGAGAGAGAGAGAGAGAGAGAGACAGAGACAAAGCGCATTTGGGGGAGGGGCCGAGAGAGGGAGATAAAGAATCTGAAGTAGGCTGAAGGCTCCATGTTGTCAGTGCAGAGCCTGATGGAGGGCTTGAACTCATGAACTGTGAGATCATGACCTGAGCTGAAGTCAGATGCTTAACTAAGTGAGCCACCCAGGTGCCATAATTTCAAGATTTTTTTTAATTTTAGGAAAGTGTTCATTCTATTATTTGACATTCTTTGTGATCCCTATCATATGTAATTTTTTATCTTTTGCTTATCTTCTATATGGATCAATTTCTGTTGGATATTTTTATAATCTCTTCATTCTTTTGGATTTTTTAAGGGTCACCCACACAATATACTTTCATTTCTCTATATGTGAATCAGCCTGTTCCTTGTGATTCCACATATATATAGAAATATATTTATTAAAAAAAAAAGAAATATATTTATTTAACCCTTAATTTGAAATGTCAAATATAAAGTAAAAAAATGAAACAATTCAGTTGAATATTATCTTATTTCTCACAAATTCAAACTTATTATAAGTAAATAGAAGCATCTGACGATGTCATTATGTCTTCTAGTGTAAACATGCCACATACCTCCATATTGGAATACATGTATTTTGTTCTCTTTATTTTCCCTGGAAATAATTATATATAAAAATGCACCCATTTTCAAGGCAGAGTTAAATGAATTTTGCTAAGTATATATAATAGTGTAACTATTACCCTAACCAGTATAACAAATAGTCCCCTTATCATAAAAGAGTCCTTGTGTGCCTTTGCTTTTTTTTAAAAATTGAAGTATAGTTGACATATAACATTACATTAGTTTCAGTTGTACAACATAGTGATTTGACAAGTTTGTGCATTATGCTATGCTCACCACAAATGTAGCTACCGTCTGTCACCATAGAATGCTATTACAGTACAGTTGACTATATTCCCCATGCTGTACCTTTTATTCCCCTGACTTACTTATTCCATAAATGAAAGTCTCTATCTCCTATTTTGTTTCACTCATTTTGCCCAGCCCCCTATTGCCTTCCCCTCTGGCAACCATCAGTTTGTTCTCTGTGTCAATGGGTCTGTTTCTTCTTTTTGTTTATTCATTTTTTGATTTTTAAATTCTGCATATAAGGGAAATCATATGGTATTTTTCTTTCTCAGTCTGATTTATTTCACGTAGTGTAAAACCCACTAGGTCCATTTATGTTGTGGCAAATGGCCAAATCTCATCCTTTTATATGGCTGAGTAATATTCCATTGCCTATATATACCATATCTTCTTTTTTTTTAATTTTTTAAATGTTTTATTTATTTCTGAGATAGATAGATAGAGAGAGAGAGAGAGAGAGAGAGAGAGAGACGGAGACGGAGACAGCTTGAGCAGAGGAGGGTCAGAGAGAGAGGGAGACATAGAATCTGAAGCAGGCTCCAGGCTCTGACCTAGCTGTCAGCACAGAGCCCAATGTGGGGCTCGAACTCATGAATTGTGAGATCATGACCTGAGCTGAAGTCGGACGTTTAACCAACTGAGCCACCCAGGTGCCCCCTACCACATATTCTTTATCCATTTTTCTATTGATGGACACTTGGGCTGCTTCCATATCTTGGCTATTGTAAATAATGCTTCAATAAACATAGGTGTGACCGTATCTTTTTGAATTAGTGTTTTGTTTCCTTTGGATAAATAGCCGGTAGTGGAATTACTGGATCATATGATATTTCTATTTTTGATTTTTTTGAGGAACTTCCTATACTGTTTTCCACAGTGGCTGCACCAATTTATCTGCACCTTTGCTCTTTTTTTTTTTTTTTAATATTTTTATTTATTTCTAGGACAGAGAGAGAGAGACCGCGTGAACAGGGGAGGGTCAGAGAGAGAGGGAGACACAGACTCTGAAATAGGCTCCAGGCTCTGAGCTGGCAGTCAGCACAGAGCCTGACATGGGGCTCAAACCCACGAACCACAAGATCATGACCTAAGCGAAAGTCAGACGCGTAACCGACTAAGCCACCCAGGCGCCCCTCTGCACCTTTGCTCTTGATCTCCTTCCTCTACTCCAGGTCCCAGGCAAACACAGATCTGCTTTCTGTTGCTATTGTGTCGTGTTTTCTAGAATTTATATAAATAGAACAATTTAGAACATAATCTTATTTTGACATTTTTATTTAGCATGCCTTTGAGACTAATTATTTTTGCATATATTAATATTTTGACCCTTTTTATTGTTATGCAGTATTCCATGGTATGCATACAATGGGAGCTGATTTCAGTTTTTGGCTATTACAAATAATGCTGCTAAACATTTGCATACATATTTTCATGGTCCCATATTTTTTATTTCTCTAGAGTGAACATCTAGGAGTAGAAATTCTTGACAGTATGGTAAATGAATATTTAACACTATAAGATATTGCCTTATTGTTTATCAAAGTGACTGTGACATTTTGCATTCTCACCAGGACTGTAAGAGGTAGTTCCAGTTATCCCATATCTTCACCAACACTTGGCATTGACTTGATAATAACTTAAGTTGTTCTAGAAAATGTGTGTAGTGGTATCTCACTGTGGTCTTAATTAGCATTTATCTTAGGACTAGTGATATTGAACATCTTTTTATGTGCTCGTTGGCCATTTGTATCCCTTTTTATGGGACATGTCTCTTTCAATCTTTTGTCCCTTTTATTAGATTTTTGGCCTTTTTATTGAGCTGTAAAAGTTGTTGATTCTGAATATAAGCTCTTTCTTGTGAAAAGTTTTGATTCTAGTTGGTGGCTTACCTTTGTGTTTTCTTAACTGACTTTTGAGAAGTGAAAGTTTCAAATCACGAAGTCCATTTTATCACACATTTTTTTCTTTTATCATTTGTACTTTTGGTGTCCTGTTTAAGAAATGTTTGCCTCACCTAATGACAGAAATATTTTCTCCATTGTTTTCTTCTAGAAATATAATAGTTTAATTTCTAACATTTAGGTCTATGAACACTTTGGGTCAATCTTTATGTTTGGCAAGAGGGAAGGTTTGAGGTTCATTATTTCCATATACAATATCCAGTTGTTCCAGCACCATTTGTTATAAAAAACTGTCTTGTCTCCATTGAATTATCTTGGTAGTCTTTGTTGAAAATCAACCTATCATATGTTTGGGTCTCTCTGTAGATCTTATTCTGTTTATTCATTTATATGTCTATCCTTAGGCCAATGACATACTCTCTTTATTACTATAAGTTTATAGCAAGGCTTGAAATCAAGTAGTATAAGTCTTCCAACTTTGTTCTTTTTTTTTTTTTTTAACAGATTATTTTAACTGTAGGTCCTTTTCTTTCAATGTAAATTTAAAAACCAGCATGTCATTTTTTTCAAAAAAAACTTATTTGGATTTTGACCTATACATCAATTTGAGGAGGATTATTATTTTAGAAATGCTGAGTTTCCTAATCCTTGGAATGATATGTATGTATACTTTTTTAGGTCTTGTTTGATTTCCCTTTATAATGTTTTGCAATTATTACATCATTCATTAAATTTATTCCTAATTATTTTTGTGGAGTTGTTTTCCAAATTTAATTTTCTAATTATTTGGTGTTACTAAAGAGAAATACAGTTAATTTTTCTATTTTGATCTTATATTTTGCACTGCTGCAATGCTCATTACTTATTAGTCTAGTAGCATTTTGGGGTGTATTACTTAAGGTTTTAACATACACCATCATGTTATCTTTGAATAAAGAATGTTTCACATCTACCTTTCTAATCTTTATGCCTTTAAAAAAAATGTTTTGGGATGCCTGGGTGGCTCAGTTAGTTAAATGTGTCTAAATTCAGCTCCGAGGGTTGGTGAGTTCAAACCCCATGTGGG
Source organism: Proteles cristata cristata (assembly GCA_017311185.1). Lineage (NCBI taxonomy): Eukaryota > Metazoa > Chordata > Mammalia > Carnivora > Hyaenidae > Proteles > Proteles cristata. Next base: position 145,462 of record JAESUZ010003182.1, read on the forward strand.
GCTCTGTGCTGACAACTCAAAGCCTGGAGCCTATTTCAGGTTCTGTGTCACCCTCTGTCTTTGCCCCTCTCATGCTCACACTCTGTCTCTCTTTCTCTCAAAAATAAATAAATTTCAATTAAAAATATTTATTAATTTTTGAGAGAGTGAGAGAGCATGAGTGGGAGAGGGGCAGAGAGAGAGAGGGACACAGAGACACTCAAGCAGGCTCCATGCTGTCAGCATGAGCCCAATGTGGGGCTTAAACTCACCAACTGTGAGATCATGACGTGAGCTGAAATCAAGAGTCAGACACTTAACTGGCTGAGCTATCTGTGCACTCCCAATCTTTATGCCTTTTATGTCTCCTTATTTCACTGGCTAGGACCTCCAGAACAATGTAAATGAAAGTTATTTGAGCAGACATCTTTGCTTTGTTATTGGTCTTAGGTAGAAAGCTTTGAGGCTTTCACAATTTTATACCAACCTTGCATTCCTGAAATAAATTGCATCTGGTCATTATGTATATCTTTTAAAAATGGTGTTATATTTTGCTAATATTTTGTTAAGGGTTTTTCTGTCTATGTTCATGAGAGATACTGGTCTATAGTTTTCTTGTGTTATCTTTGTCTGGTTTTGGAACAGAGTAAAATTGTCCTCATAAAACGAGTTCCCCTTTTCTGTATTTTCTGAAAGAGTTTGTATAGGATTGATACTCATTTTGCCTTAAAGTAAAAAAAAATTTTAAAGGTTTCTTCATTTTTCAGAGACAGAGAAAGACAAAGTGTGAGTGGGGAAGGGGCAGAGAATAATTTGAGACATGGAATCTGAAGCACGCTCCAGCCTCTGAGCTGTCAGCACAGAGCCTGACACAGGGCTTGAACTCACAGACTGCAAGATCATGACCTGAGCTGAAGTCAGATGCTTAAATGACTGAGCCACCTCTGTGGCCCTATTTTTTCTTAAATTTTTGATAAAATCCATGACTGAAGCCACTGGGGCCAGAAGGTGTTTCTTTCTTTTTTTGTGGGAAAGTTTTAAATTTTTTTTGAATTTAATAGATTTGGAGATGTTCAAGGTTTTTGTTGTTATTTTAATTTCTTCTTTATCAGTTTTGTTCCTTGTGTCTTTTAAAAAACGTGTTTATTTATTTTCAGGGAGAGAGAGTGCATATATATGCGTGTACATGTAAGTAGGAGAGGGGCAGAGAGAGAGGGGAAGAGAATCCCAGGCAGGCTCTTTGTTGTCAGCATGGAGACCAATGCAGAGCTTGATACCATGGCCATAAAATCATGACCTGAGCAGAAATCAAGAGGTGGACGCCTAACCTACTGAGTCACCCATGAGCCCTGTTCTTTGTGTCTTTCAAGGAATATGTCTGTTTTGTGCATTTGTTAGATTTGTCCAGGTGTCCATTTATTGGCATAAAGTTATTTGTAACAATCCCTCTTATCCTTTTATTTTTTTATTTCTTAAAAAAAAATTTTTTTTAATGTTTTATTTACTTTTGAGAGAGAGATAGAGACAGCGTGAGCAGGGGAGGGCCGGAGAGAGAGGGAGACAGAGACTCTGAAGCAGGCTCCAGGCTCTGAGCTAGCTGTCAGCACAGAGCCTGACGCGGGGCTTGAACCCACGAACCGTGAGATCATGACCTGAGCCGAAGTCTGATGCTTAACCGACTGAGCCACCTAGGTGGCCCCTTTTATCCTTTTTATATCTGGAGAAACTGTTGCTATGTCCTTCTTTCATTTCTGATATTGGCAATTTATATATTTTTCTTTTTTTTCTTGACTTATCTAGTTAGAGGTTTATCAGTTTTACTGATCTTTTCAAATAGTGAGCATTTGGCTTATTTTCTCTAATGTGTTTTCCTGTTTTATTGATTTCTGCACTTATCTATATAATTTCCTTTCTCTGATTTACTTTAGATTTAATTTGCTCTTTTTTTTAGTTTCTTAGAGTGAAAGCTTATATTATTGAATTGAGACCTTTCTGCTCTTCTAATATGGGCACTTAAAGTCACAGATTTCCTTGTAAACTCTATTTGAGCTGTGTTCCACAAATCATGGTGGGTTGTATTTTCCTAACTGTTCAGTTCAAAATATTTTCTAATTTGTAGTGTAATATTTCTTTGACCCCCAAGTCAAAGTATTGTATTAATTCACATTGTATTAGTTCACATTGTATTAATTCACATAGTATTAGTATTAATTCACAAATAATTGGGATGTTTCCTGGTCATCTTTGTTATTGTTTTTGATTCTAACTTAATTCCATTTTTGTCAGGGAATATAATGTATATGATTTCAGTCTTTTGGCATTAATTGAGACTTGTTTTATGGTCCAAAATGTGGTTTATACTGTAAATATTCCCTGTATAATTGAAAAGAATGACTATTCTACAGTTGTTGAGTAATGTGATTAAATCTATGTCCTTGCTTTTTTTTTCTAGTTTTTTTAATCAGTTGATAAAAGCATATTGCAGTTTTTAACTATGATTATGAAACTGTCAGCCTTTCCATTTTTGCTTCATGTGTTTTGCAGCTCTATTATTGGGTTTATATTTACTTATGATTGTTATGTTTTCCCATCGAATCTTATATTTTACTATTTTGAAGTATTTTCTTTATTCTTGTTAGTATATTTTGCTTTGAAATCTACTTACCTGATATTAAACTCCAGGCTACTTTTATTTACTGTTTTTGTGGCATATATCCTCCATTAATTTCCTTACAGTCTTTAAGCATTTCGTATTAGCATTCTTTTTTAAAATACTTCTTAAAAAATGTTTATTTAGGGGCATCTGTGTGGCTCAGTTGGTTAAGCATCTGACTGGCTTAAGTCATGATCTTGCGGTTTGTGGTTTCAAGCCCCACATCAGGCTCTGTGCTGACAGCTCAGAGTCGGTCTGGAGCCTGCTTTGGATTCTCTTGTCTCCCTCTCTCTCTTACCCTCCCCGGCTCGCAGTGTGTGTGTGTGTGTGTGTGTGTGTGTGTGTGTGTGTGTCTCAAAAATAAATAAACATTAAAAACTTTAAACTATAAAATGAAGAGTGATATGGACATTAAGGTTGCAAGGTTTCTATCTATTAACTAGTGTTGGACATGATTAACTATATTAAGTTTGAAAAATTAAGGATGTGCATTCTAAACTTTTTTTTTAAGATTTTATTTTTCAGTAATCTCGATGCCCAATGTGGGGCTCAAACTTACAACCTTGAGATCAAGAGTCACATGCTATACTGACTGAGCCAGACAGGCACCCCCAGGATGTACATTCTAATTGCCAGGGCAAACTTTACTTAAAAATGCAAAAGACAATATCTAAGAAGCTGATAGGAAATTTTGGGGCACCTGGGAGGCTCAGATGGTTAAGTGTCTGATTCTTGATTTCAGCTTAGGTCATGATCTCATGGTTCATGGGTTCAAGTCCCACATCGGGCTCTGAGTGAGGGAGACACAAAATCTGACATGGGCTCCAGGCTCTGAGCTGTCAGCACAGAGCCAGGTGCGGGGCTCAAACTCACGAATGGTGAGATCATACCTGGATTGAACTCAGATGCCCAACTTAGCCACCCAGGTGCTCCTATTTTATAGTTATTAAATGTAACGCATCTACATATATTTTATACCCTACAAGGCAATGTTGTGATTTTAATGTTAAAGTCATATGGTTAATAAATTAAGAAGAAAAAGAAAATATAATCTTTTGTATTTACCAAGGGATATGTTATATCTGATTCTTTTTGTTTCCTAAAGATCGAGGTTTCTATTTGATATCATTTTTCTTCTATCCCAAAACTTCCACATAGCCTTTTTTTGTAGTGCACGTTTGCTTGTGACCAAATATCTTAGATTTCTTTTGTCTGAAAATGTCTTTAGTTTGCCTTCATTCTTGAATAATATTTGCTGAATACAGATTTCTAGTTTGATGGGTTTTTTTTTTCTTCCAGTTCTTTAAGGATAATATTTTATCTGGCCTTCATGTTTCAGAGGGGAATTTAGCCATCAATTGTAATATGTGCAATTATGTATGTAATATGTTGTTTTTCTCTAGCTGTTTTCAAGATACATTGTTTACCTTTGGCTTTCAACAGTTTGAATATCATATGGGTCTCTATTGGCATGGGAAATCTTTAGCTGTTATTTCTTCATATATTTTTTTTGCTCCATTCTTTCTTTCCTCTCCTTCCAATTACACATCCATAATTTTACTGTGTAATATTATCTAATAGGTCTCTGGAGCTCTGTTCATTTTCTCCCCCTGTCTTTTATTTTCTCTGTTCTTCAACCTTGGATTCTGTCTGATGATCTATTTTCAAGTTCATGTATTCTCCTTTGTCATGTCCATTTGGCTGTTAAGCCTATCCAGTGAATTTTTTTCCCCAGAAATTATATTTATCAGTTCTAGAATTCTATGTTGCTCTTTTTTAGATTATTATTTTTCTGCTGAGGCTTATTTCTCTGATGAGATGTTCATGCATTGAAAGCATATTTTGTTTTACTTCACTGAAGATAATTCGAGCAGTTGCCATATACCTTGCCTGTTAGTTCCAACATCTGTTTCATTTCATGATGGAACTAGACTGATTTTCTTTGCTTCTCAGAATGTGTTTCATTTTCTTGGTTCTTTGTATTGGATAATTTTGGATGGTATCCTGGACACTATAAATGTGAAGTTGTGGATACTTTGGATTCTGTCATTTCCCACTGATGAAGAATGTTTTCTTTATTTTAGTAGGTCATTTTCTTGGCTAGGCTTGAACTGCAGACTGTTACTTGTGCAGTAACCTCTTATTCTGTTGAGATCTTTTATCTTTAACTAGCCTGCTTTGAGTCTGTTTTGTAGTTGTGTGTTAGGGAGGTGAATATTTGGAATTTGCAGGTACCCCATCCTGCTCTTTCTCTGGTGGGGTTCCCCGTCTTGGTTTGCCACCAGCCACCATTCACGGCTTGCCAGCATCCCTCTTCTGGTTCCCCAGGCCGGAAAGGTTGTGAGGTTTTCTGTCTGCCTTCAGCTCTGTGCCCGCTGCAAGGACTGCACTAAGCCCGAGGCTAAAAGCCGTGGGATGGGAACTTAACTGGTTTAGCTGCCTGTCTTCCCTCTTTCTTGGTGCCTGGAAATCCAATCTTTACCTTCAGGCAGTTTGTTTTGTTTTGCATTATGTCTAAGCTTTGTAGTTGTTTTATGTGAGAGGAATTGGGATTATTGGTAGAGCTATATTTTATCATAACCCAAAGCCCTTCATTTCTTTTCCATTTTTAAGAATTTCTTTTTCCGTGATTTATTTTTCTTAAGCATTATCCATTGTGTTTATTTATTACTGTATTTGTGCTGGTTTAGTCTTCATTTTTAAAATATCCTTTATTTTATTTCTAATTTTCTCCAGAGTCTTTCACCTGTTTGAAAATCTCTCCTTTCTCTAGTCATTTAATTTTTATTTAAAAATTTAAAAAAAAATATTTATTTCTGAGAGAGAAAGAGTCAGTGTGAGCAGGAGAGGGTTAGAGAGAGAGGGAGACACAAAATCCAAACCAGGCTCCAGGCTCTGAGCTAGCTGTCAGCACAGAGCCTGACATGGGGCTCGAATCCATGAACCATCAGATCATGAGCTGAGCCGAAGTCTGATGCTTAACCGACTGAGCCACCCAAGGCGCCCCTAGTCACCTAATTTCAATGTGTTCAGTAACACAGCTCTATTTCCTTCAGCTTTTTTTGAAATATTAGGTTAACATTTTTCATCTTATTAGTGCACATGTCCCTGCTCCTTATTCTCTTATCCTATGATAAATTCATATGGAATCTTCGGTTGCTCATTTTTTAAAACATTTTAAAAAATGTTTTATTTATTTTTGAGAGAGAGAGAGACAGAGCTGGAGCCTCGGAGGAGGGACAGAGAGGAGAGGGGAGAGAGAGAGGGAGACACAGAATCCGAAGCAGACACCAGGCTCTGAGCTGTCAGCACAGAGCACGACGTGGGGCCCAAACTCACAAACCGCGATAGCATGACCAGAGCCGAAGTTGGATGCTTAACCGACTGAGCCATCCAGGCACCCTTCTGCTGCTCATTTTTTAAGCAGGATAAATTTTCCTATAATTTTAGTGGGGGAAGGTCTGAATAACTTTTAGGGCTTCTCTTGCTTTTTGTTTTTGTTTTTGTTTTTGTTTTTGCAAAGTGATACAAAATATCCTCATGTACTTTCTGAGAACTGCTTTCATTGGTTCCCATCTCCACTTTTATTCAGACTTTCTTTCTCTTCTGCATTTCATATCCTTATACTGTTCACTTAGGATTCTATTTCCAGCAGTTTCTTCTGAGCACAGGGCTTTATCTTGAGGGTTGCCTTGGTTTGTTAGGTTTTAGAGCTGTGGCTCTGCTTCATGACTATCAGGTCTTATCTGAAGAACACCCTCCTTGCTTTGACTTTGGTTTTCAGATTGGGCCACCCAGTTTCTACTGAGTATCTGTGGACAACTGAGAGGGCCATCAGAGGTTCAAAGACCTTCCTTTTGGGTCTTTGAACATGGATGCTGATACCACGTGGGCATGTAGCTGTCAGAAGTTGTCCCCTTCTCTCATACTTGGTTCATGGGGCCACCTTGCCACCTAGTTTTGCTGTAGATACTGTCAGCCAATCTTTGGATTTGTCATCGTTATTGATTTGTTTTTAACGGAGAGGCTTGGGTTGATTAAAAAACAGTGCTTCTCTGTCATTGCCCTCTTCCCAGAATCCTCCTCTTTTAGCATACGTAACCTGACACTTTTTAAAAAACCCTATTTTCAGGGCACCTGGGTGGCTCAGTCGGTTAAGTGTCTGACTTCAGCTCAGGTCATGATCTCACAGTTTATGGGTTTGAGCCTCGCATCTGACTCTGTGCTGACTGCCAGCTCAGAGTCTGGAGCCTGTTTCAGATTCTGTGTGTCCCTTTCTGTCTGCACCTCCCCTGCTCACGGTGTCTCTCTCTTTCAGAAATAAATAAAACATTAAAAAACCCCTATTTTCTGGCATTTAAAATCCATTTCTTGAATAAGTGGCTGTTGTTTTTAGAACCAGGCTGTGCTTGTGTCAAAGCGAAGTTTAGAGAGTCCCTTTATTCTTTCTTTTTTCTTGTTGCCATTCAGAGAGGACCAAAACTTGTAAATCTGGGAGTATTCAAATCAGTGGCAATATTCTGATTTCCTTTCACCATTGAGTTTGTGCTTGCTCTTTCGTTTTTTGTTTTTAAAATCTATTTACTTATTTATTTAAGTTTTATTTATTTATTTTGAGAGAAAGAGAGAGCGTTAGTGGGGCAGGGGCAGAGAGAGGGAGAGAGAGAATCCCAGGCAGGCTGTGTGTTGTCAGTGCAGAGCCTGACACAGGGCTTGAACTCATAAACTGTGGGATCGTGACCTGAATCGAAGTCGAGAGTCAGACACTTAACTGACTGAGCCACCCTGGTGCCCTACTCTTCAGTTTGAAAAAATTAAATACTATAGTGTTTATATACACTATGTACATGTTCAGGATAAAATGATAAAGAGAACCAAGAGACTGACTAACAGGAGTCAATACCTCTATGATGAGCAAGGGGAATGAAATAGCTGGATACAGGTAAGGTAGGGAATGTATTGACTTTTAATCCGAGTGGTAGCTACCCAGTTTGTATTTATGTGTTGTATTTATTATTATTTTTGAAATTATATACATAATTCTGTGCCCTCTTTCATTTCATGAAAATAAGCCAAACATAGTGTCTGGGACACAGTCTGAACTTGGTTTCCTTAAGAGCCCCTCCTGGAGAACATCACTCAGCAAGGCCAGGAGTGGGTCCAAGGAAAGCAGGGTTCACCACACTTGGGGCTTTTGGCAGATCTAGCAGTGTTGTGCCACGAACCGGACTTGTGGCAAAAATATGATTAGGGTTTTCTATGTACAGTATCACCTCTGCGAAAAGTGAAAGTTTGACTTCTTTGCCAATTCTGATGCCTTTTATTTCCTTTTGTTGTCTGATTGCTGATGCAAGGACTTCCAGCACTATATTAAACAACAGTGGTGAGAGTAGACATCCCTGTCGTGTTCCTAATCTCAGGGGGAAAGCTCTCAGTTTTTCCCCATTGAGGATGATGTTAGCTGAGGGCTTCTCATAGATGGCTTTTGTGATATTTAAGTAAGTTCCTTCTATCCTGACTCTCTTGAGGGTCTTTATATAAGAAAGGATGCTGTATTTTGTCCAATGCTTTTTCTGCATCTATCGACAGGATCATAACTTTTTTTATCTTTTCCTTTGTTGATGTGATGTATCACATTGTTGGATTTGTGAATATTTAACCAGCCATGTAACCCAGGAATGAATCCCACTTGATTATGGTGGATAATTCTTCTTATGTGCTGTTGAAATCGATTTGCAAGTATCTTGTTGCAGATGTTTGCATCCATATTCATCAAGGATATTGGCCTCTAGTTTTCTTTTTTTGCTGGGTCTTTGGCTTGGGAATCAAAGTGATGCTGGCTTCATAGAATGAGTCTGGAAGTTTTCCTTCCATTTCTATTTTGTGGAATAGCTTGAGAAGAATGGGTATCAACTCTGGTTTAAATGTCTGGTAGAATTCTCCTGGGAAGCCATCTGGCCCAGAGCTCTTATTTGTTGAGAGATTTTTGATAACTGATTCAATTTCTTCACTAGTCTGTTCAGATTTTCTATCTCTTCCCATGTGAATTTTTGTAGTGGGTGTGTGTTTAGGAATTTGTCCATTTCTTCTAAGTTATCCAGTTTGTTGGCATATAGTTTTTCATAGTATTCCTTGATGATTGCTTGCATTTCTGAGGGACTGGTTGTAATAAATCCATTTTCATTCATGATTTTGTCTATTTGGTTCCTCTGTCTTTTCTTTTTGAGAAGCCTCACTAGAGGTTTGTCAATTTTGTTTATTTTTTCAAAAAAACAACTCTTGGTTTCATTGATCTGTTCAACTGTTTTTTTGGATTCTATATTTGTTTCTGCCCTGATTTTTATTATTTCTCTTCTTTGGCTGGGTTTGGGGTGCTCTTGTTGCTCTCCTAGTTCCTTTAGGTTCACTGTTAGATTTTGTATTTACACTTTTTCTAGTTTCTTGAAATAGGCTTGGAGTGCGATGAACTTTCCTCTTAGGACTGTCTTTGCTGCATCCCAAAGAGTTTGGATAGTTGCATTTTCATTTTTATTTGTTTCCATATATTTTTTAATTTCTTCTCTAATTGCCTGATTGACCCATTCGTTCTTTAATAGGGTGTTCTTTAACCTTCATGTTTTTGGAGGTTTTCTAGACTTTTTCTTGTGATTAATTTCAAGTTTCATAGCATTGTGATCTGAAAGTGTGCATGGTATGATCTCAATTATTTTATATTTATTGAGGGCTGGTTTGTGTCCCAGTATGTGATCTATCTTGGAGAATGTGCCAGGCGCACTTGAGAAGAATGTGAATTCCATAGCCTCAGGATGTAGAGTTCTAAATATATCTGTCAGATCCATCTGGTCCAATGTATCATTCAAGTCCATTATTTCTTTAGTGGTTTTCTGTCTAGTTGATCTATCCATTGCTGAAAGTGGAGAATTCAAGTCCCTTGCAGTTAGCACATTCTTATCCATAAGATTGTTTCTGTTTGTGATTGTTTTATGTATTTGAGTGCTCCTGTATTTGGTGTGTGGACATTTATAATTGTTATCTCTTCCTGATGGATAGACCCTGTAATTATTATATAATGCCCTTCTTCATCCCTTGTTACTGTCTTTACTTTAAAATCCAGTTTGTCTTATATAAGGATGGCTACTCCAGCTTTCTTTTGACTTCCAGTAGCATGATAGATATTTCTCCATTCCCTTACTTTTAATCTGAAGGTGTCCTCAGGTCTAAAATGAGTCTCTTCTAGACAACAAATAGATGGATTTTGTTTTTTTTTATCCATTCTGCTACACTATGTCTTTTGATTGGAGCGTCTAGTTCATTTACAGTCAGCATTATTATTGAAAAATATGGGTTTAGAGTCATTGTGTTCTTTGTAAGATTCATGTTTGTGGTGGTGTCTCTGGTCCTTGCATTCCTTGCAACATTTCCCTCATAGAGACCTCCTCAGAATTTCTTGTAGGGCTGGTTTAGTGGTGATGAATTCTTTCAATTTTTGTTTATTTGGGAAGACTTTTATCTCCTTCTATTCTGAATGACAGCCTTGCTGGATAGAGGATTCTTGGCTGCATATTTTTACTGTTCATCACATTGAAGATTTCCTACCATTCTTTTCTGGCCTGACAAGTTTCAGTAGATAGGTCTGTAACTACTCTGATAGGTCTCCCTTTGTATGTTAGGGCCCTTTTCTCCCTAGCTGCTTTCAGAATTCTCTTTTTGTCCTTATATTTTGCCAGTTTTACTACGATATATCTTGCAGAAGACTGATTCAACTTACATCTGAGGGGAGTTCTCTGTTTCTCTTGGATTTCAGTGTCTGTTTCTTTCCCCAGATTGGGCAAGTTCTCAGCTATAGTTTGTTCAAGTACTCCTTCAGTGCTTTTCCCTCTCTCTTCCTCTTCTGGAATTCCTATGATATGGATATTGTTCCTTTTGATTGTATCACTCAGTTCTCGACCTCTCCTTTTGTGCTCCTGGATCAGTTTATCTTTTTCTTGGCTTTCTCTTTTTCTATAATTGTGTCTTCTAATTCACCTGTTGTCTCTGCCTCTTCAATCTGTATATTGGACGCCTCCATTTTATTATGCACCTCATTTATAGCATTTTTAAATCCATCACAACTATTTTGAAGCTCCATAGTCTTTGTAGCAATAGTTTCTCTGGTGTCTTCCATCTTTTTCAAGGCCCGCAATTATTTTATGACTATTGTTCTAAATTCCTGTTCAGTTATGTTGCTTATATCTGTTTTGAGTAGCTCTTTAGCTGTCATTTCTTCCTGGAATTTCTTTAGAGGAGAGTTCTTCCGTTTTGTCATTTTGGCTAGCTTTGTGTGTCTTGTTAGTTTTAAAAGCCTGTTATGTGCTCTGCACCTGTGAGTACTGCTATATTGAAGAAGGCTCATTGACTGTCCATGGCCTGTCCATTCAGGAAGTGTTTTATTTTATTTTATTTTATTTTATTTTATTTTATTTTATTTTATTTTATTTTATTTTATTTTATTTTATTATTATATTTTTATTTCTAGGAGAGAGAGAGAGAGAGAGCGTGAGCAGGGGAGGGTCAGAGAGAGAGGGAGTCACAGACTGAAACAGGCTCCAGGCTCTGAGCGGGCAGTCAGCACAGAGCCCGACGCGGGGCTCGAACCCACGAACCGCGAGATCATGACCTAAGCGAAAGTCGGACGCTTAACCGACTAAGCCACCCAGGCACCCCAAGGAATTGTTCTTTTAATGTTGTCTCTTGGTTTCTCTTATTGTTTGGTTATTTTATTTCCCTACTTGTAGTGGTATTTGGGACTCTCCACCATGTGTACTTTGGCTTATTTCTTGAGGTAGCCCTAGAAAAGAAAACAGACAGGCAAATACACAGGGAACAAAGGCATGCAAACGCACAGACAAATCTAACAAACGAGCAAGCTGAAAGGGAAAAAGAAAAAGAAAATAAGAAAAAGAAGAAAAGAAAAGAAGCCAAAAAAGCCAAAAGAAAAAGGACAGTCTAAAAGCTTTACAAATAAAGAGCAGGGTGTATGCAGTGCTTATGGAAGAACTTATACAAAGAGAGAAATGACAAGGTGGGGAGAAAGCGAAATTGGCAGTGACCAGGCAGAGAGACTAAGAGGGTTAATTAAAAGAAAGAGGAGAATATGGTAGGAGGTGAGAAAGAAACGAAGGTAATGTTACTCAGAGAAACTATATAGTGATTACTCCAGAGAGAGAGAGAGAGAGAAAGGTAGTGGTGGAGGTGTAGATTATACATCTAGAGAATGGATTAAATGTGACTGTTTAAGCAAACCAATGACCAGAGTGCCCAGTCCAGCAGAGGGGTGCGATACGAATGAGACTAGGGAAAATGTATCTGAATAGAAAGAATTGATCTAGAATTAATCACGGCAGTGCATCCATGTTGGTCCTGGCCCTGGGCTCCGGTAAGAAAAAAAAAAAAGACAGCTCTTTAGTGGGGATGGGTGTGGTTTGGTGTATGTGGGTCTTAGCCTCCACTGTGACCTGCGGGCTGCTCCCTGAGGTCCCACTTTGGTGGTTGTGGGGAGAAAAATGGCGGCGCCGCAGTCGCTTCTCGAATCAAGTGTTGCAAATCACTCTTTTGGGTCCGATCTCCCTGTGCCATGAGTGTGGCCAAGGTGGGCCGTGTTCTATGTCCCATGCCATGCCTCGTTTCCAGGTCCCAGTCCGCGGGCTTTTTTAATACCACCCGAAACACAGTCCTGCACGTTGGGCCCTTCCCAGCTGGGATCGAGTCGGTAGAGCAGCGGAGCAGTTTCTCTTGGTGCTGCCCGGGTCTGGGGGCACCCAGCTCAAAGTCAGCACAATGGCTAGAGCTAGGAACACTGTTCCCTCCTGGGGCGAGGTTTGTGTCTTCTCCAGGGATAGTTCTATGAGCAGTTTCAGCCACTCTTTCTTTTCCCCTCGACTTACTGCAGCTCCCCGCGAGGGGGGCTTCTTCCCCTCCCTCCATGTCTCCACATACCGGCCCGTTTTATCTTCCCCGGTTCACTCTCACGCACCTATGAGGTTGCCTTCCCAGTGTACTCTGTCGCTTCCCAAACTCCTGCAGTTCAGTGTCTTGTGGCTTCAGGCCTTCTCGGTTTGAGACATGGGGGCGAGCAAAATGCACGGAGCTCCCTACTTCTCTGCCATCTTGCCTCCTCCCCCCGATTTCATTCTTTTTCATTGACGAATAATACTCCATTGTGTGTGTGAGTGTGTGTGTACACACACACCACATCTTCTTCATCCATTGATTGATATTTGGGCTCTTTCCATAAATTGGCTGTTGTTGATATCGCTGCTATAAACATTGGGGTGCGTGTGCCCCTTCGAAACAGCACACCTGTATCCCTTGGATAAATACCTAGGAGTGTAGTTGCTGGATTGTAAGGTAGATCTATTTTTATTTTTATTTTTCTCCATACTACTTTCCAGAGTGGCTGCACCAGTTTGCATTCTCACCAGCAGTGCACAGGAGATCCTCTTTCTCAGCATCCTCGCCAACATCTGTTGTTGCCTGAGTTGTTGATGTTAGCCATTCAGACAGGTGTGGGGTGGTATCTCATTGTGGTTTTGACATGTATTTCCTTGATGATGAGTGATGTTGAGCATTTTTTCATATGTTGGTTGTCTTCTGCATGTCATCTGCATTTCTTCTTTGGAGAAGACATATTTATGTCTTTTGCCCATTTCTTCACTGGATTATTTGTTTTTGGGGTGTTGAGTTTGATAAGTTCTTTATAGATTTTGGATACTAACCCTTTATCTGATATGTCATTTGCAAATATCTTTTCCCATTCTGTCAGTTGCCTTTTAGTTTTGCTGATTGTTTCCTTTGCTGTGCAGAAGCTTTTAATTTTGATGAGGTCCCAATAGTTCATTTTTGCTTTTATTTCCCTTGCCTTCGGGGACATGTTGAGTAAGAAGTTGCTACAGCCAAGGTCAAAGAGGTTTTTGCCTGCTTTCTCCTTGAGGATTTTGATGACTTCCTGTCTTCTATTTAGGTCTTTCATCCATTTTGAGTTTTTGTATATGGTGTAAGAAAGTGGTCCAGGTTCATTTTTCTGCATGTTGCTGTCCAGTTTTCCCAGCATTACTTGCTGAAATTACTGTCTTTATTCCACTGGGTATTCTTTCCTGCTTTGTCAAAGATTAGTTGGCTGTACGTTTGTGGGTCCGTTTCTGGGTTCTCTATTCTGTTCTATTGATCTGAGTGTCTGTTTTTGTCCCTTTATTCTTGATTTATAGTTTGCCTGAATATAGAATTCTACTCTGATAATAAGTTTTTTCAGTTTTAAAAGCACTGCCTCATTATTTATCTTGCTTCCAGTATTGCTTTTGAGAAATCCAAAACCATTTTGATTTCTGATGAAAATTTTAAAAGTCTTTGTTTTATTTTGTTTTTATTAAAAAATTTTTAATGTTTATTTAAAAAAATTTTTTTAAATGTTTTATTTATTTCTAGGAGAGAGAGAGAGAGAGACAGCACAAGCAGGGGAGGGTCAGAGAGAGAGGGAGACACAGACTGAAACAGGCTTCAGGCTCTGAGCTGGCAGTCAGCACAGAGCCCGACGCGGGGCTTGAACCCACAGACCGCTAGATCATGACCTAAGCGAAAGTCGGAAGCTTTACCGACTAAGCCACCCAGGTGCCCCTTAATGTTTATTTGTGAGAGACGGAGAAATAGTGTAAGCAAGGGAGGGGCCGAGAGATGGAGGGACAGAGGATCTGAAGCAGGCTCTGTGCTGATAGCAGAGAGCCCAATGTGGGGCTCAAATTCATGAACCATGAGATCATGACCCCAGATGAAAACAGATGCCTAAGGTACTGAGTCTGATCCAGATGGCCCTAAAAACATCTTTAAAAGCCTGTAGAATATTTTCTCTGCCATCAGTTTCTGACGTTTTACTATGATATACATTGTTACGTGCTTTTTAAATTTATTTTGATGGGTCTTTTTAAGCCGCTATTTTATAAAATTTTCTTTTTTTAATGTTTCTTTATTTTTTAGAGAGAGGGAGAAAGAGACGGTGTGAGTAGAGGAGGGTAAGAGAGAGAGGGAGACCAAGAACCTGAAGCAGGCTCCAGGCTCCGAGCTGACAGTACAGAGCCTGACATAGGGCTTGAACCCACGAACTGTGAGAACATGACCTGAGTTGAAGTCGATTTCTTAACCAACTGAGCCCCCCAGGCTCCCCTACAATATTCTTAATTAATTTTGTTGATCTTTTTAACTCCTCTCACTTTGCTATTGCCTTTTTCTGAAGCTCCTATATTCTGATGTTGAACCTCCTGGATTGATCATATTTCTCTCTTACTTTGTCTCTTACTGCTATACTTTGGGAAAATTTTCTCAACTCTGTCTTCTACCCCTTCTGTTAATTATTAATCCTCAGTCATGCTTTTTATTAGAACTCTGTTTTCTTTTATTCTCTGTATGTTTTTTTTTATAGCACCTGAACTTTCATTCATAGGTAGAACCTTTCATCTTTCTGACAGTAATAACAATTTTTGTTTTTGAAGATTATTTTTTACATAGATTCTTTTTTCTTCAAGTAGTTAATTTTCTGTTCCTTCTGGCCTGTCTTCCATGTTAGAGGCTTTATTTTATTTTTAATGTTTTTTATTTATTTCTGAGAGAGAGAGAGAGACAGCATGAACAGGGGAGGGTCAGAGAGAGAGGGAGACACAGAATCCAAAACAGGCTCCAGGCTCTGAGCTAGCTGTCAGCACAGAGCCTGTTGCGGGGCTTGAACCCACGAACCGTGAGATCATGACCTGATCCAAAATTGGACGCTTAACTGAATGAGCCACCCAGGTGCCCCTAGAGGCTTTATTTTAGATGGTTGGACTTAAGGGTTTGGACTAAGAAGCTAACCTGTGCATTTAATGAGCCATTTATTGGGAACCTCTTATACCACAGTCTATCTTCAGGTCTTTCCTCTTTGATTGGTCAGATTCATAGAGGGAAGCATTAAAAAAGGAACTTCCATTCTCCAGTGTGAAGAGTGAGGGTCTGGCTGCTAGGTATTGGGGGACAGGGCTTGGTTTGGTTCTGTATTCTGTATTCACATTTCATGTAGCCACCAAATTTCCTTGGTTTAGGTCAGTTACTCTGGTCTTCAGCTGTGTTTGGTTTCTTCCATTCCAGAGATCCTCTGGTGTATATTCTCTTTAGACAAAAAACTTTAGATCCAATGAGTTGGAGAGAGATACTCTTAGGGATGAGGTAGGGGAGAAAATGTAAGGACCCAATTACTTCTTAAATAGCTTTCAGCCAATCCCTCTTTTTATACCTCCCATTCCTTTCCTGAATCTTTGGCTTTGGATCTGTCTGGTACTGCCAATTCCATGCCTTTTGAGAATTCCGAGATGCACATCATTGGTTCTCAGCTTTTCCTTGCTGCTGGCCTGGGATTCTGCCAAGTCAGTTGTTACTTGTCTATTGGCTTTCAAGCTTCCAAAATCATGTTGCTGTGAGTCTTGTTGCCTATTGTCCCTTTCTTGTGTTTAAAAAAAGTCTTTTTACGGTAGTTCAGTGGCAGTCTAGGTGCTATGATTTGGATGATTGTGTTCACCCTGTGGTCTTAACCCAGAAAATTTCTCCTACTTTTTCCTGTCTAGCACCTTCTCATTCTTATGTCTTAACTTAGATATAATCTCCTTTCAGAAGCTTTCCCAAACCCCCTATGTAAAGAAAGCATTCTCTGTTGCCTTCTTTGTTCCCTGTTGTAGCTGCTTGTATGTTTCTTTTTGCTTCTTGTATGTTTCTTTATAGATGTTTAGAACAATTTCTTGTTCTCTTTGTTGGTCTTTTACACTTCACCATAGCGTCATGAGATCAGGGGCTGTAGCTGTCTCATGTACTGTTATATCTGAGATGCACATCTTTGGTTCTCAGCTTTCCTCGCTGCTGGCCTGGGATTCTGTCAGTTGCTACTTGTCTGTTTGGCACGTCCTTGACCCACCAGTGAATATCTTCTGAGTGGGTGAAAGAACAAATTATATGGAGATTGCATGATTTTTAAAAAATTGATAATAAATTCCCCTTTTTTTTCATATGTAGAAAAAAGAAGGGCAGGGAATGAAATGACATCTATCTTATAAGCTTGTTATGAGGCATATGAGAGTTAAAAGGCTAAAATGCTTAGAACAGTGCCTGGGACATAGTAAATAATAAAGATGTGTTATAATTTTAAGAGTTTCAGAGAGTGTCTAAAGAGTTATGATTTTGTATTTACTTCTTGCTCCATTTTGATCAAGTTAGAGAAAATATTGTATAATGGACTGAATTATTCTTTTTTTCAAAATGTTTATTTTGAGAGAGACTGAATGTAGGAGGGGCAGAGGAGAGGAAGGGAGAGCAGGCTCCATGCTCGGCATGGTGTCTGACATGGGGCTTGATCCCACAACCCTGAGATCATGACTTGAGCTGAAATCAAGAGTCAACTGCTCAACCAATTGGGCCACACAGGCACCCCTGGACTCAGTTATTTTTGAGTATTACATTGTGTGTTCTGAGTCATAGCACATCTGACGTTTAACCCCCGATGGGTCATGGATCTCAGGTTGGACTTTGGCACTGTCATGGAAGACAGTGTACTTTAACAGGAAAGCATGATCCAGACATTTCCCAGAGTTTGTCTATATAGCCAGGCATTTACATTTCCAGACAGTGCTGTCTATAATTCATCTTCTTATTTAAGCATTCCTGGGATATCTGTGTTTCCTTAGGTAGTAGAATTCATTTTCGGTGCAATCCTTTCCTTTTGAGATGCAGCCACATTGATTGATTGATTGGTGGTTGATAATTCAGATATGTCTTGAGTATTGCACTTAGATTTAGAAACATAAAATAATAATTCATAGTCATCGACCTCTATATATCTCTGAAATTATTTCCACCAAAATAGTTCCTCAGTTCCTCAAAAATCTGTGATTATAGGGAGTTCAGTAAAGTTTACCAGTGACAGATTAAAACATTCTCTAATTTTCATCTGCTAAATCTATATCTGGGTTTATATTTCCTTGAACAAGTCAGTGATACTCCTTCTCCCCATCCTCCACTCTCATCCATGTAGTTTCAAGTACAATATTCAGATGTCTTGTCACATGAGAAGGAAGGTACGAGTTTGTGACTCAGTCTTGGGATGGGGTGGGTGGTACTTAAGATTTGGCCTCTTAGGTTCTTCAGTTTCAAAGTCATGATCTGAGGAGGTTGCTCAATAAACTTTTAAAACAGTCTTCTATAACCTGACTTGATTGCATTAAAATAGAATGGAGCTCCATACTCCATGTCAAATCATTGCTAATATCCAATACAACACTCAGTTTGAAGAAATTTCACCACCTTTATTATTTTCTCCATCACAGCGTGGAATCTGACTTTCATAGTTCCTAGAACAAACTCTCCTGACCAGTAGTGCAATAAAAACTGGACAGCAGTCTTGTCTTTTGTCTTCAATATATTGTTTTTCCCCTTTTCTTTATTATAAGTGCCCCGTCTCTGGAAAATGAAGTATTTCCATGTTAAGACATTCTCTGTTTGTCTAGTGGTTAGGTCTCACTAATTCGTGCATGAAGGCATTAGATGATTTTATGTATCTGCGTGTTCTTTTAAAAAAAGTTTCTCTTTGTAGGTGGCATGCCAGAAAGTGTCTTTATCATTTACCTCCTATGTGACCTTGGGCAAGTTAACCGGTCTAGAGCTTTGGTTTTCTCATTGGTAATATGGGAATAATAATAGTAATACTATTATTTTTGTGTTTATGCCACAGAGTAATACTCAGAATTTAGAATTATTATTGGGATTATTGTGATCCATAGGATGAAGGTTATGTCTTTTTTATTGTTGATTTATTTACAGCTCAAAGTTCCTGGCACAGAGTGAGTGTTCAATCAATAGCTAATGAATGATTAAGAATACTGATATTTTTTCCTTTCCCTTTGCTGCTTAACTTTTACTTGATGTCTCAAATTCGAACTCCTGACTTATATTGTTTCTTACAAGTTAATTGCTCAAAAACGTAACTGAGTAATGTATGTGGAAGTGCTTTGAAAAATGCAAATGGCTCTACAAATGTAATTGATGATTTTTATAACGTGATGATATACAAGGTAATAATGTTGATGGTGTTGGCCTCACTTGCCAAAGAACAGGAGTATTCTTTGCTGATCTACCCTGGCTGCTGAACATTCCAGGTGAAGTTTGCCACCTGGAACTAAAACTCACTGAGGAACATATATGTAAGTATGTGAATATCTGGACGAATTAACAATGAAATTTGCGACATCTGAAATTTTTTTTGCTTTTGAAAGGAGATTTGACTCTTTTAGCCCTCTAAATAGGTGTATCCTTTTCCAGCACCCTTCATTTGTATCTTTTATGAGGTTTTGCTTTCAGTTGAAGAGGATGACCTTCCTCAAAGAAGTATCATTCTTTGATCAAGGACTTGTGATCTCTGGTTTCTTGCTAGACCTCCCAAACAATTGTTCTCCTCACATCTCCACTTTGGAATACCTTTATTATTAGCTATATTTATTTTTTATTCTTTAAAAAAGAAAACTCTCTCAATATAAAACTAGATGTCAGTACCAAATGCAGTAGTAGATTGTGTGTGTGCGCGCGTGTGTGTGCGCGTGTGTGTGCGCGTGTGTGTGTGTGTGTGTGTGTGTGTGTGTGTTTGTGCATGGATGTGTGTGTGTGTAGGAGGTTATGCCTGATTTTACTGATGAAAGATCACGGCTGTGTTTTCCTAACTCCATTGGTTATTCCTTTTTAAGGCTCAGATTATTGGACTGGGAAAGGGAAAGAAGGATCACACATGTGGCTGCTAATTATAGCAGCAATTTATTGTCTGCTATGTGCCAGTCATTGTGATAAGTAGTTTATTTATGTAATATTTAAAAATCTTCATAGCAACCTTGTGAGATAGATATCATTATCCCCATTTTATAGGTTAGGAAATTGAGGCTCATAGAAAGTTCATTACTTTACCCAAGTTTTCATAGCCAGTAAGTAGAAGAGCCTGAATTCAACTGACTGCTGGGTTTTAGTTGAGCTGACTCCAATTTTTCCATATGCTTTTAACTCTTGGTTCCTCCATTTTTCTGTCTGTAAAATGGAACTTTTTGTGTGTGAAAAGCTCCAACTGTTGGGGGTGAGGTGAGGAAGAGGGTTGAGGTAACTCTTGTAGCTGTAGAAAATTACAGGCATATAATGAAATAAATAATGAGAGGCTTGGAGGAACTGGGATGTGGGGCAGAAATGAAAATAAGGAGACTACAAGTCCATATTCTCTGTGTTCTAGAGCCTTCTTAGGAGCCTGGTGAGTGCACAGTGAAGTTGTGATACCAGAAGGGAATGAGGAAGGGATGCAGATGCAATTTGTGAAATGCCCCTTGCAAATCTTGTTTGACTCCAGATATTAAGGGAGTTCTTTGTTAATTTTATTGGGTGTGATGGTAGTTTTGTGATTATAAGCATCTTTATTAGTTGATTATACTGAAGTATTTATAAGTGACATGATCTGATGAAAAAATAAATGTGGTAGTGAAGTTTAATGTTGGGTACTTGGCTTCATTTTGTTTTTATTTCTACTATTATGTGTTTACAGTTTCCATTGTAAAAAGTAAACAAATAAAAAGACCAAAACCTAAAATCCCATCACCCCTAACTCCATGTGAAAATAAAGGATAGACAGAAATTAAGTACTGATGAGACCTTTCAAATGCAACGAGCTGAGTTTAGGCTCAGTGGGCAGTAGACAAGACTCTAAATTCTGGTCTGTTGGTAAAGTCTTCCTCTCAACCAAGTTCCTTCAGCTTGACTTCTTTGCCAGTCTCAGAGGTTCAAGTTGTATCTGCAAATGGGGTAGCCTGGGCACCTATGCCCTCAGAAGTTCTCCATGGTCCTTATGTAGCAGAGGACATGACCCTAATTTATTTTGAATAGAATAGGACCAATTTTAGCTGTGCCAAGCCCTGTATATTTTCTGCTACTCCTCCTGGAATTACTTTTGCCAATTATCCTTCCTAAGGGTGTGCCTCAATGAAGGGTATCTCATTTTACTGAACCTGAAGGTACATAGCTCTAATCTTCAGTTGAGACTGACTCAGAGGATGAGGACTATTTATATTCCTCGGCCCTGATTCTGTTTCTTGAGCTGGTTAGGTGAGAGTGGGGCACATATTGTCCTATGACTATAACGTCACGCCTGGTTTCTTACGCAGTTAAATTTTTAGAGTGGGGCTTACTGTCTGCTCCTCTTGACTCTTGGAGTAGGTAATTTTTTGCTCTCTCTCCATCTTTGTAGACACAAGCCCATCCTCAGTCTTTCAGTCAGCTTTCAGCCAGACCCCCAAGATGACTAGTGGTGGAACTGGGGAAGAAAGTGATCAGTAGTTCTTGTGATATAAATTGTCCTTCCTACAATAAATAGGAAGAAGAGGTAGAGGGAATTAGTGTTATATCCATGATCCGAAACCAGCCCATGAAATGCAGATAAATTCTAAAAAGCTTTGCTACCAAGAATCATGTGATCTATGAATTCATTCATTCATTCTCATTCATCAGACATTTATTTAGAACCAGATACTTACTAAATTCTGGGTATGCAGAAATAAGAAAGACAGTTTCTGATCTCAAGGACCTGATAGCCTAGTGGAGGAGATAGCGAATGAGTTAATGATTATAGAATATAGTGGTAAGTGCTGTGACAGAGGGAAGACTTGTGTGCTATGAAAGCATCAAGGAGATACATCTTGTCGTAGAGTGGGTTAGTTTTCTACGGTGGAAGTGGTTAGAGCTGAGCTTTGAAGAATTATTAGAGGTTGGCCAGGCCGACAAGTATGGATTGCATTCCTGCAGAGACAATAGTGTACAAAACTATGGAAGGGTAAGAGCAATATGAATTGGGGTTTTTACAAGTTATTATGGCTAAACTATGATACATATGGAGGAGACAGATGAAGCTTGACAGATGAACAGGGATCTGTTCATGTTGGACTCTTCTAGTTAATTGCTTGTATTTCAACCAGCAGAAAATGAGGAAGATTTGCATTTTAGAACAATCACTCTGGAGGATCATGTGAAAAAGAGGTTATACGGGTTTCAGTCTGGATATCACAGCAATAATCTAGGAAAGAGATTTTACAGGCTTAAATTAAGGTGATGTCAGTACAACTGGAGGAGAGAGTAGATTTTAGAGATGATTTCTAGATAGAACCAATTGGACCAACAAGTAGAATCTTAAGGACCTGGGAGACACAAAAGTCATCTCTTAAGATATACAAGGTGATTAAGAAGGATGTCTGATTCTTTACTGATCCTCAAGTCAAGAGAAGAAAAAGGTATGAGGCATAATTTTTTACTTCAGTTATTGCGGTAAATATTTATAGTACTCCAAGTTTGTGAAGTATGTCCAGGCCTCTTTATTTATGTCTGTCATTTCTCAATGAAAGCTTAGCTGAAAAGAAGATGAATAGTTTAAAAGGGAACAATGACAGCAAATCCATAAATTCTTGGACTTCATGTAGTGGAAAAAGAAACCAATAAAAGTTAAGATGGAATTAGGGTACATGCTTTCAAATCTACAACATTAATAACCAGCTTATAAAGAATATGGGGGAGGTATTATTTTAATTTCTCACTTGGCAAAACCAGAACAGAACAAGTCAAAACAGACAAACAAGAACCCCTAAGGCTCAGAGATATTAAATGATTTGCTTGAGGTCACACGTACGTGTAGGTGGGAACTCACAGTGCATCTCAGAGCTATCTACAGGCATTGTGACAACTCTAAGGCCGGAGTGTTTAGGGTCCAATTTAAGAGAAGGAAAATGAATAGCCTGTTTGAAGAAAAAAATGCGTAAATTTTGCAAATGATAGTGAAGAACTTTTAAAAATTTTTGGAATAAATCCAGGGAAATGATTATTTGGAGTTGGGAGGAAAAGATGAGAGATGGGAGGAAAATAAATCATAAAAAAATTTCTGTACTATTTACATTTTTTAAGCCTTTGTTATTTTTAAAAATTTAAATCCAAGTTAGTTAACATGTAGTGTAATAATAATTTCATGAATAGAATTTAGTGATTCATCACCCAGTGGTCATTCTAACAAATGTCCTCATTATTAGCTGTGGGTCTTTCAGATATGGCCTTTCTGATATTGATGTATGATCCTTCTATCCCTACTTTCTTCAGGGATTTTGTTGAGAGGGGATGCTGTTTTTTGTCAAATGCTTTTTCTGTGTCTATTGTTGGGGGGACCATGTGGTCCTTATCCTTTCTTTTGTTAATGTGATGTATCACACTGATTGGTTTGCATATACCAAACCAGCCCTGAAGCCCAGGAATGAATCCCACTTGATCATGGTGAATAAATCTTTAATGTATTGTTGGATCCAGTTTGCCAGTATCTTGTCAGAATTTTTGCAACCATGTTCATCAGGGAAATTGGTATGTAGTTCTCCTTTTTAGTGGGGTCTTTGGTTTTGGAATCAAGGTAATGCCAGCCTTGTAGAATAAGTTTGGAAGTATTACTTTCATTTTTGGTTTTTGGAACAGCTTCAAAAGGATACGTGTTAACGGTTCTTTAAATGTTTGGTAGAATTCCTCTGGAAATCCATTTAGCCCTGGACTCTTGTTTTTTGGGAGATTTTTGATTAGTGATTCAGTTTCTTTACTGGTTATGGGTCTATTCAAGTTTTTGATTTCTTCCTGTTTCAGTTTTGGTAGTTTATATGTTTCTAGGAATTTGTCTATTTCTTCCAGATTACCCAATTTGTTGGCATATAATTTCTCATAATATTCTTTTATTACTGTTTGTATTTCTGCAGTATTGATTATAATCTCTCCTCTTTCATTTGTGCTTTTATTTATTTGGGTCCTTTCCTTTTTCTTTTTGAACAGTCTGGTTTATTGATTTTGTTAATTATTTTAAAGAAGCAGCTCCTGGTTTCATTGATTTTTTTAAAAAAAAAAATTGATATCATTGATTTCTGCTCTAATCTTCATTATTTCCCTCTTGCTGGCTTTGGGCTTTATTTGCTGTTCCCCGCCCCCCCGCCCCCCCCCAGCTCTTTTAGGTGTAAGGTTATGTTGTATATTTGAGGCCTTTCGTCCTTCTTTAGGAAGGCCTGAATTGCTATACACTTCCCCCTTATGACTGCCTTTGCTCTGTCCCAGAAGTTTTGGGCTGTGGTATTTTCATTTTCATTGGCTTCCATGTCCTTTTAAATTTCCTCTTTAATTTCTTGGTTAACCATTTCATTTTTTTAGTAGGATATTCGTTAATCTCCAAGTATTTATGGTCTTTCCAGATTTTTTGTTGTGGGTAATTTCAAGTTTCATAGTGTTGTGATCTGAAAATATGCAAGGTATGACCTCAATTTTTTGTACTTGTTGAGGGCTGATTTGTGACCCAGTATGTGATCTGTTCTGGAGAATGTTCCACAGGCACTTGAGAAGAATGTGTATTCTGCTGTTTTAGGATAAAATGTTCTGCATATATCTGTTAAGTCCATTCAGTCCAATGTGTCATTCAAAGCCATTGTTTCCTTGTTGATTTTCTGTTTACATGACCTGTCCATTGTTATAAGTGGGGTGTTGAAGTCCCCTATTATTATGGTATTATTATCGACAAGTTTCTTTATGTTTGTGATTAATTGCTTTATATTTATGTGGCCCATGTTGAGGGCATAAATATTTACAATTGTTAGATCTTCTTGATGGATACACCATTTAATTATGATATAATGCCCTTCTTCATCTCTTGTTACAGCCTTTATTCTAAAATCTAGTTGGTCTGATATAAGTATGGCCATTTCAGCTTTCTTTTGACAACCCGTTAGTATGATAGATGATTCTCCACCCCCTTACTTTCAACCTGCAGATGTCTTTAGGTCCAAAATGAGTCTTTTGTAAAGAGATATAGATGGGTCTTGCTTTGTTATCCATTCTGATACCCTTTGTCTTTTGATTGGAGTGTTTAGTCCATTGACATTTAGAGTGATTACTGAAAGATCTGAATTTAGTGCCATTGGGTTGCCTGTAGAGTTGGTGTTTCTGGTCATATTCTTTGGTCTTTTCTAGTCCTTGTTGCTTTTGGCCTCTTTTGTTTTGTTGTGTCTTTTCTCCAGTTAAAGAGTCCTCCTTAAAATTTCTTGCAAAGCTGGTTTAGTGGTCATGAACTTCTTTAGTTTTTGTTTATCTGGGAAATTCTTTATCTGTCCTTCTGTTTTGAATGACAGCTTTGCTGGATAAAGAATTCTTGGCTGCATATTTTTCTGGCTCAACATGTTGAAAATATCTTGCCACTCCTTTCTGGCCTGCCAGGTTTCTTTGGATAGGTCTGCTGCAATTCTGATCTATCCTTCCTTATGGATTAAGGACTTTTTTTTCCCTTGCTGCTTTTACAATTCTTTCCTTTCTCTGTATTTTGTGGGTTTGACTATGATATGCCTTGGTGATGGTCAATTTTTGTTGAATCTAATGGGAGTTATCTAGGCTTCTTGGAATTTGATGTCTTTGTCCTTCCCCAGATTAGCAAGCAAAGTTTTCTGTTGTAATTTGCTCACATAAATCTACTGGCCTTTTTTCTCTTTCTTCATCTTCTAGGACTCCTATGATTCAGATGTTATTCCTTTTTAATAAGTCAACGAGTTCTCTAAGTCTTGTATAGTGTTCTTTTACCCTTGTTTCCCTCTTTTTTTCTGCTTAATTATTCTCCATAATTTTATCTTCTATATCGCTGATAATGCTTCTCTGCTTTCTCCATCTTTGCCGTCATGACTTCTATTTCAGATTGCATCTTGGTTATAGCATTTTTAATTTCATCCAGACTAGATTTTATTTCTTTTACCTCTACAGAAAGGGATTCTATGCTTTTTTCAACCCCAGCTAGTATTCTTATTATCATGGTTCGAAGTTCTAGTTCAGACATCTTGCTTATATCTGTGTTGATTAACCCCCAGCTGTCATTTTTTTCCTATTCTTTATTTTGGGTAAATTCTTTCATTTCATCATTTTAGAGGAAGAAAAATAATAAAATAAAAAATAAGACTTAAAAAATTAAAAACAAAATAAAAAAGTAAACGAAGCTAGATCCTAGGTGCGTTTTTGTCTTCTTGTTGAAGGAAGCTCACACTTTGAGTGTTTCAGGAGTCTTCATGTGGTGAAGCTATGTTCTCTGCTTCAGTCTCACCAGCTACAATCAAGGTCTCAGCTGGGCTGCATTCTTATCTTCTGTATCCACACAAGAGACACAGGAAAACTGAGTAAACCTCCACTATTTACATTTTATACAAACACATTTTATCTAGAAATTACTTCTTTGTATAAATGTCATTAGAATTTTAAAGAATTTATTTAGAGAGTATTAATAGGATATAACATAGGTGACATTTAAACTCTGAATTCGCTTTAACCTTCATTTTAAGGTTGATCATCTGTTATGCACCTAGCATTGTGACGAATTCTAAGAGAATTACAAATGATATATAAGACAGTTATATTCTCAAAGGTATTAAGGTATTGTTAGGGTGACTAGATTTGCAAACACAAAGCTAATTTAGAACCATCTGGACCAGTTTATTATCAGTGATAAGTTTATATAATGAAGTGACAAAGTTTTTGAGGCAGATAATGAGTGCTCTGAGCAATCAGTCAGAAAAGGGAGATGGTGAAAAATATTAAAAAAAAAAAAAAAGGGGGCGCCTGGGTGGCTTAGTCGGTTGGTCGTCCGACTTTCACTTAGGTCATGATCTCGCGGTTCGTGGGTTCGAGCCCCGCGTCGGGCTCTGTGCTGACTGGCCAGCTCAGAGCCTGGAGCCTGTTTCAGTCTGTGACTCCCTCTCTCTCTGACTCTCCCCTGCTCACACTGTCTCTCTCTCTCTCTCTCTCTCTCTCTCTCTAGAAATAAATAAAAATATTTAAAAAAAAAAAAGAAAAGAAAAGGGAGATGGTGATAATGTCTAGAGTCAACCAGAACGCTTCATAAATGGTGTGACTCTTAATATGGGCCTTGAAGGATTAACGGGATTTGATTTTTGAAGAAGAAAATTGTGGGACCAGTGAAGTAAACAAGTATCAGTTTGTATTTTCTAAAAACAAAAACAAAACTCATTTAGTTTTAATATTTCATCTGTTTATTCCAGTGTTCCTTAATGAAATGTTGGAAACAATGTAATCATCAAATAATGAAATAGGGGAAATATCAATATTTCATGCCGTATCTAAAAATTAAATATTATTAAGCTGGTAAAAATAATTAAAGAACAGTGTGGCCTGGAGGAGAAGCCCGTAAACTATCAGTTCTGCCACTTACTAGTTTTGTACTTTTGGGTGAGTCAATTACTCTTGAGCTGTGGTTTATTCAACTTTATTTATTTATTTATTTATAATATTTATTTATTTTTAAGAGACAGAGAGCAGGAGAAGGGGAGGGGCAGATGGAGAGGGAGACAGAGAATCCGAAGCAGGCTCCATGCTGTCACTGCAGAACCTGACCTGGGCTCAAACTCACAATGTGTGAGATCATACCTTAGCCGAAATCAAGAGCTGGATGCTTAACTGACTAAGGCACCCAGATACCCTTGTTTATTCAACGTTAAATGGAAATAATAATTACTCCAAAATGTTATTGTGAAAAATAATGTGTATGGAGCACCTGATAAATAATGAACATTCAATAAACATTATTATTGTTCATAGGTGCATGACTGGCATATAAAGAAAAACAGTCTTTCTGAAGGAAAATGTCTTAATTCCTATGAAAAGCTTTAAAATGAGTATTTCTTGTTTGATTCAGCAATTTTGTGACTAAAAATGTATTCTAAGAAAATAGCTGAAGATGTGTACACATGTTTGAAAGGATATTCTTCACAGCATTGAATAGAATAGTCAAAAATAACCCCGAATCTCACAGATAGATGATTGGTGACAAAAATTATGGTTTACTTACATAAAGAAAATGTACTTACATTAAATTGATGATATAGAAATGTATTTCTGATATAGAAAACAAGGAAAACAGATTCTATAATTATATACAGAGTAATCCCAATTTTTAAAATTGAATTTATGTAGAGAAAATTTCCTGGAAAGATAATACACCAAAATGTTAAGTATAGTTCTCTCTGAGTAGTGCGTCTTTAGTTAATTTTTATTTCTTCATTGGACTTAATCTGATTTTTTTACTTTTATGGTAATAAGCATAGATTGATACAAATTTAAAAATAAGAATAGGTTGCTATTAAAAATTCCTTGTGACATAAGAAAATACTTAAGATTTAAAGAAAAAAATGATTTAAAATTTATGTACTAAATGATCTCAATTTTATTAAAGTATTTATATATCTATGCCTAAAATAAATGCTTACATTTTGCCTTTGTGGCTTTTTCTCTCCACATGTAGCAAAGCCTCTAGGAAATGGTGGGACTGGGAGCAGAGCAGAGATTAGACTTGCGTATGCCTGGATAAAATTCATCACTTTCTCAGACTCCTTTTTGTGTTTTCTTTATTTTTATTATAGCTTTAACCGTTGGCTTTCTTGGCTGTTTTCATAAAGAAATAAAGTTTAACCACTGGGAAAAGCCATTGTCCCCCTCCCTCCCTTCTTTCTTTTTTCCCTTTCTGGGACCCAGTGAATTCAGTATCTATTGGGCACTTGGGGATATATCATGGAGAAAAAGAGACCTAGTTCTTGGAACCTACTGTCCACTTGGGAGAGATAATAAAAAAATCACCCAGATATGTATTAAAAATTGGGTTAACTACTGTGTGTTTGTGAGGGGAGGAAGAATAGAGCAAAATGAGGGTGGAGGAAAGAGAATCAGTTTAGACAGGGAAGTCAGTGAAGACCTCCATTAGGAAGTGATATTTTAAGTCAGCCTTGAAGTAGAAGTAGGAGTTAGCCAGACAGATATGGAGAGAGAAGCATTCTAGGAAGAGGGACAAGCACATATAAAGGTTTTTAGGTAAAAAGTAGCTTTGCCTGTTCAAAAAACTGCAGCAAGAGCCAATGTGTCTGTCTGTTAAGGTATGATGCAAAGTTGGAAGGTAGGCAGAGACCAGGTATAATATGTTAAGGACTTTGGATTTTGTTCTGAGGGCAATGGGAAGCCACTGAAGGATTTGCATGAAATAATTTATATTTCATTTATTTACTTATTTATTTATTTAAAGTTTATGTATGTTGAGAGAGAGAGGGGGGGGTGCATGTGTGTGCGTGCATCAGGGAGGGGCAGAGAGAATCCTAAGCAGGCTCCATGGTGTCAGCACAGAGCCCGATGAGGGGCTCAAGCTTACAAACTGTGAGATCATGATCTGAGCTGAAATTGAGAGTGAGATGCTTAACTGACTGAGTCACCCAGGCGCCCCTGGAAATAGTTTATATTTTAGAAAGATCTCTTTGACTGCTCTGAGGAGAAAGAGCTGGAGAGAGGCAAGAGAGAACTAGGAAGATGAGTAAGGAGGCTTTCACAATTAATGGGGAGATGATGGTGCCCAGTAAGGATAATGAAGGTAAAGAACAGAAAATAGACTGGAGGTATATTTTAGAGGTATATTATCCATTGACAGGTTTTAATGACAGGTTGGATTAAGGGTGTGAGGAAGAGGGAACAGGAGCTGTCAGGATGCTCAGAATACTTTGTTGGAGTGACTTGGTAGATTGCATAGACGGTGGAGTAGGTTTTTGGAGGGTAAGGGGTGGGACAAGTGTTCAGTGTGGAACATGTTTACCTTGCGATGTCTGTAAGATTCCTAAGTGGAGAAATTGAATAGATGAGGTCTGTTACTCAGAAGAGCTACCCATCTGGGATGGAGATATACATTTAAGAGCAATTGGCACAGACCATGGTGTAGACCCTATGGATGGGTGGGATTGCCTGTGGAGAGAATATGGAGACAGAAGAAGAGAGAATTCAGGACCGAGCCTTGAGGAATTCTCACGTTAAATATCAAGTAATGGAAGAGGGGGGACGCCTGGGTGGCTCAGTCGGTTGAGCGTCCGACTTTGGCTCACGTCATGATCTCATGGTTCGTGGGTTCGAGCCCCACGTTGGGCTCTGTGTTGACAGCTCAGAGCCTAGAGCGTGTTTCAGATTCTGTGTCTCCCTCTCTCTCTGCTCCTCTGCCACTCATGCTGTGTTTCTCTCTGTCTCAATAATAATAAATATTTAAAAAGTTAATGGAAGAAATGGTGGAGTTCATTGAGGGGCTGCATTGGAACAATAAGGGGGAAGACTAGAATGTGGGGTTGCTGGGAAGCCAGTGGAGATGAGTGTCAAGGAGTAAGGGATTGGGTGTACAGAATGGGTTGAAAGGTCCAGGAAAATGATGATGGGAAAGTGCCCATTGGATGTGGCAGCATGGAGGCTCCAGATGATGGTGGGAATGGGGGATTCAGTACAGTGGTGGTGGTAGAAGCCTGAAAGGAGTGAGTCTAAGAATTGGAAGTGATGGAGAGATAAGAGCGTGTATACAAACCTTTATAATTTTGGCTCTGAAGAGAGAGGCCAGTGCTGGAGTGGAATGTTAGGTCAAGGGAGAGGTTTTTTATTTCCCGTTAACGAGGAAGATTCTAGAGTTTATTTGAATGCTTTTGGACGTGACTCAGTAGGAAGGAGAGTGCTAGTGTTCAGATTGATGATGTTTGATTGGAAAAAGAAAGAAGGAGATGCGGGTAGGCTTTGCTGTCTCCTCTGTTGAGTTTGTACTAGGTACTGTGCTAAGTGGTTGGCACAGTAAGTGATTAATATTCACAGTAACCCCATGAAGTCGGTATTACAGATGAGGAAACAGGGGTTAAGTAGAAGCAGAACCAAAGTCTGAATCCAGAAATGTTTGATTTTAGAGCTTAGACCCTTAGTTCTGGCTTATTTCTTCTATGGTGGTGTATTAGTCAGTTTCCTAGGGCTGCTGTCACACATTCCCACAAACTAGGTGGTGTAAACAACAGAAATTAATTTTCTCACTGTCCTGGGGGTCAGAAGTTTAAGATCAAGGTGTCAGCAGATTTGGTTTCTCCTGAGGCCTGTCTCCTCGGCTTGCAGATGGCTCCTGTCTCCCTGTCCTTACGTGACCTTTTCTCTGTGCACATATATCTCTGGTGTCTCTTCTGTGTCCTAATATCCTCTCTTTATAAGGGCACTTGTCAGACCAGATCAAAGCCACTCTTAGGATCTAATTTTTACTTAATCACCACTTTAAAGGCCTTATTTCCAAATACAGTCACATTTTGACATCGAGCCTTCAACCTGTGAGTTGGGGCAGGGGGGCACAATGCAGTCTGTAACAGATGACTTCTGTTTTCTTAAAACTGTGAAGAAAAGAGTGGGTGTGGGGAAGTTTTGAAGAACATGGAGAGGGATGAAACAGTGATTGAAGAGGGTAGAAAAAGGAGCTTGCTAAAAGAAGGTAGTCTTATGGTCAGTTGAGCTTGGAGATCATTTGTTTATTTATATCTCAATTATCTGAGTTTCTGCAACAATATTTTGGTAAATGGTTAGAATAAAGAATAAGAATTCAGTGCTGTATTGAGGCTGTTGGTTGTTCAGATAGGCTTACTAACTAGCTAAATGACCATTTTTTGTGTGTGTACAAAGTTGAAATGTAAATTTGTTCTATTCACATCCTCAGCACAATTACACGTTACTATATATCAGGCCCCTTTCTGGATATTCTCAAATAGTTGAAAACATGAAGGTTAAGTAAATCTATGACTGCTAAGATTTTGTTGCATTTTACCAATGCAAAATTTAGCTTGAACATCTTTCCAACAGGTTCTAGAAATTGTCTTTCATGATTACTCACCACTATCTTTGTTCTTTCTCTCCTCCTTTTTTCTTTCTTCCCTATCCGTCTTCACTCATCAGTTATTTATTGAGTATCTACTAGATGTCTGGCACTAGGGATAAAAAGAGTCAACAATCTAGTGTATATATGCAAAAAAGAGCCCCAAATTGATAAAGGGTATTATTAAGGTAATAATTCATTTGTTCATTTATCCACCAAATATATCAAGTATCTAGTAAGTACCAGGCAGTGTGTTAGGCTTGATGTAGAGACAGGAGTAAGATACAGTTTCTGCCTGCAACATGGTATAGAAAACATAAACAGGTAAGTAAATAAAGACAATGCAATGTGACATTTGTAAAATTTTAAAATCACTTCTCGAAGAAGGGAGTGATTCTTATCACTCCTTTCCCTTGCATGTTTGGATACCTGTTGAAAGGAGCCATTGCTGCATTTTAACAAAAGGAACTATAAAAAGAATATCCATTCATTTCACACATGGTTTTAAATGCTTGTTATTGTTGTGTAGTGATGGTTTTGTAGCTCTTGAATTATGAGCAAGCATAGAGTTTGAGATCTATGGCTTTTCTCTTCCTATGAGTTTATTTTCCACAGTCTACACCATCATTAATGTTGTCCCTGAAATACTTGACAGAAACCTGCTGAATATTAAAGCTTGAGAAAAGTCACAGTAACAAAGCATTCCTGTGGTGGTAGATGAGCTGAGAACATATGCTAGCTAGAACATACCTCAAATATTTGGGACTTGGAACTATGTGTTAATGGGGAGGGGGGAGGAGGTTCCCAGTAGTGTGATTTTTTTCAAAGGTGGTGAACAGCGGACTAAAATTATTGAGAAGAAAATGGGTTTTTGTAGATTATGTAATTGAAACATTTCAAGTATACCTTCTTGTTACCTCACCTCAGGAAAACAGTTATTTACAACCAAATACTTATGGGGTTCATTGAGACAACACCTGTAAACATGTTGCTTTCTTCAGAGGTGATGTGCTATACAAACTCAAGGTATTATCATCTGCAATCTAGACTTTTTTTGTGGGAAAATGCTAACCATATTATGGAAATAGTACAGGTAGCAGAGGGAAGGAAAGGCAAATTTGATCAATGGTATGTGTGGGATTTAGAATCATTGGCTAACCTAATAGCAGTTGAAAATTGCTTTGATATCATGCAACAAACACCCACTCTCTGCATATTGACTTCATCTCAGATTCGTAATCTAGAGTCTGTCCTAGTGGAAAGAGCACAGGGGCTCTCGGATGGGGGCTAAGGGTATAAATTCTGGTCTAGCTCTGCCATTGACTACCTATGTGCCTCATTTTCCCTATCTTTAAAATGAAATGGTTATGGGAAAAGGTCGCTTAAGTCCCTCCAGTTCTATTTCATCATTCTGTGATTCTCCGTCTGTCAAAAGCATATGACTTTTTTTAAGTTGCTTACACCAGCATTTCAGTTAGAATTGCATCCAGGAGCTTGTTTCCATGGGCTGCTGGGAACAGCAAGACCTTGCTTCTCCAGGACTTGATATGTCTTCTGTTAACTGCTGACAGTGAGCCATGCCACCTAAAAGGCTCCCTTGGTAGCCTTAAAGATTGAAAGGACAAATGGACAGTGTTGAGAGCTCTGTGGAAGAGGAGACCTGAGAGACGGTGATCACCATGGCCCCTTGGGATTTGCAAAGAGGAATGACTAGCACTGGGCCATTCACTGCAGCCAGGTCAAAGGTCAGGTCAGGAATGTGGACAATGCTGGTGACTCCAGGTAGGTCTAGGAGGGTAAACAAGCCCATTGAGTCCCTCGTGCATCTTGAGAAGATCTGAGCAGCTCTGCTCAGAAAAGCTATTAGGAAGTCTCCTAATTTATGAAACTCCTTGGAAGGAAAAAAAATGTGACATTAATTTTTTGTATTTTTATTACTACCCAGTCATTATATTCTCACTCAACACTCACCAAGTTACTCTCCTCTTAATGTATTCTCACAGTTCAAACATTTAGTAAACACACTACTTGGTTTTATGATCACATATTGAGTTAAAAAATCTGGTTTTGACTGATGCCATTGTGCAACGGACTCCCTGTAATTCAGGATATTTGGAGTGTTGTTGAAACACCTTTGAGTTTTCTCCTTCAGTTTTAGTTAAGCAATCTTAAATATAATTTCTCTGGTGGCAGAGATTTATATCTATTATTATTTGATAATAGGCTAACTTGGGGGTGATTATACAATGATTTGGAGCATTGCCTTTCTTAGTGATTAAAAAAAAGTAATGGAAGATTTGTGACTAGGATATTAAGCTAGATAACTAAAAAAATTTGTGTGCTGGATACAATTACAAGAGATTAAGGGTCTTTTAAATTGTTTCTATCATGGAATTCCAGTAAAAATTTAACATATTTTCCTTAAAATACTAATTAAATTCCTGTATCTAATCATTAAAAAAAAAAAAACTGACCCCAACAAACCGTTTACCTAATACATATTACAAGATAATTTTTCTTTTTTTTTGTTTTGCTTTTATCTAGTTGCTTCCAAGATCCGGTACTTACAGGAATATCATAACCGGGTTCTTCACAACATTTATCCTGTACCTTCAGGAACAGATATTGCAAACACCCTGAAATACTTTTCTCAGACCTTGTTAAGGTAAGCTTTAAAATATCCTCTACTTCAAAAGAGTTATTAGGTAGTACTGCTGAATTGATTGGGATCTTAACTTTTATCGCACTGAAAGTTTTGTAGGGCCTTATGTTCTCTAGTGCTCTGCCAGAAGAGTCTGGACTCAAGTTCTCTGGGTGTATATAGCAGGTCAGCTCACAGGCCTAACGGGGAAAAAAAAAGGTTGCATGGCTACTGCCTGCTTTCCTCCACTTTACATCTTTTCAAGAGATTTATACAGTGAAAAAGGTTATATGTCTGGCACTAATATAGAGTGAGATTGACAGGAGAATTTACATTGCTAAGATTAATAAGAAAACGGCCTTAAAGGAAA
The DNA here is from genome assembly GCA_017311185.1 of Proteles cristata cristata. NCBI lineage: Eukaryota > Metazoa > Chordata > Mammalia > Carnivora > Hyaenidae > Proteles > Proteles cristata. Next base: position 179,900 of record JAESUZ010003182.1, read on the forward strand.
TCAGAATTAAGTAGCGTTTTTAGGTCCATCAATAGTATTTCCTGTTCTTTGAAGTATCAGGTATGGTAGTAACAATCTGTGCAACACTTCAAGTGTTCAACGTACTTTACAATCGATATGATAATTCTGAGGACGAGGAATGAGAAACAAATCCTTGCCGCTTTTACTGTAAGACGGAGATAGGAGGGACCTATCTACTTCACAGTTCTCATTAGGAAAAACAGGGGAAGCCTTTCAAGGAAAGACTCCGATGTTTGGGAAATAACACTGAAGAATTGAGGGGAACGCTTCACTTTCCATTACATTCTAAGGCTTGATCTCCCCATCACCGTGATCTTCTCACTCCAAATCTGATTTTGGAAACCCACAGCTTGACTTGCTTCTGTTTCTTTTAGCTGTGTAATAGCAGCATTTTTTGTGAGATAGGTATTAGGGAAGGAACACGAATTCCAAACGAGTGTAGTTGCCCTGAAGTCCCCATTGGTGCACGGCTCAGCCTTTGGCAGACTGAGTGCTTTGTAGAAAGAGTTTCACACGTTCAAGTCAGCTGCTTGTCTTCTGCAGCCCCAGTCTTTGTTCTTATTCTTTGGGGTATCTTGTCTTCATTAGAACCCTTGGTGTCCCTGTTCTGTATTAAAGGGACTTTGTGTATCAGATTCATAGATTTCATACTTGCTTAGTAAGTAGAGGTGATTTCCCTTCTTTTCAAATCGCAGTGGGCTCATTTGCTCAGTGTTAAATTTGTTTATACACCAAGCATCTGATCCTGCTCTTTTGAATTCTCCTCTTGTCTTTGAGGTCAGCGTTCTCAAGGGGGAAACATTGTCCTTTATCGCAAATTCTGGGAGTTCTCAAAGTGGGAGGCGTTTTTCAGTAGGAAGCAGATTCTGAATTCACTTTGCAAAGAGACTGTGACATTCTCGTTGGCACTTTGAAGCCTACTGTGAAAGTCTTAGTCATTGTGTCAGAAAGTTTGGAAATTTAGGATACTGAAGTCATGTTTGTAAGACATGAAGTGTCCATTTTCTTGAGCAATAGATCACTAGGATATGATCATGGTTCATAACATTTTAATGATAAAACTGGTGTTAAGGTAGTTTGTTCAAGCAGCTGTTGAAGATTCTATGCCATTGAGCTGAGTCCATTTTCTTTTTTTTAAATTTATTTATTTAGATTCAAGTTAGTTAACATGCAGTGTAGTATTGGTTTCAGAAGTAGAACCCAGTGCCCTCCTCCCTCCTTAATGCCCATCATCCATTTAGTCCATGCCCCCTCCCCCTTCCCCTCCAGCAATGCTCAGTTTTTCTCTATATTTAGGAGTCTCTCAAGGTTTGCCTCACCCTCTGCTTTTATCTTATTTTTCCTTCCCTTCCCCTATGTTCATCTGTTTTGTTTCTTAAGTTCCACTGTTTTCAAAGGGAGACATCAGCAGCTGCTCCTAATGATAGTATTAACAATAGCTATCATTATTATTATTATTATTATTTTAATATTTTTATTTATTTCTAGGAGAGAGAGAGATAGCATGAGCAGGGGAGGGTCAGAGATAGAGGGAGATACAGACTCTGAAATAGGCTCCAGGCTCTGAGCTGGCAGTCAGCACAGAGCCCGACATGGGGCTCGAACCCATGAACCGTGAGATCATGACCTAAGCGAAAGTCGGACGCTTAACTGACTAAGCCACCCAGGTGCCCCCAATAGCTACCATTATAATAGCAATATTGTATGATAATACTAGTAATTATGTGTCAAACACTTTCTAAGTACTATACATGTCATCTCATTTAATCCCTTATAATAATTATATGAAAGAAATGTGATATTATATCTATTTTACAGATAAGAAAACTAAAGCATAGAACAGTTAAAGGAATTGCTCAAAGTTACCGATCCAGTTAAGTGTTGGAACCCGGATTTGACGCTGGTGGTCATAATCCACAGCATACTCTCAATAATTGCACTCTGTTCCTTCTCCCTCGTACTACTAGTTATCACAGTACAAAGACACTTCTTTTAGTAAATACTTGGCTTTGGCCTTTGGGAATCTCAGCATCCATTATGAGTGTAGCATAGTTTTGACTTTCTGTGATATTAACAGAGGAAAAGCAGTGCTTAGTGCAGAAGTTTGCCAACTTTTTGGAAGTTAAATTGAGCTGTATCTGAGGTGATCTGGACAGTGTTTTAATTCCCAGATGCTTTAGCTATGTCTCTCACTTAGCAATTTGTTGTGGTTAGCAAGTCAGAGCAGAGTTGACAGCCTATAGGACACACTCACATGAAGTGGGAGGAAGAAAGAAAACAGTAAGAAGCGTAACATGTCACAAGTTGAACTTCAGTAGTTAGAGGTTCAACTGTTAGGCTGAACCCGATGCTATTTCTTTCTTCTCTTTGCCTACCTCAACATTAAAAAAGCCAAAGAAACAAAAAACACCAAATACAAAATAAAACAAAATAAGACCCAGCTCAAAACTCTTTAATTTCTTCTGTTTATTGGAAATATAGAACTTACAACTATTGTCCTATATTGGACCAAGCTATGACCACTTTCACTGTTGGTATATATATCTATAATAATAGTATTTATATTTCTTCATTTTTTTACGCTATTAGAAAATTCAAGACGGATAAGATGGTCTGGGTATTCAGTGTCCAAAATTATTGACAGTAAGTGTTTCTATTCACTAACAAATTGGTTCCCTTTGCATTTTAGATGACTTTTACATTCAGAAGCCCTTCTTGCTTTCAGAATCCAGATTCTTGGAAAGAAACAAGAAGAAAGAATTAGAGATGAATTCTCACAGAGTAACCCTCTGTCTATTGGATATTCTCAAGGAAGTTAACATTATTATTTTGAGTAAAATCTGTAACTTGAAGTACCAGCAGCTTCATTTGAGTCAGAATTGCATTTTTAGAGGAATAGTCCTGTGGTATTCCTGTGTGGCATGTGACTCTTGCTGATTTCAGTAGAGTTTTGTATGTATTCCCAAAGGCAGAGATTAGCCTAGGTGTTTAACTTCAATTAATTTAATCCACAGGAGAGGCGAGATTATGTGTTACCGTAATTGACTATATCAGTGGTTGAATCGTCCACATCTGTCCACTTAGCTCTTAATTAGACTCACATTAGAGTTCACGTAGCTTCCCTAAATTTTAGGTTACTAGAAGGCCAGTCTTGGGTGTTATTCAGCTCACTAGCCCTTGAGCCTAGAGCAGAGTTTGGGCCTTAGAAAAGGGTCAACAAATATTTTTTGAATTGAGTGAACTTTGATCCAAATTTCATCCATTGCAGTAACCCTTCTAGAGCATTATTTCATCTAGCAGTGACCTGGGGTACTGGGTAAAATTTTGTCTGAGTGCTGACTTGTACGCATTTTAATTTAGTAGGGACCTAAGTATGGGAACAGACACACAATTTACACAAACTTCAGAGTTTAGTTTTTTGTTTGCTTTTAGTATTAGAAGGAACTATGAAGATCATCTAGTTTAATTCCCCCCTCATTGCTACAGAGGAGTCTGTTTTACATTGAAAGCATTCTGGGGCAATATTTAAAATGTCTAAGGTCTTCTTTAAGGATCTTGCCTCTTACCTGACAGTATTTAAAGGTTTCCAGTCTTCCTATGTCATTCAGTCTTTTGGATTTCCTTCTCCCAGATCTCGCTTCTGGTGCCATTCAAGCTACTTGTACATAAAACCTTCTTAAACATCATGATGTTTGGGGAAAACGACTTGCTGCTAACTCTTTAGAAAGTGTTCGATACATTTTTTAAAAAGGGATTCTAGTGTCAGTTCAGTAAACTTAATTGAATTGTAATTTTTACTTGCTTAGGAAGAAAAAAAACATAGACCTTCCAATGACTGACTTGAAGTCCACAGAGTAGCTTTAGAGTATCACATGATAAAGTAAATTTTATTTAGTGTATAGATTCAAGTCAGATGTCAAAATTTATAAGTTTATAGAAAGTTTATTTGGTGTATTATTTTTCTGTGCTATAAATACCTCAGGGCAACTTTTCATCTTTCTCCATACCCAGAGGGGTTTCTTCTCTTGCTTCCTCTTGATGTTGGAAGTAAATGTTTGATAAAGAGGATCTCATGGGGAAGAGGAAAGGTGAAAAGTTGGTTGCTGGGTCAAACTCTTCTGAGCAGGGCATTCTTAATATTCTTTTTGGTTGGGTATATAGACCTTTGGGAAAGAATTTTAGATGGGGTAGATGGTTTTATCATTCCCAAGTTAGACAGTTTGGTTGGGGAAATAAGTTTTTTTTTCTGAATAAACTTTACAAAACATCATAAAATCACAATGCATTATACATTGATTCATAGCCCTTCTTAAGTTTTACCACAAATGAAAACATTTCCTTACATTGAAACATGAATGGTAATTTAAAACTGGTTTCATGGATAACTCATCTTCAGCCATTTTTTTCCTCAACCTCACCTACTTATTAAATCCAGAGGCAGTGAGAGAGAAGTTGTACTGTTTCAATGCTGACATTCTCCCTCCCTGCATGTATGAACTTGTTGCTGCTATCATTTGGGAACCCCACATATAAAGGAAGGGAAAAATATCAAAATGGAGTCCCTAAAGTTGATTTGACTAGTGTCTTAAATTATATCCAACTTTGGAACAATACTGAAGTATACTTGAAAAAAATAATGTGCTATATTTCCCCCACCAAGGAAAAGTTGATGACAGAATGGTACTTAATTTAAAGGAGAGCATTAATATATGATATGTAGCTAATTTTATTCTCTAAGGCAAAATGTTGTTTTTCTATATCACTGCTAGAAGATCCACATCTTATAATTTTGAAAAGATGCAGTTAGTAGGGTGAACTTAGGGCTGAAGTTTGGGAAATAGTATTTCTAACTTCTATCTATTGTGATTCTAAAGGAGATTCAGTGGGATAGAATCCTACAGGATTAAAATAGATTTTTGGTGACTGGGCTTATCAAGAATATAACATTTAAAGGTGGTACATTTAGGAATAATCAAGTTATATGAGGAAACTATAAAGTCTGATGGAAAATCTGATGGTACTGGAATGTTGATATTATCCCATTGTAAAGTATAATTATAAAGTATATGTATCTTACCTTAAGATAAATACATCACACACCAAAAAAAGGTTAATTTAATCCCTTTAAAAGTAAAAAAAAATACACTAAATCTTAAGTTATTTCTTGCTAAGAAGTATTACATAACTATTCTGAAATTATCTTTATTATTATTAATTGTTTTTCCCTGGACATTGGGTAACAGAAGACAAAGGAAATCGAGGTAAATTAGGCACATGGAAAATAAAAAGCATGTAGTCATTTTTCTTACATTGTAACATATTTTGCACTAAGACTAAATAAAAATATATGTAAATTTGAAATAGCAAGCATGCTTGACACTAACCAATTCTTCACACCACTGTAAAACTGTAAATGTAGTATCATTAACTAAGAGCTTAGTAATGTTTGATGCACATAGAGTAAGTGCAAAACAAGGTTATTTTTATGTAATGAAACATTTATAAATTGTTGTCTATTTTGATTAACATATAAGTGTACTATATAAAAGCACTTTGTAAGTGCAGCAGAGATTATCATTATAATGTATAGCTATTGTCTTTAATGATAAATAGTAAACCTAATTTTAAAAACTTAAACATCTGGCCAAGCAGTCATTTCTTCCATTTTTAAATTAACAACTTTTCTGCTCTATTGCTTTTACTAAAAGGTTTTTATTTAAAAATGAAGGCTAAAAGAAAGCCAGTTTATTTCTAGAGTTTACTTTTATTCCCATTAAACTTTTATCTTTCTAAATTATCTTTCCTTTAGTTTTTAGTGAGTTTTGTTGAATAATAACGTAAGTAGCAGCAGTAATACATGAGATACTATTGTATGATGTGCAGCTATATGGCAGATACTGCTTGCCTAGTCTTTAGAATTTTGAAGGTAACTATTTAATAAACCGCTGTTTGTATTCATAAAATAAAATGTTTCCTCCCCAACATGCAAAATTAAAAAAACACACATAAATAACCATTATCATTAGTTCACAAGCATATGCTACAGACCATCTACTATATATTATTTTATAGCTTTTCCAATGTAGTTTAGCTAACATTTTAGAAATATGTATTATTTCTAAATTCATATGCCTGTTTAAACCTCATTATCTCAAATGATACTGACAGAATGTCATGAAACAGTATCATAATAAACATATAGACATTATTTTGATGCAATAAACATGTGATTTTTAAGACTTTCTTAATAAACACACATGTTTATTCTTTGCTAAAACATGTTTCTGCAAGTGCCATACCTATATTTTGCAGGTTTTTATTTACCTGATTAAGACCGTCCAGCTGAAAACTTCCTTTGCCTTGAAAGCTCGTTTTCATTAGTAATAAAAGCCCTAATTCATTAGATGAAACCATTGTTTTTTCCTTCGAGGAAACCTCTCCTTCACCAAACCGATAAACTGTAAAACATGGGTTTGGCACTGAAACATGCATTTTTATATTTTTGCTCCTTACTAACCAGATAACACATGAGATGCAATGCAATTTCTGCCAAAGAAACCGTACGTTATTGGTATCTCTGAGCACGAAGCTATGTGACCCCTACTTGATGTGTAGACGCTGCTGGTGTGGCAATTGCATCTTATGTGGGATATATCTGGAGTTTTATTATTTGTTTTAGAGTGTCATTTCAATGTAATGTGCTGTTCTTTGTGTCTTTGTTGTCTCTTTTTTTTCCTTGTCCCCCCAACAGCATTTTGTCCCGCACAGGGAAGAAGGAAAACCAAGATGCCTCCAATTTGACAGTGCCCATGACCATGTGTCTTTTTCCTGTGCCATTCCCACTCACCCCATCTCTAAGACCGCAGGTCAGTTCCATCAACCCCACTGTTACTCGCTCCCTCCTTTACAGCGTCCTGCGAGAGGCTCCCTCTGAACGCGGCCTGCAAAGTCGTGATGCTCACTTGTCAGACTACCCTTCTTTGGACTATCAAGGCCTCTACGTGACTTTGGTGACTCTTCTGGATCTAGTTCCTTTACTCCAGCACGGCCAACACGGTGAGCATTTAATCAAAACCTTTGAGAACGTACACGTATGTTTATGGATACTGGAGACCATGGTTATTGTAATAAATTGCTTGAAAGGTCTTTGTGTGGCTAAAACCCTTCTTATACGGAAACTGAATTATGGCATTTCCCGTTCTGTCATTTGGTTTTTTTTTGGTCTTTTATGACCAGAGGGATGTGACCCAGGTGGGCCTACATTTGGAGGGGAACAGGATGGAAGGAAGAGTAGAGATATAATGAGAATTTGCCTTTTTTTTCTCCTGATCTGCTTATCACGGAGGTGCTCGTTGAAATTATGATTTGTGGGCTAAGATTTAGAAACTTGCCCCCCCAAAAATGTAAGAGGTGGAGTCTGAAGAGCAGGTGAAATCCATTGACTAATTCTGTGATTTCTCAGAGCAAATCACAGAATCTCCCTGGGACTTGCTTGTCCTGTCTTTTAAACCCAGGAGGTTCGGTAAGAAGAAATCTCTAAGAACTCTTCCAAATTTAACCAGCAATCACTAGTTATTACAAAGTGTTGGCCCTTAGTATGATGTATGGTGTTCCTATAAGCTGTGTGTGGCATATACTACACAGTGTTAGTGGTGCGTCAGGACAGAGGCCTAAGAATGTGCTTCTTTGCCTACTGCTTTCCCTTTGCACAGTGTGTTTTAGCCAATGCCATTATCTCGCTTGCTTACCATCTTCTTCTAACCCATAAAAAGGAGTATAATGTCTATTGCTTAACTATTCAATATTATATTTGTGAGAATCAAATGGAAAACCATGCATGCAGTAAGAAAAGGGGTTTTTGCAGAGAATGAATGGTTAAAACATTGGTTAAAACATTGTTTTCACTTGAAAACACTGATAATTTGGTCCCTGGAAGTAAGAAACCCAGTTTCACTGTATAGAAAAATTGAAATTTGGGAAATGAGTGGATTGTGGTGGTTATTTCGCCTTTTACTTATAGCTAACTCTTCTGAAAGAATGCTTAATGGTTTACTGAGCAAAATGTGTTCCTAATTAAATAATTTTTAAAAAATCCACTTTCTTAAAAATGATGGAATAATGATTACTTAATTTTTTTTTTCCTTATATTTACAGTTCTGTATTGTAGTGAATATTTAAAAAATGTAGACATTTGTAAATTTGCTTGTTGTGTAACTTTGTAGGTGTTTTGAGCCCAGTCACTTTTTACTGTGTTCCCTATCCCCACTCAGAATTTCAAAGAGATGACTCTCTGAACATAAGACTGACAGAGCCTACTGTGGTGGTGGGCTCATAAGTACTTTTCCTTTGTGACAACCAGTCCTGAGGTCAGTGTAGACCAGCCGGTGGTCGTGGACTGGGCCATTGTGTTAGAGCCCCTTTATTAAGATAAAAAACATTCAGTTTGGTAACTCACAATCCAGTTAACTGCAATTCAACTGTGTTAAATTACAACAGTTTCAGGGGGGATGATTTATATATTTGCTTTAATACTTACAACTTTGTTGCGACTTTATGCTTCACTGTTCTCTGTAGACTGTGTATTTATTCTTAGAAGAGAGGAAAGAACTGGACTCTCCCTTAGAGGTTAAAAAGCAGTACAGCAGTGTTTCCTGACAATATTGGAATCACCGAGGGAGCTTGAATATGAAATTCTGGATCCCACACGGGGATTTAGGAATAAGAATCGCTGAGGAGTGTGTCCTGGGGATCCAGATTTTTACTGAGCTCTCTGGGTGATTCTTTTGTATACTGTGCTTGTGAACTACCGTACGAGAGCTCGAGGCTGTGTCTCCCAAGGGGGAAGGGCCGTGCACTGGTGAGTGCCACAGTCTTGACACAGTTCAGGGGCCAGCTGTCAGGAGATCTTGGACCATCACTTTCCTTCTCCGGGCCTCAGTTTCCTCACTTGAAAGATATTCCAGGTTGGCTCTCAGGCCCCTTTCAGCACTAATGTTCTGTAACCAGGCTACAGTGCAGCTGCAGTGTCTTTTATGCACTGCCTCATTTAATTCTTAGTAAAACACCCATGAATTTTGTGTCTCATTAGCTTGAGCCCAAGGTTGACTGGCCCTTGCTCGCCATCGTGCAATGTGGCCTCACCCTCTCTGTTGTCAGTTGATGTGCTCATTGAGATGGCATGTTAGTTCCAATGATAATTGGAAGTAACATTAGGCATCAAAATTGCACTAAGAAGGTAAATCTGCTGCGAAACAAACAAATGGAATAACTTTTTTTTATAATAGACAGGAAAGTGATCCAAGTCTTCACTGTCAAGTCCTGGTGACACACATATTGGGAGATCAGAAATATCAAAAGATATATTCAGTGCTGTCTGGATGGCTCAGCCGGTTAAGCATCTGATTCTTTTTTTTTTTTTTAAAAATATTTTTTTATTTATTTCTAGGAGAGAGAGAGAGAGACAGCGTGAGCAGGGGAGGGTCAGAGAGAGAGGGAGGGACAGACTCGGAAACAGGTTCCAGGCTCTGAGCTGTCAGTCAGCTTAGAGCCTGACGCGGGGCTCGAACCCCGAACCGGGAAAGCCGGACGCTTAACCGACTAAGCCACCCAGGCGCCCCAAGCATCTGATTCTTGATCTCAGCTCAGGTCTTGATCTCAGCAGTGTGAGTTCAAGCCCTATGTTGGGCTCTGCGCTGGGCATGAAACCTACTTAAAAACAAATAGATGTATTCAGTGTATTGAGATTTGGTGTACATGCATTCTAAAGCTAAATAGTTATGTTTTTTTGAATGTCCTTTATTTTTGCTCCTTGTGCAGGTAATAATAGTAACTATTAATATTAATAACAATGGCTCATATTTGTGGAGCACACATTATGTGCTGTGTTAAGCACTCTGTATTAATCTCATTTAAGCCTCCTAACAGCCCTTCTAGAAGTGAGGTAGGTACTCTTCCTCTCCCCATTAAAGATGTTGATAGAAAGATTACTGTTAGGTCATACGTTCTTCTGTGATAATTGATAACTGAACAATAGGACCACACAGCATCAATTTACAGCTTCCTTTCTTTGGCACCTGCAAACTATGCTGCTGTCCTTGAAGATGCCTGTTCCCTCATTGCCCAAGACTCGAGATGTAGAAAGACTGTAGCTTTTGATTGATGCAGGAGGGATAGCCTGGCTTTATTTCCAATCCTGCCCTTGACTTTGCTAAAACTTCCAGTGGGGAAATAATGTAGCATCTTTGTGCCACAGTTAAAATCTAATGGAGGTGAGAATGCTAGGCGACATTTCAGGATTTGTGATCATGTGGAAAGTGCTTTTAGTTTCTAAAATCAAGGAATAATAGGAATACCCAGTATTTGCTGAAGATTGATAGAGGGTTGAGGAAAAGCTTCATGAAATCGATATTTATTTTTCTTAATGCAGTCATTCACCAGTCATTATTGAACAAATACGCTGTCTATGCACTCTACTGAGCATTATGTTTCAGAAATCTTCATAAGAAGGCAGCAAAGCTGCTTATAATTTAAGCCAGCTCATAAGAACTAAAAATATAGAATTAGCATATTTTGTTAAATGGCAAAATATTCCGTGACTGATTACTCACTTTTGTTTTGTAGATCTTGGACAGTCGATATTTTATACAACTACATGTTTGCTACCCTTTCTCAATGATGATATTCTGAGTACTTTGCCCTACACGATGATATCAACGTTAGCTACCTTTCCTCCATTTCTGCACAAGGATATTATTGAATATCTTAGCACATCTTTTCTACCAATGGCTATATGTAAGTTCAATCTTACCTAATACTAGATTCTTTTAACATATTGTATGAATGGAAATTGCTTTCGCTGTTTCAGGCTGTAGAGTTTCAAGATTATAGTGGAATCACTTGCTATATCCATGTGCTATGATTTAAATTGTCATTTCAGCATGATGATTATGAAGAGAACCAAAGAATGAATGATGATTAATCCTTAGAATTGTTTTATTTGCATAATTTGATCTTATAGGGTAGGAAGAAAACATATCAATGCACAGTCTGTATTACCTATATAGAAACTATGGTATTTTGTGTAACAAGGAAAAAGTATGGAGAGAGTGCTGCCTCAGGTATAGAAATTCTTATCTTTTGCATCTGAAGGCAGAAGGTTGTGATGGGAAGAGCAATAGAAAGTGTCAGGACATATAGATCCTAGTTTCAGCTTCACTTGTAAATGTGCTGTGTGGTGCTAGACATCTCACATGGTTGATATCTCATCTCCAAAATGATGCTAGCATTAGCTTCCTGTGACAGGGATGTTGTGATGATAAAATGAGTCAAAATGTATGAAAACACTTTGGAAAATGGCTTGCAACTCATGTGCAATTTTCTGTTATAAATGTGGAGCTGATTTGAATTCTGTTTCACTTTTACAGACTTAATTCTAATAGGCTTTCCAGACGTGAGAGCAAAGAGAAAAAACCAGATTGGGTTGTGGTTTTTATGATCGAAATCCTTCTAATGTATTTTTTAAACAAATGGATTATGAGCGGTGCCTGGGTGGCTCAGTTGATTGAATGTCTGCCTCTTGGTTTCGGCTCAGGTCATGATCCCAGGGTTGTGAGACTGAGCCCATCATTGGGCTCTGGGCTGAGCGTGGCGCCTGCTTAAGATAATCTCTCTCTCTCTCTCTCCCGGCCCCTCTCCCCTGCTCGTGCACACACTCTCTCTCTCTCTTAAAAAAAAAAAAAAAAAAAACAGAACTAGATTATGAATCAATCTATATATTTCATTGGATAACCTGAAAAGATTGTGGATTTAAAGTCAAACCAATGTATATTTAAATCACAGCTCTGCTGCCAAACTAGCTGTGTGGCCCTAGTCAAGTTACCTAACCTTTCTGTTTCTTACCTATGAAATGAGAATAATCATAGTAGCTGCCTGGGTGGTTATGATAATGGAGATGATTCACCGGGAATATTGGTAAGGTGCTGGCTAGCTCGATGCCAAGTGTTCACTAAGTGTTAGTTCACTGCTCTCCTTCCCTCAACTTTTGTTCCATTAAAATACCTTTATTGGTCACATTCATTTCCTAGTGACTTTTGTTCACCATTTTAACTTTATGTACTTATGATCTTATTAAAGTTGTTGCTATGTAAAAGTAGTTGACAAACATAGGTACCCTTGAGCTACATTACTTATTTTACAGTTAAGCTTAATTTTAGCTAGGGAATTGTAGTTTTCATGTCTTGCAAAGAGTCTCACTTCTGCCTCAACTTTATGGCGATTCAAAAACATTAGCAGACTGATGATATGGTTCAAGTAATAGAATATTTGATTATTTTCTCTTTTTTTTTTTTGTTCTTTGTAACCTGACAAGCACTTGCTTATTCATACAGCCTTAGAATTTTATAGTTATGTTAACTGTGAAATTTAGACATAGGAATTCTTTTTTTTTTTAAAGAATTACAGGTGGGGAGCATCTTTGTAATAATTAATCTAAATTCACTGTACCCTCCTTAGGAATAAGTTAATTGTTTAGGGAGAGGTGTTGAATATGTCAGGCCTCTGAAGTTATGCTTCACACTGATCAAGCATTGTGATGACTGGCAATTTGCTTCCTCATCCTTGGTTATTAATTTCTACTTAATTAGAAGCACAGACCCCAAAACATGCCTTAAAGTCACATTAGAATCCTTATTTATTTAAATGTGTGAGCCTTGGCAACTGAGGAGAACAAAATACTGAGTTGAGTCTACAAAATGTGTGTGAATTTTAATACTTATTGGTAGAGTAACTTGGTGTTCATTTAAATTATGAACAAGCTGTTTATGTCTCTAGGACTCCCTTGTTTTTTTGGCTGTAAAGGAGAGGTTTGGAAAGCATGTTCCATCTCTAAGGTTATTTCTGGCTTACTAATTCTAGGTTAAATAACATCAATCTTATTTTATGTAAGAGGCACACATCTTCCTCTAACCCAGTTGTTGATCTAATTCATTTATCTCTACTGCTCTGGTTTTAGTTCTTCTTTGTGACTTCCACTTATTGTCACCATCTCTGTGGGTTGAGGAACCTTTAAATCTTCGAAAATAAATAGTAGTAATGCCCTTTTTAAGAAAAAGTTCATTTTTGAGAGAGAACGTGCACATGACTTGGGGAGAGGCAGAGAGAGGGAAGATCGGGAATCCCTAGCAGGCTCTCCACTGTCAGTGTAGAGCCTAATGTGGGGCTTGAACTCAGGAACCACCAGATCATGACCTGAGCTGAAGTCAAGAGTTGGTCACATAACCCACTGAGCCACCCGGGTGCCTAGATAGGCTAAAACCACATTCTCTTAAACGATTGAGGTGTTTTTGTTTTGTTTTGTTTTGTTTTTTGTTTTTTGTATTTATTTCTTGGCAAAGACACAGACCCAAAGAACAAGGGGATCGGATTCCAGATTAATCACGTGTAAAGGAATTGATGTGAGAACATGTATCTGTTGCCTGCATCCATGTCGTTTCTGTCTTTGGAAGTTGTTTCGGGGTCTAGAAATTGCGACCAAAATGAGAGAGGGGCATTTAACTCTTCCAGAATGTTTTTATTTCAGGACCGAGATGTTAGGGTGAAGGAGGCTGCATTTTCTGAGTGTTTGATAAAGCCTTTAAGACAAGATGGCTTTTATCTCTTTGGTGTGGTGTTCACAAGGTCAAGATGTAAAATGTGGGCAGTTTTTCAGGTGTTAAATGTTTGTGTCATTAAGAACCTACAATATGAAGCGCCGAGCTCTGAAGCGGATCTAATGAAGTATTACCGCTCTTCCTATGTAAGGGCTGTGCACGTTTATCCATTTGTCCTTCTGTCATTTTTGTCAATAAATCTGGCACTGTGGTTTTATTTTAAATCACTCTTTTTGAGATGCTGTGGAGGAAACTGCAATTTATTTGAAAATTTCTTCTGAAATAATCTTTTTAACTCCTTCCACAAATAAGATACACTTCTTTGTATTCCAAATGTGTGCAACAGGCTCTGTTTTTTAAAAAAAAATTAAAGGATTACTAAAAACTGAAAAAGTCAGTAGCATTTCACCATGGAAACCTCTCTTTTTCCAATAAAGGGTCTGTGATTTGTGGACCATCTTGAAATATGGACGTTGGGAAGATGATATGGACGTTGGCAGAGAAGAGAAAAGCTGATCCTAAATGAACATTAATTGATACAGGCTCTGTTATTTCAGAGATGATAGTAAGGCTGAACAATGATATCAGTGAAAGATGCTTCTAGTGGATCTTGGTAGCCTAGACTGTGTAATCTCCTCCAACTTAAATTTCCTCAAAAAGTCACTTACCTTAGAAAAAATAAAGGTTCATTTAGATCTTTGCATTGACTTGAAAGCAATTGTGGGGTTTAATTGAATATTGGTTCCAAGCTATTAGCCCTGGACCATTTTTCTTCTATTATGATTACAGAGGATGCCTGTGATGCTTCTGTGATCCTCTGAAAACTAATAAATATATATATAAAAAGACAGTCAGGGCCCAACACCACATATGATGACATTTAAATATTCTTCTAGATCTAAAACTTGTTTTATCAGCTAATGATTGTTTTTATAAAGTTAAGTCTTACTATTCTTTAAGAGCTTTATTATTTAATTGGTGGAAATATGTTGGAATAGAAACCCAGAAGGTCTTTCACCAATGGGCAAATCTCTTAACCTCATCAAGCTTTAGTTTCCTTAGCTGTAAAATTGTGAATTATCATGATCTCCCCTGCCTGTACCCCATGTTTGTCGTGAAGACCAGGAGATAACATACAGGAATGGCCTTTGAATATTGTAACATGTTAGAAAAATATATAACAGACCAAATCCATAGCCATATGAGGGACATGTCACATCCCATTGCAAGTAATTCCAATATTCTGTGCCAATTCACATGTTGTCCTGAAGTTTTATCATTTAAACGTTGCTTGAGAAAAGGGGCCAGCCTCGGGGTGCCTGGGTGGCTTAGTCGGTTAAGCGTCCGACTTTCGCTTAGGTCATGATCTTGTGGTTCATGGGTTCAAGCCCCGCGTCGGGTCCTGTGCTGACTGCCAGCTCAGAGCCTGGAGCCTGTTTCAGCCTGTGACTCCCTCTCTCTCTGACCCTCCCCTGCTCACGCTGTCTCTCTCTCTCTCCTAAAAATAAATAAAACATTAAAAAAAAATTAAAAAAAAAAAAAAAGGGGCCAGCCTTTGGGTCTTGGGATTTTTTTTACCCCCAGAATTTGTTGTATAGTGATAATAAAGACCAGAATAGGTTTTGATCTCATAGAATCTGACAGAACGCGTTGGCATTTTTTTTTTTAAGATTTTATTTTTTTTTTAAAGTAATCTCTACCTCCACTGTGAGGCTTGAACTTACAACCCAGAGATCTAAGTTGCAGGCTCTACTGACTGAGCCAGTCAGGCCCTTCACCTCTGCATTGTTGATGTGCACTCTTGTCTCTATGATTTTCATTGATCTAGCAGTTTACAAATATTTAATGCTGCATTGACTTTTGGGCCATGGTGTTGCAGTCTTCCCATTATGTTGAACTGATAGGCCTTTCTGAAGGCATAGGTATCTTATGCTCAAAGTCCATCTCATGGAACAGAAATACCTCTGCTTACACAGAGACGCTTGTTAATTCAGGCAATGCAGTCTGGCCAGGCACAGGAAATGGTTCTATTGGATGGCACCAGAATGTGTTTCTTCTTCCCAGATGACTCTCTTACCTTTACCCTTTAAAAAAGAATGAGGCTAGTGGGGTTTATTTAAATATATTCCAATTCAGACCACTTCTCACCACCATCTCTCACCTGGACCAGTCCAGAAGTTTCTGAACTGGTCTCCCTGCTTCTACTCCTAGCAATCCTACAGTTGTTCTCCACCAAAGAGCCTTAGCCATCTTCCAGACACGTAAATCAGACCATGTCGCTTCCTTCATCACTTTCCATCACTCTGACCAATCACATTCAGCGTCCTTCCCTACGCCACACAGCCCTCTGTGCTCTGGGCACTGCTCACCTTAGTATTTCATGACTGTCTCTTCTATGTTCACTCCATCCAATCCACATTAGCCATTCTGCAGTTTCCTAAAGGCACTAAGCTTTCTTGTGTCACAGTAGTCCTTGTCCCAAATGGTCATATGATTCTTCCTCACTCACCTTAGGTCTCAGCTCAAGTGTCTCACCTTTCAAGATGCCTTTCATTACCCTCAAGCTAAAACAGGACCCTCCATCACTTTCTACCTATTCCCTTGCCCTGCTTTACATTTCTTCGGGTACTTGTTTGCCTGTTCTCTAGAACGGCTCTGTCTATAGAACTTTCTGCGTGATAGAAATGTTTTAAAAAACTCCCATGCTGTTCAATACACTAGCCACATAGGGCAACTGGGGACTTGAAATGTATCTAGTGAGACTGAAAAACTGAATTTTTAATTTAGTTGAAGTTTAATTAATTTGGGTTTAAATAGCCACATGTGGCTAGTGGCTGCCATATTGGATGGCAGAGCTTGAGCATTTAAGCTTCATGAGGACAAAGGCTTACCTGTCTTGTTTATGGCTATAAACAGTTGTTCACCAGGGAAAGAACAATGCCTGGTACATGGGAGGTATGGGAAGAGTGTTCTTTGAATTTTTAAATGAATTTTGAATGAATAAGTCACTAGAACATTATCTATGACGTTAAGTGACTTGGGCTCTTGTCCTAATAATTAAGTTGTTGCTCTCATGTAAATAATCTAATTTCTCTTTATAAAATGGCCTTCCCCATATACTTACCTGCTTTTTGGGTGGGCATCATATAAGAGAGCTGTATACAACAATATATTAGGAACTATAAGATGCAGGAACAGATTAAGGAATTGTTTCAGCTCATAGAGGAAAGGTTAGAAATGGTTGTTTTTATGGTGCTGGAGGATCAGGAAACAGGTCTTAAAACTTTTAATTGTATTTCCTGAGCACAATATTACTTGTAAAGTTTTCTTATTTTGACTAATTCTCTTCTTCCTTCCATTGTATGTAGCTTTGGCTTTATACATCCTCACGGGGACAAGCTGCACATGTGTTCACATCATGCCTTTTTACCTAGATTCAATAAATGATGTGAGCCTCTGCACATTTATTAATTAGAATTGTGGTGATTTTATTCAGTCTGTCAGATGGCTAAGCAATTGCAAGGCTCTGTCTGTTTATAGAGGTCCTGGAGCCAATTTCCGAGGGCTTGAACCAGGGGAACACTTTTAGCTTTGTGGTTGACCATACTTGTCGGAGAGCACAGATCAGCAGGGGTAAAAGGGACATGCAAAGGTCACAGGGCCATTTGGGCTAGTCTCCAAATAGACTTCACCTAAATCATTGAGACATTTTGGGCATCTCTCCCAGTTTTAAAGGCTTCCAGGCACAGGGATTCTCAGACTCCCTTAAGAGTCGTTTTATTATGTTTTTAAAGAAACATTTATTATTATAAAGTTTCAGATGAATTTAAACAAAGGTGAAAACACTCGTCCCAGGAGGACCGTGTGTGTGTGTGTGTGTGTGTGTGTGTGTGTACACACATATATAATTATTTAAATATATGTAATTATTTTTCCTCGAGTATGTCAGAGGCTAGACTTTCCTGCCACCCCGCACCCCCACCCCCTTCCCTGAACAAAGGGCACAGGGGCATCAACACTTGTTCCTGCATCTGGACACTTTACTAGGTGCTTCCTTTCTTATTTCCTATCCCTCTAGTAATGCTTCTCCCACGAGCCTCAGGGCCCGCTTGATCAGAGTCATATGATGTGCTTCTTAAACTCGTACCTTTTCTGCTTTCAAACTGATGGAGTTAAACTCTAGATATGGGCCCCAAAGCTGAATTTTCTCAAGCTCCCTGTCTAAGTCTGAGAGCAAATGCATCTTGTTCTTTAGTATTTGGCTCAAAGTTCTCTTCCTTTGATTCATCTCATTTAATTAATCAACGTTACCATCTAAGAGCATTCGCCTGATTTGCATATCTATGTATAATTATTAGTACTCATTTATATTGTACTGCCAAACAAGTTTATCTGCCTGAATATCACCTGCTTGGTGGGGGTAGCAGCATCCCAGCTGTGAGTGATTAATAAAAGTAAATTCAGGTAAATAGAACATAATGATAGATCTCTTTTCTTTATTTGTTTGCTTATGTCTGTAAAGCTTTTGAAAGGTCACCATCCATTGTGGTGCTCAAAGTCTTTCCTTTACGGAAAAAAAAGAATAGCATCATGTTAAATTTTCTGTCTTCTCTCCCTTATTACCTGACAAATCTTGTAGTAGTGTTTTAATGGTTCTTTTATCCATGTGTATAAGTTGCTTTATTCTTTATGAATGGAGGTGAGATATTATTTCCACGTATCGTACTTTAATGTAAAATATAATAAAATAAAATCAAGCAGATTTGTGGGTCATCTGCTTTTTTGCTGTTGCCCACGTTAGTGTTTTTCTCTATTGTGTGGCGGAAACTGAGAGTTGACTGAGGGTGTCATACTCACTGTAAACTGTTCTGCTCAGGCTTTCTTGATGATCTGCCACAAAGCCTAACTATAAGGAGAGATTCCTCCTACTTCTGCAATTATCCCTGAGAGAAGGAATTCATTTGATATTTGAGTGCTTTTAAAGTTTCTCCTATGTGAGCCCTCTCTCCATTACTGGATAGAATAACAAAGTACTCTTTGGAGGAAGCAGCTCTGTGGAGTACTATCCCAAATGACCTCCATCATTGCTAGTTTTGAATGTTTTTTGGAGTTCCCTGATGTATCACTAAAAAGGAGAGGAAAAGAAATGTAATATACTGTTGGATGCACCATAAACGAGCCACTTAAAGATGTCTTAAAAGCAGTATGTAAGCGATTATCATGTGGAGATCATGGATACACAGCTATGAGTTTTGAAGAAACCAGCTTGCTTTGTAACTGAGTACATGTGGCACAGGTTAAAATGTTTGGTGACAGTGTTCTTCACCGATTCAAAAAGATTGCATTCTTTCAAACAACTTGGTTGGATTTGAAGATGGTAAGCTCTGGAAAACTAAAAAAGTGGTTCTCATGGGGATGAAGGTGCTGCTGATGAGTTACATGTAAAGGTTTGAATAAAATTGTTTAGTGTTATGTGAGAGCTGAAATGATGTTTAAATTAATAGACTTTCTTTTTATAATACGTGATTTGAAATTTATGTGTTAACTGAATCAATAAGGTCCCCACTGTAAGTGGACGATTATTTCACTTGCATCTCTGAAAGGTGATACATGAAAGTTGAGTTCAAAATAAATAAGCCTTCTATTTTTACCTTTATTGGTATATACTTCAACCTGCCTTTATATTTGAGCACGTGAGGATCTTGTTTTTTCTCTTTTCCACTTAGTTATAAACATCTTGGGAGTAGAGACCACATCTAAGTACCTCTCTGATAAAACTATGACATCACACTATGGCACTATTTCTCCTGCTTGGAGATTCTTACCAAATGTTTGCTGTCGATCATGACAGTTGTAATATTTGTATGTGAGGACAGAATTTGTGGTTTTATTTGTGCAAAACATCCACTGAATTGATTCGGACTTAAGCAAAAAGTTTCCTCTCAGCTATCATGCTGCATGACAAGAAGTCTACATACAGACTAATTGTGTCTAATCAAAAGACTTTTTTGTTTCAGTGGGCTCCTCAAGAAGAGAAGGTGTTCCTGCCCATGTTAATCTGTCTGCATCATCCATGCTAATGATTGCAATGCAATACACATCCAACCCAGGTAAGTGGCCTTTTGAATGGCTTGACTAATTTCAGAAACGATGATTAAACAAGATATGAAACAAGTAAGCTAGAAATTCTCATGTGGGGACAGCTCCTCTTGGGGAATACACAGCTGAGGATGTGTTACAAGACTGAAGTTCACTTTGCCTGTTGCTATTAGCAGTAATCTTGCTGGCTAGTCGTATTTTTTGAATGTTTGGGGCAAGTTTAGAACACTGACTAGAAGTTGAATGGAAGTATTATGGGAATACATTAAACTAGAAATGTAAAAAATCATCTGGAATTCTAATGACTGAAGATACTCACTGTGAATATTTTGTGAATTTGCTACTCCAGTGGCATGAATCCTTGAACATGAATCTTACTACATTTTTGATTATTTCCTTAGAACAAATTCATAAAAGAAGGATTAATAAGTTAATGGACTTGAAACAATTTCAGTAGTCTCAGTAACTACATATGAGAGTACAATAACCTGTCACTGAGTATTATCAAAGTTTGTATTCGGTCAGACAGATGAAAAACAATATCTCGTTGTTTTGACTTGTATTTCTTCTCTTAGGACTGATGTTGAATGAGTGTCATTTCCATTCATCTGTATAATTTGATTTTCATTTATTAGTATAACTGCACATGAACTTTGGGAAACAGACCTGAAAAAGAGGCTGACTGGTGGCATCACATGCTATGATATGAACTCAATTTTGATTTTTGTATATTGTTTATATGGAAAGTGAACAAATTTGGTGGCACTGTTTTCAATCGTCTGCTTAATTACATAATAAATAATAATTATGTTTTTGATGTAGGATGGGGAAAGAGTGTTTTATTTATTTTTGTTTATTTTTAAAAGTGTTTTTAAATTTTTTAAATGTTTATTTATTTTTGAGAAAGAGAGAGACACAGAGCATGAGTGAGGGAGGGGACAGAGAGGGAGACACAGAATTCAAAGCAGGCTCCAGTCTCTGAGTCCAACTTGGGGCTTAAACTCACAAACTGTGAGATAATAACCTGAGCCAAAGTCAGATGCTCAACTGACTGAGCCACCCAGGTGCCCCTAAAAGTGTTTTTTTTAAAGGTGTTTATTTACTTTTGAGAGAGAAAGAATGTGAGTGGGATGGGGCAGAGAGAGAGGGAGACACTGAATCTGAAGCAGGCTCCAGGCTCTGAGCTGTTAGCATAGAGCCGGACGCTGGGCTCAGACTCATGAACCACTAGATCATGACCTGTGCCAAAGTTGGATGCACCAACTGAACGACCCAGGTGCTCCTAAAAATGTTAAATTTTTAAATTTTTAACATTTATTTTTTTGAGAGATGCAGAGAGTCAGAGCATGAGTGAGCAAGGGGCACAGAGAGAGAGAGAGAGAGAGAGAGAGTCACAGATTCTAAAGCAGGCTCCAGGCTCTGGGCTGTCAGCACAGAGTCTGACACAGGACGAGAACTTACAAACCATGAGATCATGACCTGAGCCGAAGTCAGATGCTTAATGAACTGAGCCACCCAGGTGCCCCAAAAGTGTTTTATTTTGAAATCTTAATGCTTCTTCATTTGGAGTGTTACCCTTTAAATATGAAATGCCATGTGATTATTATATGAGTAATTAAAATGTATACTTTTTTGGAAGTTCTATCTCATATCTCACTCTGGCTTGGAGGGCCCTCAAAATGTCATTTGTATTTAATATATTTTATTTTTTGAAAACACCCTTCATTTGGAGTCTAGTAAGTTGAAATCTCATCCCGAGGCTTTGGTCCTAATTTCTAAGTTGGGAGGCAGTAGGGCAGGGGCCCTAAAATCATGAAGTTAGAGGTCTGTGGGTCGTAGCTGAGCTCACCAGTAAATTGCCAGTCAGTGTTAACCTTGACCAAGTTTTTTAACCTCCCTAAGATCTAGCTTCCTCATTTCTAAAACAGAAATAATAATTTCTTCAATGCCTTAAAATGTTGTGAGCATTTAATGAGTTAAGTATATATAAAATGCTTATTTATGTAGCATAGTGACAGGCACATTGTAAATGCTCAATAATGAGCGATGCAAGTCGCTGCAGTCTGCCGTTTTGTTCTTGGAGTTGAGTGTTTCCCTGGGAAACCACTGTGATCAGGTTGTGTCACCTCTGTTATTCTCAAATCTGTGTCTTTATCTGTTCATGGGAATGTTTATAGCCAGCTATTCCATGCTAAAAATTACACTGCGGACCCAAAACTAGTCTTTTTTTTTTTCTTTTTAAATATTTTATTTTTTATTTTTATTTTTATTTTTTAATGTTTTATTTATTTCTAAGAGAGAGAGAGACAGCATGAGCAGGGGAGGGTCAGAGAGAGAGGGAGTCAAAGACTGAAACAGGCTCCAGGCTCTGAGTTGGCAGTCAGCACAGAGCCCGACGCGGGGCTCGAACCCACGAACCGCGAGATCATGACCCAAGCGAAAGTCGGACGCTTAACCGACTAAGCCACCCAGGTGCCCCAAAACTAGTCTTATGTTGTGGGAAACTGTTAAGAGTGAGGCAGTATCCATGAGGGGCTTTTGGGGATCAAGTGGTAGGACGTCATTTTGTCATTTGCATTTTTTTGGCGGGGGAGACAGCAAGTGGCTGCTTGGTCTTTGTAGCCCATTGTGTATCAAGGATGCAGCATAGACCCGTTCCACTGAGTAATTCTTTTGTTCACTGCACTGAGCTAGACATTGTGAAAACCACCCAGAAATACAAGGTATGGTGCTTGCTGTGGACCTTAGGTCTAATGGGAAATATGAGGCATATTCACATAAATCATTACTTTACAATGTAAAGTGCCACGTGGAGAGTACACAATACGTACTATAGACAGTATTAATTCATCAGAGGGAGAGAACTCTATGGATTGAAATGTTCAGGAAAGGCTTTGGGCCACGTGAACAAAGTGTGGGTCTTAAAATACGGATAAAGTTTTGATTGATAGGGTAAGAGGGGCAGTCTGGGAGGGCACGCAGTTGAAACACAGGAACTCTCCAGGTGTGTTCATGGGTGGTCAGTGGACTACTCTTAACTGGATTCATGTGACAGCCATCTGGAGAAGGAGAAAGTGGCCTGGAACATCTGTACCTGTGAACTCACTGATGCCTTAAAAGACAAAATTCCAATTCTAGACGGCTATTTCTGTTTCTAGCAAATAGTCACTGAATATCCAGTCTGTGCCAGGCGCCGGAGACACCATGGTTGGCAAAACAGAACTGACCTCTGCCCCTGCCTCATGGAGCTTATATGGTTGCGGTGGGAGAAGACATTAATTATATAGTTTTAAAAGCAAATATAAAGTTTCAGCTGTGACAAGCACTTTGAAAGATGAACTTGGTGCTATGAGACCCTATAAAGGGATTTTTATCTTTTCTAAATGTTTATTTATTTGAGGGAGAGAGAGGCATGAATGAGCACAAGTGGGGGAGGGGCAGAGAGAGAGGAAGACACAGAATCTGAAACAGGCTGAGCTGTCAGCACAGAGCCCCACGTGGGGCTCAAACCCACAAGTGAGATCATGACCTGAGTGGAAGTCAGACGCTTAACGGACTGAGCCTCCCACGTGCCCTGGAATTTTTCTTTTCTTGAAGAGGTCAGAGAGGGCTTCTCTGGGGAAGAACCTTTGGTCTGAGGACTGAAGCATGAGTAGCATTCACAAGGCCTACAAGGTATAGGGGGTTCAAGTAGAAGAGTCTCCTGTGTTAGAAGGGAACCTGGTAAGCTGGCGGGACTGAGAGATTGGTACAGCTGGAGCTCGAGTGAGGGCTGCTTCATGGGAGCCTAGATGATGAAAGTCTGTGGGCCAGGACATGCAGCATATGTGGGCTGTTTGGGAGTTCTGTGTTTATCCTGAGTCTAACGTGAAGGCTCTGAAGGACTTTGGGTGGTTGTACGTGTGTCACACTGACTGCAGTTGAGAATAGATTTAAAAGAAACTAGAATGGATGACTGGGTGACTCAGTGAGTAAAATGTCTGACTTTGGCTCTAGTCATGATCTTGTGGTTCATGGGTTTGAGCCCCGCATCGGGTTCTGTGCTGACAGCTCAGAGCCTGGAGCCTGCTTCATTATTCTGTGTCTCCCTATCTCCCTTTGTTCCTCCCCTACTTGTGTGCATGTTCTCTCTCTCTCTCTGTCTCTCTCTGTGTCTCTAATAAATAAATAAAGGAACCAGAGTGGTTGTAGATTGACCCTTGAGGAGACCTCATGTGCATGTAAAAGTTAGGGGCAGTTGAGACCAAGAAAAGTAGTATTTAAAAGGTAAAATTGAGGGGCGCCTGGGTGGCTTAGTCGGTTAAGCGTCCGACTTTCGCTTAGGTCATGATCTCGCTGTTCGTGGGTTCGAGCCCCGCGTCGGGCTCTGTGCTGACTGCCAGCTCAGAGCCTGGAGCCTGTTTCAGTCTGTGACTCCCTCTCTCTCTGACCCTCCCCTGCTCATGCTGTCTCTCTCTCTCTCCTAGAAATAAATAAAACATTAAAAAAAAAATTAAAAAAAAATAAAAAGTAAAATTGATAGGAGTTGGTGACATATTAGATATAGAGAATTTTTGGCTTGCATCACCGGATGCATGTGGTTCTATTCATTGTGAAAGGAGACCCTGGAAGAAGAAAACCAGACTTCTGAGGGAAGCTCACGAGATCTGTTTTGGACATGGTGTGTTCAAGGTGTCTTTGGGGGGTTGAGGGGGAGATGGTATATCTTGGATTAATACGATGTTAAATGTCAATTGTATCTCAATAAAACTGGGGAAAAAAACCCCGCACACATAATCTCAGTAATAATTCTATATGACCAAAACACAACACTGCAAATAAATCAGCTTCCCCACTAAAAAAGAGGCAATGGTAATTAGGAAGTTGAATTATGAGTCTGGAACTCAGTACAGAGCTCTGGGCTAGAGATCATGAACCTTGAACCTACTCATAAGTGTTCAGTGACCTTTATTGAATTGCATGTGGATCGTAACTGAAGTTGTATATGAGTGTGAGATTGCTTAGGAGAGAGCATAGAATGAAAAGTGAAGTGGGCTTATGATTGGGCTTTCAGGAACTCCAATAGATAAAGGTCTAGTGGAAGAGGATGAGCTTGCCAAGGAAACAGAGATGTTGTACCTGTTAGGATGTGTTTTGAATGACAAGCACATTTGTTGTTTACTTTGTTTACTTAGTAGGAAGTCTTGCAGATAGCGCCGCAGCATCAGGGGACTGCAGTGGCAGTTTTGTGTTTCTCTTGGGCTTCCCCTCATATTTGCAAGATGGTTGCCACAGTGGGAATTGTTATATTCTTATGTAGTCACAGCCACAAACAGGTAACAGGATCAGTCAGGGTAATTAGAGAAAGATCACCTGTTGTCCCTCTTTTATCACAGAGGAAAAATGTTTCAGAAGCCCTCGAGAGGATTCTCTCTTAGGTCTTACTTGCCAGGGCTGAGTCACATGGCCATCCCTAGCTGCCAGGGGCTCTGGGACTACTTGCTTTGTAGTCTGTGGGTTGGGAGATACACAAGGAAGAAAGGGCTGTTGATAGTGTTTGAGTAGCAACGACACTATCAGCCACAGATAATAAAAGAAGGTTAGTCATGAAGTCAAGTCATGTTAATAAACATTTAAATGTTTATTAAACATCTGCCCAAGGGGCAGAGAGAGGGAACAAAGGATCAGAAGCAGGCTGATAGCAGGGAGCCTGATGCAGGGCTCAAACTCACTAACTAGAGATCATGACTTCAGATGAAGTTGGACACTCAACCGACTGGGCTCAACCTTCCCAGGTTCCCTGGGAAGAGAGTATTTTGAAAAGGAGACAGTGGTCAGCACTAATGAGTGCTTCTGAAGGTCAATTAAGAGGCAGACTGAAGTATGTGAATTGAATTGAATGACACAGAGATCATCAGTGATTAAAGTGAAGCCTGTTTCATTGCTGTGATAGGGTTGGATGACAGATTCGGGAATATACAAAACATGTATGTCTAACTAGGTGAAGGTCTCTTTCTCTCACAAGTAAACACAGGCAAATCAAAAAGCTTGCTGTTGCGTGGCTTCTAAGAATTCCTCAACATGGTAAAATTGGTCACTGCATGGTAGAAGACTCCCATTCTAATCCATCAGTCTGTTACTTGCTATTTGTTTAACCTTGAGCAAGACAGGAAACTAAGCCTGTTTCCTTAGTGCAACGTGGTGGTTATGAGATAATACATATAAGACTTTCAGCACAATACCCAGCATGTAATGAACCCTCCATAAACATGAGGTTTTATTGCAATCCTGTTGGGCAATTTTTTATCCTGTGTAGTTTTTGATCACATTGAAATAAGTTTATATTCTATAATTTTTATTACTAGGGATTTTCTTTAATATTTCTTTTGTTAATAAGATGAAGGCTCTCAGAAAAGACTTGATAAAGTCAAGGGCTTACATGATTTTTGAAATGTCTGAATACTATAAGGACATAAGTAATTTTTTAATTTTACTTTTGTTATTTATTTATATAAATATATATTTATGTTTTATTTTAATTTTTGTTATTATTAAAAAATTTTATTATGGAAGTATAGCTGACTTACAACTATATCAGTTTCAGGGGTACAACATAGTGATTCAACAATTCTGTACATTACTCAGTGCTCACTGTGATAGGTATGGTCACCATCTGTCACCATACGATATTATTACAATATTATTGACTGTATTCCCTATGCTGTACTTTATATCTCCATGACTTATTTATTTTATAACTGGAAGTTTCTGCCTCTTAATTTCTTTCACCTATTTTGCCCATCCTTCACCCCTCTTTCCTCTGGCATCTGCCAGTTTGTTCTCTATATTTATGAGTCTGTTTCTGCTTGTTTGTTTGTTTTGATTTTTAGATTCCACATATAAGTGAAATCATATGGTATTTGTCTTTCCTTGTCTGACTTATTTCACTTAGTGTAGTATACTCTGGTTCTGTCCATGTTTTCACAAATGGCAAGATTACATTCTTTTTTATGGCTGAATAATATTCCATTTTGTAGATTATATCCACATCTTATTTATCAATTCACCTATTAATGAACACTTAGATTGCTGCTATATCTTGGCTTTTGTAAATGCTGTTGCAATAAACAAAGGATTGCATGTATCTTTTCAAATTAGTGTTTTTGTTTTCTTTGGGTAAATACCCAGTAGTGGAATTACTGAAGCGTATGGTGTTTTTCTATTTTTAATATTTTTAGGGGCATCCGTATTGTTTTCCAAAGGGGTTGTACCAATTTATATTCCCACCAACAGTGCACAAAGGTCCCCTTTCCTCTGTGTCCTCACCAATACTTGTTATTACTTGCCTTTGTGATGCTATCAATTCTGACAGGTGTGAGGTGATCTCTCATTGGAGTTTTGATTTGCATTTCCCTTATGATGAGTGATGTTGAGCATCTTTTCATGTGTCTATTGGCTATCTGTGTGTCTGTTCAGGTCCTCTGCCCATATTTTAATAAAATTATTTGGGTTTTTCTGGTGTTGAATTGTGTAAATTCTTTATATGTTTTGGATATTAATCCCTTATCAGATATATTATTTGCAAATATCTTCTCCCACTTATTAGGTTCCCTTTTTGTTTTGTTGATGGTTTCCTTTAACATGCAAAAGCTTTTTATTTTGGTGTAGGCCCATTTGTTAATTTTTGCTTTTGTTGTCTTGCCTAAAGAGACAGAACCTTAAATATGTTGCTAAGGCCGATGTCCAAGAGTTTACTACCTATGTTTTCTTTTAGGAGTTCTATGGTTTTAGGTCTCACATTTAGGTCTTTAATCCATTTTGAATTTATTCTTTTTTTAAAAAAAATATTGTGTATTTTGAGAGAGAGAGAGAGTGGGCATGTGCATACACATGAGCTGGGAAGGGGCAGAGAAAAAGGGAGAGAGAATTCTAAGAGGCTCCAGATGGGGAGTGGGGGGTGGGGGAGGGTTTGATTCCAGGAACCACGAGATCATTACCTGAGGGGAAATCAAAAGTTAGGCACTCAACCAACTGAGCCCCATTTTGAGTTTATTCTTATGTATGTGTAAGATAGTGATCCAGTTTTATTCTTTTGGAAATAAGTAACTTCTGATTTAACGATTAGAGTGAAAGTCATACTGATATATTTTATTATATCTCAGGATATTTATCTAGTATTTATAATTCATGTTCAAATTATATTTTCTTCCTCACAGTGTATCATTGTCAATTATTGGAATGCCTCATGAAATATAAGCAAGAAGTCTGGAAAGTAAGTTTTGGGCCAAATTTAATTCATTTCCACAAACTTAATTTATTTATAGTAAAAATTGTTCACAAAAAACAGGTCAAATTTATTAATGTCTTATTATTTGGGTGTGGCAGAACTTGGAATCCTTTCCTTCCCAGTTAACTTATTATTTAAAGCAGAAATGATATTGACAAACACAGTAGCCTGACAAAAAAAGTAATTGGATGTCTCTTATTCTTAGAATTTAGGAAATACTATATTACATGATAATTGTATTTAATTTGAAATGGTACTCAAGAACCTGTCTTCATTCAAATAGAAGATGTGAATTGTTATGAAATATGTTTTAGGAAAATATTTTTAAAAATGCGGTGTCTGGCAAACTGGTTGCTGTTGTTCTAAAATCTTTCTTTAACATCCTGGGTAGAGAAGAATTTGTTAAAAGACAGTGTAGTTTTGCCCATTACCTGGAAGGGGGACTAGGGAGGGCTTATTTACAGAACCAATAAATAAATAATAAAAAATAATGTTTTAATGTGACCTCATCTGAGAAACACGTAGATAATGAAATGTCAGGGAAATTAATCACCCAACCCTTCTATTGGAATTTTCACTGCTTTGGTAATATTAAGTGAGCTGTTTTTATTTGTATTTGATGATGCTAAGTCAAAATATGCTTCCTGTTTCCTTTAGGATCTTTTATATGTGATTGCCTATGGGCCTTCACAAGTGAAACCTCCGGCTGTACAAATGCTATTCCATTACTGGCCCAATTTAAAACCTCCTGGGGCAATAAGTGAATACAGGGGCTTGCAGTACACAGGTAAGAAGAGAATAGCCCTGTGATGCCCCGTTTTAATTCTCTTATGCCGTATTTGCCTCACCTACTTACTATTTTTTTTTTTTTTTAATCTTGCTGGATTGTATTTATGTGCCTTGGGAAATTAGGTGTTATAAAATAAAATAATGAAAATCAATTTCAAAAGCATTTATGACATCGCAGGAAATAGCCTAAGTCTTAGTCTCATTCGCTGTACACCTGGCCTGGGGTCCTAACTATTGCTAAACTCAATCAAAGGTGTGAGCAGTGAATGTTGCTGCTGATTTGCCTACCATTTAGCAAAGCCTCAGCTGACTAATTCTGCTTGGAGAAGAAGACTTGCATGTTCGACATTACCAGTTCGTACACTAAATAAAAATGAAGTGACCGTGAGAGCCTAGTTGGACAGAAAGAGTCAACAGTTGGTGAATATTTGTGTAACTAATAACCAGGATGTAAACATTGAATTTAAATGTAAAGACATATATTTACCAAACAAGCCTTAGGGCCTTTTGTTTACGTTCGTATATTGTAAAATCAAAGAAAGAACCTATGGCTAATGGAATTTCTGATGCCCCTGACTGCCTTCTCGCCCTACTTAGTTGTTTCCATACTTTCATGAAAACAGGAGAAGTGAATATTTTGGCAAAGTTAACTTTTATTCAAGTTATTATGAAATTGTACACTGATGCTTTGAGAATCTCTTTCTTTCTTGGTATTACTTGTCTTCCCAAAGATGATTTGAGGTGATTCACAGGGGATTTAACTTAATTTCAGGTGTCTGATTTGTATTCCTGATGAAAGCCAAGTGTTAAGAGATGTTAACACCTGTTTTTTGGGCTTTGATGGTCTTTGGTGGGCTTATTCTCAATTCAGAACAAATAATACTGGCTTTAGTGGTAGTAAAAATGTTAATTAAAACAATGAAGGTAAATAGTAAGTACTTTTTAAAAAAATGGAAATCGGTATTATTGGTGTTTTAAATCATGGATAGTAGAGAATGTTTAAATGTTGCTAAGTGGATAATTTGAATATAAAAACAGGAAAAATTTGGAAGCATTAATAAAATAAATGAAATGGTTGAAATATTCAACTTCTCAGTAGATCCCTGTAATATACATTACATGATATATGAATGGGGAACCAGTATCAAATGAAATTTGTTTGATAAATATTTGAAGAGTAATTATTGTGCCAGGTAATGTTTGCTGATGCTGTAAGAACTGATTCAGAACCAGACCCCATGGAGCTTAATGCCATCTGGATATGGAAACTGATCACTTATTCAACAAATGTTTATGGGGTGTCGACCGATATTATCCTAGATGTTATTCTAGGCACCGAGCAGTAAAGTGATGAAAAAAGCCGACTGAAATCACTATGTGTGGACATGTCAGTTTTCCGGAAAAGACCAGGAAACTGCCTTACATTGTAACAGGGGCTAAGGCAGAACAAATAGAAAGAGCTGTGGGAATATGCAGCAGAGGCCTCTGACCTCGCCCTGACGGTGGGCAAGTTTGGGGAGGGTTAAGTTGTCAAGGAAGATTATCCAGTGAGTGACATGGAAGCTGATACCTGAAAGATATGTACACTCTAGTTGTCAAAGGGAGAGTGAATCATGAGTGGGTAAAATGTAAATTTGAGGCAGAAGGAACACATGGGTTCAGACTTGGAGGCCAGAGATAGCATGATCCTATTTAGGAACCGGAAAAGGTCGTGTGCAGCCAGACGATGGACTGACAGGAGAGCAGCTCGAGATAAGCAGAAAGCCTGGCAGGGCCCGTGAAGGAGTTGGGATTTTATCCCAACAGCAAAAGAAAACCACTGACAGGTTTTAAACGAAGAAGCCGCATGATGAGATTTGCCTGTTCAGAGCATCCCAGAAGCCTGCCAAACTGCCAGCAGCTTCCGTTTACCCCTGCGACCCTACCTGCTGCGAAGAGCCAGTCAACCGTGTCTCCCCAGAATAGCTCAGTCTAGGCCTACTGAGATCAGAGCCACTCTTTCATCTTTTCTTGGCCTACCTGAACAAGATGTGTCTGTCTGCCAGCTTCCATTCTTCAGTCCATTCCTGTGATCCTACCTCCATCCACTTCCATTTCTTTCAACAGTGCGTCATTATGTGCCTGCTTCCTGCCAAGCACTGGCCAAGGCCCTGGGGTAGCGACTCTCTTGGAACCCCCATTCTAGTTGACTGTGGCATTCTATGCGGGGAACAAGAGATCTTGGGAAAAAATGAATCATTCTGGCCCATATATTACTATTGATCTAGCAATGGCTGTTTGTCAGACATTGTTCTAGCTGCTTCCATGTCACTTAATATTTTAACCTTCTCCTGACTGAGCACAATTATGGACCAAGCATCATATTGAGTTTTACAGACATTTTCTCAATTAATCCTTACAAAAAAATCTTGAGATGTAGATTTTATTTCCATGTTACAGGTGACGAATGAGACACAGAGTTTGAGTAACATCCTTAAATTCACACAGATAATAAGGGAGCACTGCTTGAATTTGAACTTAGATTATGTTCATTGAAAACCCACATTTTTCTGTTCTAGCAGTGTGACATCACTTCTGTGAATTCAGTCCCTTAATTAAACTTTGGCAGGAGCATTAGAAATTTTCTACAACATCTGCCACAATGAAAGATGCACTGAAGGGTATCATCAGTATTTAGATGTTACTCTGACTCTAAATATACATTACTCTTAATAATAAAAATTATTTGGATACAGAATTTTATGGGCTTAGAAACTCAAATATAAAATACTTTCTTAGGGACCAGAATTTTTCTTTTTTAAAAAGAACTTTTTAAAATACTTTCTTAGGGACAAAAATTTTTCTTTTTTAAAAAGTAAAATTAATTTTTAAAAGGAAGCATTGCTTTTGGAAAAATTATAGAAATATATAAGAAGGGAAAAAGAATGTTACTACCCAGAGATGACCAGTGTTAACATTTTGGTATATTTCTCTCTAGTTTTTTGATGCATATTTTAGAACAAAATAGAGCTCATATTGTATATAATTATACAAGGTTTTCCTCCCAAGCTTTCATTATGACATTTTTAAAATACAGAAAAGTTCAAAGAAAAACACTATGAACATACCTATGACCACCTAGATTTAATGATTGTTAGTAATTAGCCATTATTTTAGCTTTACATATTTGTATATAAATTGTTTCTTTATAAGCACAGTAACATAGGAATAATTACAGTTGATATGAAGATCGAATAGTGAGGATTTGGTAATATGCAATGTTTACCCCCTTGGGGCTTATTACTATTTATCAACAACAAAACTACTTCAATTAGGTTGGTCATTGAATATGAGTCTTAAAGATGAAAAATTACAAGAAGTTTCTTGGGAATGGAAACAGCCATTCTGTTGTTCTAGAACACTCTGCTTCTGTAGGCGAGAAAGAAAATATTAAGCATTTTTTTTTTTTTGTATGTATGTGACTGTGTCTTGAGTAGTAAATAATTTAGATCAGCGCTGGCTGTTGAGTGGTTTCCATCTGTACTATGGAATGAAAGATGTGGCACAAGATCTACATTTCCAAGACAGAGTTTGCTGCAGAAGTGATAAAACTTAACTAAAGATAAGCACTACAAGGTTAGATTTTGGTGTAGGCTACCAGATATCTAACCTTACCTTAGTACACTTGGATTCTTGAGTTGTGTACAAGTAGAAGGTCTACCAGTACTTTTATGTCATACTTTCTCCATTATTGAGTTCTTATTTATATCTTTTGTAAAATCTCCACAAATTATAAAAAGGTATTTTAAACTTTTTTATTTGTACATTATACACATATGGAAAAGCACACAAATTTTTAGTATATGGGGAACATCTCCCTCATATTTACCACCATGATTATGTGCTCCTTCTATCCCAAAGGTAACCACTAAGTTGACTTTGAACATCCAAGATTAGTTTTGCCAATTTTTGAATTGTAAATAAATGGGATCATATATTATTCATGTGTGTGTGCATGTGTGTGTGTGCGCATGTGTGTGTGATTTGTTTATGGGTTGAGCAAAACTGTGTTTTGTTCATTTTTATTGCTATATATATTCTACAAAATTAATGTACTACAGTGTATGTATTGAGTTTACTATTAATGGATATTTGTGTTGTTCCAACTTTTTGGCTCTTATAAGTAATGCTGCTGTGAACATCCTTCTATATATCTTTTGGTGTGTGCACGCGCACATTTCTGTTAGATATATGCCTAGTGTGGGATTGGTGGATCAAAGGGTGTGCACATATCTAATTTTTTCATCTCCCTGTCCCCAGTATATATCTAATTTTAATGGATGATGGCAAACAATTTTCCGAAAAGAGTTGTACTAACTTATACTCCCATTACCAATGCATGAGAGTTCTTTTTGTCTCTATTCCACATTTTGGGCAATACTTTGTTTTCAAAATTTTACCATTTACATGTAGTTGTATCTGAAATTAATTTTTCTGTATGGTGTGAGGTAAGGGTCAATTTTTTCCTCAATGGATAGTAGATTAAACATCATTTATTGAAAAGATTGTCCTCTTCTTACTGCTTGGTACATTTTTGTCATAAATCAAGTGTTTATTTAAGGATGGTTCTATCTCTGAGTTCTTTATTTAGTTTAATTAGTGTGTTTTTCTTTTTCCCAAAACCACACTGTCTGAATTAATGTAGCTTAATAGTAAGACTTTATATCCTTCAGTGCAAGTCTTTCTACCTTGTTATAATTGTTTTTCTCTTCCTTGTCTCCCCCTACTTTCTCTTCTTCCTGTTCTTTCTCCTTCTCCTTATTTTCTTCTTCCTACTTCATGGTTATTCTAGCTATTTGTTAAGTTGAAGAGCTAAGTTAAACACACACAAACACATCTGAACTGCTAGGATTTTGACTGACATTGTCTGGAATCTATAGATTGATATGGGGAACTGACTTCTCTATAATATTAAATGTTCTAATCCATATGCATAGTATGTCTCATTTATTTAGACTTTCTTTCATTTCCCTCAGTGCTGTTTTATAGTTTTCTGTGTATGTGGTTTCACTATATCTCATGTAGTATGTTCCTAGGTATTTATTTTTTTGATATTATTGTCACTGATACATCTTTAAAAAAATTGTACTTTCCAACTCTTTGTTGCTAGTATGTAGACATGCAATTAATTCTTGTCTATTGATTTTGTATCCAGAAAACTTGCAAAATCACTTTTTAATTCTAATAATTTATTTGCAGTTTAAAAAAATTCCATGTGTGCAATTATATTATTGCTGAATAATAGCAGTTTAATGTCTCCTTTTCGATCCTTAAGTCTTTTATATCTGTTGACTTATTTTGCTAGCTAAAACCTCCTTTGCTATGCTGAGTTTTAAGTTCCTTCGTAGTTTATTCTTTGACCCATGGGTCATTTAGAAGGATGGCTATTAATTTCTAAACACATAGGGATTTTCCTTATGAACTTTTATATTTATTTATAGTTTGATTCCTCTGTGGCCAGACAACATACTTTGTATTATTTCATTTCTTTAACACTTTTTACACCTTTTTTTTTTTAGGGCTGAGCCTCTGGTTATTTTGTAATGTTCTTGTATTTGGCAGTTGTTTGATACTGTGTTCTATATATGTCAAATAAATAAAATTTGTTAATTGTATAGTTTAAATCTTCTATATTCTTACTGCATCTTTTCTTCTATGGTTACCAAGGGTAGAATTTAAAATTTTTTTTTAATGTTTTATTTATTTCTGAGAGAGAGAGACAGCATGAGCAGGGGAGGGTCAGAGAGAGAGAGGGAGATACAGAATCTGAAACAGGTTCCAGGCTCTGAGCTGTCAGCACAGAGCCCGATGCGGGGCTCAAACCCACAAACCGTGAGATCATGATCTGAGCCGAAGTCGGACGTTTAACCCACTGAGACACCCAGGCACCCCTACCAAGGGTAGAATTTTAAAATCTCCTCCTATGGTTGTGGATTTGTGTATTCCTCCTTGCACTGGCAATGTTTGCATTATTAGGTGCTTACACATTTAGAATGCAATATATATATTTTTAAATTTTCAACGTTTATTTAATTTTGAGAGACAGAGAAAGATAGAGCGTGAACAGGGGAAGGGCAGAGAGAGAGGGGGACGCAGAATTCAAAGCAGGCTCCAGGCTCTGAGCTGTCATAACAGGGACTTGAAATCACAAACTGTAAGATCATGATGTGAGCCGAAGTCAGATACTTAACTGACTGAGCCACCCAGGCTCCCCAAGAAAATTATACCACTATGAAATGTATCCCTAGCAATGTCTTAGACTAATGTCGCCATACCAGCTTTCATGAGTGCATACTGTAACTTCCTCTCTTATTTTAAACTATTTTATATTCTTTTATTTCATGTTTGTCTTGTGAGCAGCATAGAGTTCTATATTTTTAAGTCAATTTTAGGGTGGCCTGGGTGGCTCAGTCCTTTAAGCGTCTGACTTCAGCTCAGGGCATGATCTCCTGGTTTGAGAGTTCAAGCCCCATGTCAGCCCCTGTGCTGACAGCTTAGAGCCTGGAGCCTGCTTCAGATTCCGTGTTTCCCTCTTTCTTTCTTTTTTTTTTTTTTTTTTTAATGTTTTATTTATTTCTAGGAGAGAGAGAGAGAGAGACAGCATGAGCAGGGAGGTCAGAGAGAGAGTCACAGACTGAAACAGGCTCCAGGCTCTGAGCTGGCAGTCAGCACAGAGCCCGATGCGAGGGCTCGAACCCACGAACCGCGAGATCATGACCTAAGCAAAAGTCGGACGCTTAACCGACTAAGCCACCCAGGTGCCCGTGTTTCCCTCTTTCTGCCCCTCCTGCTCATGCTCTGTCTCTCAAAGATAAATAAACATTTTTAAAAAGTCAACTTTCGTGATTTTTACCTTTTTAAAATGTTTTATTTATTTCTGAGAGAGAGAGAGAGAGAGAGAGAGAGAGCGAGCGAGCAGGAGAGGGTCATAGAGAGGGAGATACAGAATCTGAAACAGACTCCAGACTCTGAGCTGGCTGTCAGCACAGAGCCTGACGTGGAGGTTGAACCCATGAACTGTGAGATCATGACCTGAGCTGAAGTCGGCCGCTTAACTGACTGAGCCACCCAGGCGCCCCTTATGATTTTTACCTTTGTTTGGAGCACCTAGTCCATATATATACAATATAGTTACTGGCATATTTCATTTTAAATTCACCACTTTTCTATTTGCTTTCTATTTCTCCTATCTTTTCTGTGTTCCCTATTTTTCCTCTTCTTTGCCTCTTTTGCACTGGTTTGAGTATATTTAAGTATTCTGTCTTTGTCTTATTGAATTATTCAATCCTCTGCAGTCTCTTTATTATTACCTTAGAGATTATACCATGCATTCTTGACTTGTCAGTGTCTAGTATAAAATAGTACTTTTACCCTTTACTATAAAATGACATATGGTTTTACCTTTTTTTTTACCCCCTCCAAACTTCCATACTATATACTCTTTCTGTTTTTTATTTATTATTGGTCTTTGCAACCAGTATTCATTTGATTTTCTTTTTTCCTGCCCCCCCGCCCCCACGTTTATATTTCTAAGCTCCCATCTGGGATTTACTTATTTTTCCTTAATAATACCTTTTTATGTTTCCTTTAGTGCCCTTCTACTCGGGATAAATTTTCTCAGTGTTAGTTTGAAAATATTTTTGTTTTGCCTTTATTTTTTAAAGCTATTTTCTCAGTATATAGAATTCTATAGCAGTGACTTTCTTTTCACACTTTGAAGATACTCCATGATCTTTTCATGTTCATTGTTTCTACCCAGAAGTCAGCTGGCATTGTTGCTCTTTTGAAGGTGAACTGCCTTTTTTAGTTTGAATTTTTTTCTGTTTTGTTGAAATTTAAAAATTACCTTTTCCCAGTTTTATTGAGAAACAATTGACGTATAACACTGTAAGAGTTTAAGGCATATAGCATGATGGTTTCATTTACATATATTTCTTTTATTACAATAGCTATAGCTAGCCTCCATCATCTCATATAAATACAATATAAAGAAAAGAGAAGAGGAAAAAAAAAAGAAAGAAAGAGAAGTATTCTCCTTGTGTTGGGATTCACTCTCTTAACAACTTTTCTACATATCACCTGGCAATGTTAACTGTAGTCCTCATGTTTTACATCACATCCCTAGTACTTATTTGTCTTATAACTGAACTTTGGAACCTTTTGACCACCTTCCTCTAACTCCCCCCCCCCGCCACCCTCCACCTCTGGTAACCGTGTCTGATCTCTTTTTCTCTAATTCCACATATAAGTGAGATCGTACAGTATTTGCCTTTGTCTGACCTATTCCACTTAGCATAATGCCTTCAAAGTACATCCATTGTTGTTGCAAATGATAGGATTTCCTCATTTTTAACAGGCTAAGTAATATTCCATTTTGTGTGTATATCACAACACTAGTCATTCATCTATTGATGTACTCTTAAGCTGTTTCCATGTCTTGGGTATTATAAATACTGCAATAAACACGGGGGATGCTGATATCTTTTTGAGTTAGTGTTTTCATTTCCTTTGGATACATTCCCAGAGGTAGAATTGCTGGATCGTATGGTAGGTTTTTTTAATTCTGGGGGGAGACTCCATATTGTTTTCCTTAGTGGTTGTACCACTTTACAATCCCACCAACAGTGCGCAAGGAATCCTTTTCTCTACATCCATGCTAACATTTGTTATCTCTTGTCTGTTTGATCATGGCCATTCAAGGCATGAGATGATACCTCACATGTGCCTGTTGGCATTTTGTATATCTGCTTTTAAAAAAGGTCTATTCAGCTATTAAAGTTCTTTGTACGTTTTTAAAATTGGGTTATTGTATGGATTCTTTTTGTATTTTAGATATTAATCCCTTATCAGATATATGGTTTTCTATTCTGTAGCTTATCTTTTCACTTTACTTTTTCTTTTGCTGTACAGAAGCTTTTTGGTTTTATGTAGTTTGACTTTGTTGCTTATGCTTCAGGTGTCATATCCAAAAAATCATTACCAAGACCCATGTAAAGGAGCTTTATTCCTGTGTTTTCTTCTAGGAATTTCGTGGTTTGAGGTCTTACGTTTAAGTCCTTAATCCATCTTGAGTTAATATTTGTGACTAGTGTAAGATAGTGGTTCTGTTTTATTCTTTTATATATGAATGTCAAATTATACCAGCACCATTTTATTTAGGAAATTGTCTTTCTCTGTTGAGTATTCTTGATTCAATATTAGTTGCCTATATTTGTTTCAGTTTACCTCTTTAAATTTTTTTTTAATGTTTTATTTATTTCTAGGAGAGAGAGAGAGACAGCGTGAGCAGGGGAGGGTCAGAGAGAGAGGGAGTGACAGACTCT
This sequence comes from Proteles cristata cristata, assembly GCA_017311185.1. Classification (NCBI taxonomy): domain Eukaryota; kingdom Metazoa; phylum Chordata; class Mammalia; order Carnivora; family Hyaenidae; genus Proteles; species Proteles cristata. The sequence continues at coordinate 218,083 of JAESUZ010003182.1, forward strand.
GAAACAGTCTCCAGGCTCTGAGCTGGCAGTCAGCACAGAGCCCGACGTGGGGCTCGAACCTACGAACCACGAGATCATGACCCAAGGGAAAGTCGGACGCTTAAACGACTAAGCCACCCACGCGCCCCTGTTTCAGTTTACCTCTTGACTTTTGATTCTGTTTTATTGGTCTATTGGTCTGTTTCTATGCAGTACCATACTGTTTTGATTACTATAGCTTTATAATATAGTTTGAAATCAGGGAGTGTGATGCCTCCTGTTTTGTTCTCCTTTCTTAGGCTTTCTTTGTCTATTTAGGGTCTTCTGTGGCTCCATATATGTTTTGGGAGTGTTTTTTTCTACTTCTGTAGAAAGTGCCATTGGAATCTTGATAGGGGTTGCATCGAATCTATAGATGGCTCTTGGTAGTATTGACAGTTTAATAATAATTTTTCCAACTCATGAACATGCAATACCTTTCTCTTTGTGTCTTTGGTTTCTTTAATTATTGTCTTACAGTTTTCAGAGATTTTTCACCTCTCTAGTTAAATTTATTCCTGAAAATTTTGTTTCTGATGCTTTTGTAAATGGGATCCATTTTTAAAATTTCTTTTTCAGACAGTTCATTGTTAATGCATAGAAATGCCATTGATTTTTATATGCTAATTTTTGTATCTTGCAACTTTATTGAATTCATTGATTAGATATAGCAGATTTTTGGTTGAGTCTTTAGGATTTTCTATATAAAATCATGTCATCTGCAATTCTGATACCTTTTATTTCCTTTTCTTGCCTGATTGCTCTAGCTAGGATTTCCAGTACTGTGTTGAATAGGAATGGTGAGGATGGGCACCCTGTCTTGGTGCTGATCTTAGAGGAAAGTTTTTTAGCCTTTGATTGCTGAGTGTGTTGTCAACTGTTGGGCTTGTCAATAATTGCCTTTAGTATATTGAGATATGTTCCTTGCATGCCTAGTTTAAGAATTTTTATCATGAATAGATGTTAAATTTTATTAATAGCGGCTTATGTGTCTATTGAAATGATCATATGATTCTTTTCTTTCATTCTATTAAGTGATGTATCACATTAATTGCTTTGCATATGTTGAGTGATTCTTGTATCCGAGGGATAAATCCTACTTGATCATGGTAAATGATACTTTTATGAGCTACTGAATTTGGTTTGCTAGTATTACTGAGAATTTTTGCATCTATATTAATCAAGGATTTTGGTCTATAGTTTTCTTAAATATATTTTTTTTTATATTTTATTTGTTTCTAGGAGAGAGAGAGAGACAGCGTGAGCAGGGGAGGGTCAGAGAGAGAGGGAGACACAGACTCCGAAATAGGTTCCAGCCTCCAAGCTGGCAGTCAGCACAGAGCCTGACGCGGGGCTTGAACCCACGAACTGCAAGATCATGACCTAAGCGAAAGTCGGATGCCCAACCGACTAAGCCATCCAGGCGCCCCTATAGTTTTCTTTTCTAATAGTGTCTTTTTTTGGTTTTGGTATCAGGATAATGCTGGCTTCATAAAATGAGTTTGGAGGTGTTTCGTCTGCTTTGATTTTTTTTTTTTTGGAAGTGTTTGAAAAGGATTGGTGTTTTCTTCTTTAAATGTTTGAGAAGAGTCATCAGTGAAGCCATTTGTTTCTGGGCTTTTATTTGTTGGGCGATTTTTGATTACTAACTTAATCTCTTTACTAATAATCACTGTAGTCAGATTTTTTATTTCTTTTGATTCAGTCTTGGTAACTTGTATGTTTCTAAAATATTTTTCTATTTCTTCTAGGTTGTCCAGTTTGTTGGCATATAGTTGTTCACCGTAGCCTCTCACGATCCTTTTATTTCTGTGGTATTAGTTGTGATATCTCCTTTTTCATTTATAATTTTGTTGATTGGAGTGTTCTCTCTTTTTTCTTTAGTTAGTCTAGCTAAGGATTTGCCAGTTTTATCTTTTCAAAGAAGCAACTATTAGTTTGGTTAATATTTTCTTTTGTTTTTCTGTTCTTTATTTCACTCATTTCTGTTCTACTCTTAATTATTTCCTTTTGCTGACGTGGAGCTCAGTTTTATTATTTTTTTTCTTTTTTAGTGGGGTTATTTATTTGGAATTTTTCTTGCTTCTTAATGTAGGTATTTATTACTGTAAACTTCCCTTTTAGAATTGCTTTTACCACATCCGATAGGTACATTTCCATTTTTGTTTGTCTCAGGAAACTTTTATTTCCCCTTTAATTTCTTCTGTGATCCATTTGTTATTCAAGAGTGTTGTTTAATTTCCATGTGTTTATGTATTTTCCAGTTTTCCTCTTGTTACTGATTTTTTAGCTTCATGTTGTTGTGGTCAGAGAAGGTGTGTGGTATGATTTCAATCTTGTTGACTTGTTTGTGGCCTGTCTCTTTCTGTATGTGGCTTGTATATATGGTCTAGCTTGGAAAATGTTCCATGTGTGCTTGGGAAGAAAGTGTATTATATTGTTGTTGGATAGAATGTTCTGTATATGTCTATGTTCATTTGACCTGTAGTGTTCAAATTTGCTGTTTATTTATTGATTCTGTCTGGATGATCTATCCATTGCTGAGAGTAGGTTTTCTTTATTTAAAAAATTTTTTTCAGTAACTTTACTATGATACATCTAATTGTGATATTATTTATGTTTGTCTTTTTGGGGGAAGTTCATAGGACTTCTTGGTTTGAGATCTTTTGTCAGTTTGGGAAATTTTCAGGCATTATCTCTCTTTTGTTGGTGATACTAGTACTTTATTAAGTCATATTCCATATATAGCAAGATGCACAAGTATCAAGTGTATGGCTGGATCCATTTTGACAAATGTGTAATGCTCATTTAATCATTACCCACATAAAGATAATAGAATGTTTTCATCACCCCAGAAAGTAATGGCATGACTCTTTACAATTAATGCTGTTTCTTCTACTCTGATGTAGTCATTACTCCTGTTTATGTATAATTCTTATATTCATATAAATCAGGGATTTATGTAAGTAGACATCCAAGTATGTATTCTTTTTATGTCTGACTTCTTCGCTCAACATTATGTTACTGAGATTAATCTGTATTGTTGAGGATATTAGTAGTTCTTTTTTTTGCTATGTAAGTATTCCACTACATGAACACACCACAATTTTGGGGTTTTTTTTGTTTTGTTTTCAACTCTGATATTGTTGTACATTTGGTTTGTTTTAAGTTTATGGCCAATATACATGAAGCTGCTATGAACATTTCATACAAATCTTGTGTGGGCATATGCATTCATTTCTTTGGGTTATATACTTCTAGAAGTGGAATTGTGGGTCATAGGGTTTATAAGAAAATTTTAAACAGCTCTGTAAAGTTTACATTTCATTTAACAATGTATGAGAGTTTCAGATACTATACACCCTCACTAACACTCCTCAGTGTTTCAAAGTTTAACTATTTTGGTGGGTGTGTGTCTCACTGTGGTTTTAATATGCATTTCCCGGATGACTGGTGACTGATACGGAGTTTCTTTTCATATGCATATTGGTCATTTAGATATTTTATTTTATGAAGTACTTGATACAATCTTTTGCATAGGCATTAATTGAATTGTTTGCCTTTTTATTATTGTTACACAGTTGTTTTTTATGTAGTCTGGTAGGAGTCCTATGTTAGATTTATATATTACAAATATTTTCTTTCAGTCAAGGATTGCTGTTTTACTTTCCCAATAGTGTCTTTGATGAAGCATGAGGTTTTAATTTTGATAAACTAAAACTTATCATTTATGGTTAGTGACTTTCTGTTGTAAGAAATATGTACCTTCTCCAATTTTGTGAAGATAGTCTCACTTGTTTTCTTGTGGAAGCTTTTAGTTTAGCTTGCACATTAGGTATATGCTTCATTTAAGTTTATTTTATTAAAAAATTTTTTTTAATGTTTTATTTATTTCTGAGAGAGAGATAGCATGAGCAGGAGAGGGTCAAAGAGAGAGGGAGACACAGAATCTGAAACAGGCTCCAGGCTCTGAGCTAGCTGTCAGCACAGAGCCCGAAGCGGGGCTTGAACCCACAAACTGTGAGATCATGACCTGAGCCGAAGTCAGACGCTTAACCGACTGAGCCACCCAGGTGCCTCTATTTTCTTTTTTAAAACATTTATTTATTATTGAGAGACAAAGAGAGATAGAGCATGAGTAGGGGAGGGGCAGAGAGAGAGAGGGAGACACAGAATCCGAAGCAGGCTCCTGGCTCTGAGCTGTCAGTGCAGAGCCCGACGTGGGGCTCAAACTCATGAACCATGATCTCATGACCTGAGCTAAAGTCGGACATTTAACCGATTGAGCCATCCAGGTGCCCCCTCCATTTAAGTTTAATTCTTGGGTGTGGTAGGTATGATTCATTTATTTCCTTATGGTTTGTTTCAGCACCCGGTGTTGAAAAGTTTATCCTTTGACTTATATTGGCCTCTTAGTTATATGTATATAAATATATTTCTGGTATGTATTTTGTTTCATTGATCTGAATACCAGTACAAACTATGTTAAAATACTTTGGCTTTATAGTCTTGAAGTCAGATATTGGGAGTCTGTTTTTCTTCTTTAATCATCTTGTCTATTGTACGTCTAATGCATTTCCATATACATTTTAGTATCAGCTTTCATTTCTGCAAAAATGATTCTGCTGGGATTTTGATCTGTATTAAATCTGTAATTCTATTAGGAAAAAATTGACACTGCAAAAATATGTTTTCTCATCCATGAACATGATATACTTCTTCATTAGTTAAGTCTTCTGAAATTTTTCTCAACAGTGTTCTGTTGTTTTCAGTATAGAATTTTTGTATTTATTTTGTTAAATTAGTTCCTAGATATTAGATTTTTTTGATGCTGTTGTAAATGGCATTATTTAAAATTTTAATTTCCATTTGCTTATTAACACTTTGCAGAAATTCAGTTGATTTTTGCATATTCATCTTTATCCCATGATTTTGCTAAATTCAGTTATTCTAGTAGTTTGTTGATTAGTCGGATTTTCTATATAAGGGGTGTCATCTGTAGATAAAGAAAAATTTGCCACTTTCTGATTTTGTTACCATTTATTGTTATTTGTTTATTTCATTGCCTGAGACTGTCAGAACAATGCTGAATAGAGGTGGTAAGAATGGCCACCATTGCTTTGCTCCTAACTTTAGGGAATATCTCACCATTAAGTGTGGGGTTAGCTCTAGGGTTTTGTAGATATCCTTTATGGTCAGTTTGAAGAGGTTTTGTTTTATTTCCAGTGAATTGAGAGCTTTATCCAGGGAAGATGTTATTTTTTTTCCCAAATACTTAAATGAACTAAAACAACAACAGCAGAAAAGAAAACAATAAAAGTTACGTATTTCATTGCTTTCTGCCCTTATCTTTACTATTTTTTCCTTTTCTTTTTTTGAATTTAATTTTCTCTTCTTTTTTTTCCTAGCTTCTTGAAGTGAAAGCTTCGACTGTTGGCTTTCAACATTAAATTTTTTTTATTTTTCCATTTAAGGTTGTCAGTTTTCCTATAAGCTTTACATTAGCTGTATCCCACAAAGTTTGGTTTGTTGTGTTTTTACTGCCATTGATTTAAAAATATTTAAAAGTTTTTAGGTTCTAGATCTTTCTTTGCCTGTTATTTAGAAGAATATTTCCAAGTATTTGGGTTCTAATAACTTTTTGTTTTGATTTCCATTGTAATTGCATTGCAATCTAGACATTTTTTAAGACTTCAAAGATGTCATTCCATTGTTTCTAATAATGGAACAAATTTCCAGATGGAAATTAGACATCATTCTTACAATTGTATCACTAAATGTAATATGATATTTTTTCTCTGCCTCTTTTAAAGATTTTCTTCTTATTTTTGGTGTTTAGTAATGATACTGAATTTCATATAGTTTCCTTATGATCTGTTTAGGTGTAGTGGTCTTTGTATTTATTCTATTTGAGATTTACTGAGCTTCTTGAATCTGTGATTTCATGTTCTTCAGTGTTGGAAAAATGTTGGATGTTATCCTCTACAGGTATTCTGCCCTTTTTTTCCACCTCTTATCTTGGGACTTAAAAAAATATTTGCTGTTGTTTCAGGGGTCTCAGGTACTCCATCCCCTGCCACCCTGCTCTTTGGGGATGGAGGAAAGTTTGTGCTTTAGTTGGGTTTAATTAACCTGTCTTCAAGTTTACTAATCCTTTCTTCTGATGTGGCCAATAATTTTTAAAAGTTGCATATGTGCATATATGTGTATATTTGTTTTTTTTTTTTTTTTTTCCCCTTTCCCTCTTTCTGGAACTCCAGTAATACATATGGTAGACCTTTCTTTTGTGTCTTCAGTGAATAATTCTTGTATTCTCCTCCCCCATTTCATTTTTCTGTGCTACATTCTGAATCTTGTTTCAGACTTGTCTTCCTCTTCACTAATCTTTCAGCCTCCCAATTTTTAGTTTTGTTCACTGTATTTTTAAATTCTAGAATTTCCATTTGGTGCTTTAAAAAAGAAATTCCAATTCCTTGATGATATTTTTAAACTTTCCTTTTACTTTATAGAACATATTAAGCATAGTTATTTGAAAGTTGGTTTCTGATAACTCAATTTTTGAATCTCTGGAAATTCTGATTTTATTGTTTCTTTTGTTTACTTGTCTTGTGTGTTTGTGTGTGTATAAATTTGTGCATTCCCTATATACACACACATATGTGTGTGTATATATACGTGTGTGTGTGCGTGTGTGTATATGTGTGTTTGTGTGTGTGTTGCGTGCAAGCTAGTAGATAGAAAAACTATAGAGCTAATTTGAGGTTTAAAAGGTTATATTTCTTCAAATAGGATTTGCTTGTGCTTCTGGAAATTTTGAGGCTCTGGACATTAGCAATCCAGGTCACTTTAATGCAGCTTAAAAAAGAAGACCTATGATCCATTCTTGAGATGATTTGAGGCTGGTTTTCAGTCCTTTTGAGGGTTAGTCTAATTCTGGTTCCCCTTTACTCTCTGGTGTGGCCTTTTGGGACCTCTGACCACATCCTAGGGGGATTTTTAGGTCTCCCATTTTCAATTTTTGTTCCCCTACATCAAAGAATTTGTTGAAATCTGCTCATCTTGTGGGATTGGCAGATAGAGAAATAGGTAAAGAAGGAAGCGTGGGCATCACATGCCAGGTCCACCTTTTGATGTTTTCTTTTATTGGATCATGGCCCCTTAATACTCACCTAAAGTTCTCAATTTTTGTTGTTGTTGTTGGCTTTGCTCTTCATCTTGTCCAGTTTTCTAATTGTTCACAGAAGGAGAATCAGCTTAAATTAATTTGTCATTTTTGGAGAAAATGGAACCTAAACTTTTTCCCTGTAATATGTTCAACAGTGGAATGTAGGTCACATATATTTTTTGAGTTCAGACATATTTGAGAATGTCTTTCTATTTCTTCACACATGAAAGAAAACTGCCTCATTGTGAAAAATATGTAAATATTGCTTCATTATTTTCTAGCATATAGAATTATAGAAGCAAATCTTAGACCAGTGTGATTTGTCTGTTATAGAAATCCTTTTGGTTGTTCTTAATTCTTGGAGATTTACTTATTAAAAAGACTTTTCTTAGCTATCTTTATGTATGAGTATCTTTTTATTGACTTTTGCCTATAGTGTTAAGAGTGCTTTCAGATCCCTTTTCAATTTTTTAAGGAAATTTCTCATTAATGAAATTTTAAATTACTGCTTTTTCAAATTATTTTGGTATGTTCCTCAGGAATACCTATAATTCATAGGTCAGATGTTCATTTTCTGTGCTGTGTAGCTCTTCAAACCACTTTTTCCCATATATTTACCTTCTATATTCTTAGCTTCTCAGGTTGGTTTACTGTGTAAGTTATTTAACTTTTCCCCCAAATCAGCTCTATTTATTGCTTTGAATTAGGATTTCTAATTCTGCTATTTTGTTCTTACTTTAATTATACTTATCATCTCTCTTGTCCAAATTCCTTTTCATCTCTTTCTGTTAGCTGACAATGACCGTCTCACCATGAATTTCTGTGACTTCCTACTTCTGTTTTTATAGAGGCCATGTGTTCTTGCATCAAGTTGCAGATGCTGTATTACTTTCCTAAAATATTTTGATTCATAAACTAGATAATTTTCAGACATGTTTTCTCTCAAGCGTCTGCATCATATTTCCTTTCCTTTGAAGTATATGTTTGGTTGATCCTTCACTTTTTTCTTTTTAAAACCAATTTTGCTTGTCCCATTAGTGGCCAGGTGAGTATGGCCTCATCGTGGTGCTGTCCTGGCCCATGCAGCAGCCAGGTAGGCCTCAACCAGGACTTAAGTCCTACCAGTGGGGACTGTCTTGTGCATGGGTTCCATCTCTTCACTCTAAGGGTGCAGAGGTCTGAGCCATGCTAGGAGTGTTGGGCCTCTTGGTCCGGATGCACATGTATCTTTGCCTAAGGGAGCCCCACCTGTGTGAATGAGGAGGCTGTGGCCAGGTGACTGGACCACTGGCCACCCCTGAAGCATCAGGTAGATCGTTGTGTGACCCGATCGCTACGTTCATTCCATGTATGTGCAAAGACACAAATCAGGCTGCGTGGTTCCAGTCCTGAGTCCAGCATGACCTCGCTCCATGACCTTTTTAAGTTACTTATGCTCTCTGTGCTGGATCTGGACCTTTGAGGATATGGCCATGGACTTAACACTGGAAAAGTGGCAGCAGCTTGATCCTGCTTAAAGATCTACCTTCAGGGACATGATGCTAGGAAAATATAGGATCTTCACATCAGTGGGTTGCTCAGTTTCCCTGTCAGATACAATCTTCATGTTGGAGTCAGGAGAAAAGCTGTGGATAGTAAGGGAAGGAACACTACCTCCAGGTTGTCTAGGAGATGACTAGGAGACCAGATGCAGCAAGAATTTAAGGAGACTTTTGAATCAAGTGAATTTCGTCTATGATAAAACACCTACTAAGCAGAGAGTCTATGGATATGAAGCTTTTGCAAACATTTTTTATCTCAGTGTAAACATTGTCCCGTCAAGATAAAAACTCCATGAGCATGTCTTAGGTGGAAGGGGTTTGAAAGATAACTTAGATTTACTTAGAAGAAAGAAAATTTAATTAGAAGGAAGAACCTTTCTGAATTTACTGGAGATGAAAAATCATTCAGTTATAATTAATTTCAAATTACCCATGAAAAAACTGTTACAGGTAAGAAAACCTTATGAATGAGGGCAAGTATTTAGTCAGAAGTATTTAGTCTCTCCATCCTGGAGGGAAACCTATGGATGTAATAAGTGAGAGAAAGTCTTACTGATTGATCATATTTACTAGACACATGAGATCTCATGCAGGTAAGAGATACTATGAATGTAAATTCAGCCAAAAAGCCTTTAGCAGAAAAACACACCTCATTCTACACCAGATAATTCAAACTAGAAAGAAACTCTCTGAATGTGGAAATGCTTTCAGTACTAGTTCTTACCTTAATTTGCATGAAAAAAATGCATATTGATAATAAGTCCTATAAATGTAATATCAGTATGGGAAGCTGTTTAGTCTGTGGTAGGTTGTTATGCCATCCCCAACAGACTAAGTAAGACATCATTATTCAATACAAACTTCAAATCATCAAAATTACTTTGTCAAGAAGAATTCTGAAATTTTTTTCTCTTCTGAACTAGCATCAGTTAGGATTGTGTTGGAAATAGCAGAATATTGCAACTGACTTAAGCAACAAAAGGAAGTTTATTGGTATATATTACAGGAAAGTCCAGTATAGCTGCTTTTTTTCTTTTTGAGAGAAACAGAGAGAGAGCGAGCATGAGCAGGGGAGGAACAGAGGGAGAATCTTAAGCAGGCTCCATGCCCAGTGGGGAGCCTGACATGGGCCTAGATCTCACAACCATGAGATTGTGACCTGAGCGGAAACCAAGAGTCAGATGATTAACCAACTGAGCCACCCAGGCACCGAAGTATAGCTATTTAAAAGGAAAAGAAAGAGATAATTTGACATCTTAGGACTCAAAATTGAGTCTTCTGATCCACCGAACGTGGCATATCTAACCATTTAGGCCTTGTTTAATTTGTCTTGGCAATATTTTCTAGTTTTCAGTGTATAGGTCTTACAGATAGTTTTTTAGAGATATTCCTAAATGTTTTGTGGGTTTGGATGCTGTTGTAAATTGTATTTAAAATTTTAATATTCTAGCGGGAGAGAGGCAAACCATGAGAGACTCTTGAATGTTGAAAGCAAACTGAGGACTGATGAGTATGGGGGAGAGGGGAAGGGGAGGATTCGCATAGAGGAGGGCACTTGTGGGGATGAACGCTGAGTGTTGTATGGAAACCAACTTGAAAATAAACTATAAAAAATAAAATTTTTATATTTTACTTGCTTATTGCCATTATATAGAAATGTAATTGATTTTTCTATTTTGACTTTATATCCAGCAACCTTGCTAAATTCACTTATTAGTTTTTGTAGCTTATTTGTAAGTTTCTTAAGATTTTCTGTGTACATGATTACACTCTCTGGCAAATTACTATAATTAAAAAATTTTCTTTTTCCTTCCTAATTTGTATGTCTTCCTAATTTGCCTGCCTGCCTCCTTTGCTCCCTCCTTCCCTCTCTCCCACTCTTTCTTCCTTCCCACTATCCCCCCTTCCTTTCTCTTTCTTTTCCTCATTTTGCTCGCTCCAGTTCAGTGTTAAATAGAAGTGCTACAAGTAAATATCTTTATTTTCTCACTCAGTCTCTGTGGGGCATGTATTCATGTTTTCTACATTAAATCTGATGTTAGCTCTAGGCTTTTCACAGATGCTGTTTATCAGAGGAAGTTCCTGTCTATTAGTTTACGGAGAGTTTTTTATCATGAGTGAATGTCAGTTTTGCCAAATACATTTTCATCTATTGAGAGGGTCATATGACTTCTTCCCTTTATTTTGTTAATGTGGTAAATTACATTGATTTGCTTTGCATTGTTAATCCAACCTTTTATTTCCTTGGATAAACTCCACATTGCCAAGTATATTATATTGCCAGACTCAATTTGCGGTTTTTGTTAAATTTTTTGGCTCTTACATTTATGAGGGACATTGATCTAGTTTTCTTTTATTATAATGTCATCTCATTTTGTCTGCAGAGTAATGGTGACCTCATAAAATGAGTTGGGAAGAGTTTCTTATTCTGTTTTCTGAAACAAAATAAATTTGTATTGTTTATTCTTTAAATAGTTAACAGGATTCACTAGTGAATTCATCTAGACTTGGGGTTTTCTTTGTAGGAAGGTTTCACATTATGGATTCAGTTTAATATTATGTGACATTTAACTTTTCTACTTTTTATTCAGTCTTATTTGTAATTTTGTAGTGTTTGTTTTGAGGAATAAATGACATATGCATTTTTTTCCATCTTGCCAAACTTATTGCATATCTGTAGGATCTGTGGTGATGTTCTACCTTTTATTCTTGATATTGGTAATTTGTTTTTTTCTCTATTTTTTTAATTCATCAGGCTAACTTGGGGGCTTATCGATTTTATGGAACTTTCCAAAGACCCAGTCTTTGGTTTTATGATTTTCTCTGTTGGTTTCTTATTTCCAATTTCATTGATTTCTGCTTCTATCTTTATTATTTCTTCTATTAACATTGAGTTTAACTTGTTCCTTTTTCTGTTTTAAGATAGAAACATAAATTGTTTTTCTGTCATATTAAAATAGAAGCATAAATTGTTAATTTGAAACCTTTTATGTTATCTAACTTAAGAGTCTAAAGCTGTATATTTACCATTAAGCATTGTTTCAGTTTCAGCCCATAAATTTGATACGGTGTGATTACACTGTATTTCAGTACAGAATATTTTCTAATATTCTTTATGATTTTTTCTTTGATTTATGGATTGTTTAGAAGTGTGTTTAAGTGTACAAGTTTTTGCTGATTTTCCAGGTACTTTTTTGCTATTTATTTCTAGTTTAATTCTCTGTGGTCAGAAAATTTACTCTGTGATTTCACTACATATAAATTTTCAAGCCTTGTTTAATGGACCAGAGCACTTTCTCAATACTGAGAGAGGACTGTTGAAGTTTACAACACTAATTATGGGCTCGTTTCTCTTTGAGTTCTGTTTTGCTTCATTTAATTTGAAATGCTATCATTAGGTGCACACATATTTATGATTGTTATGTCATCTTGATGAATTAACTCTTTCATCATTGTTAAATATCCTTCTTTATTACTCATAATATTTTTTGTTCTGGGGTCTGCTTGTCTGATATTTAGACACTTCAGCTTTCCTTTGATTAGCATTATATTAGTGTGGTATATAACTTTTTCTGTTTACTTTTTAATTTTTTTCTATATTTTTTTTATAATTTACATCCAAGTTAGTTAGCACATGGTGCAACACTGATTTCAGTAGTAGGTTCCTTAAGCCCCTTACCCATTTAGATCAACCCCCTCCCACAGCCCATCCAGCAACCCTCTGTTCTCTATATTTAAGAGTCTCTTATGTTTTGTCCCTCTCCCTGTTTTTATATTATTTTTGCTTTCCTTTCCTTATAATAAGTGAAATTAGTCAATCAGAGAAAGATAAATACCATATGACTTCACTCATATGAGGACTTTAAGATTCTGTTCACTTTTTTAAGAAATATTTATTTATTTAAGTAATCTCTACACACAACATGGGGCTTGAACTTATGACCCTGAGATTGAGAGTCACATGCTCTTTTGACTGAGCCAGCCAGGTGCCCCTCTGTTTACTTTTAACTTATCTATCTTTATATTTCAAGTGTGTTTCTCATAGGAAGTATTTATTAGGGTCATGCTTTTTGAAAAAGTTAAATGCTATTTGACAGCTTCTGCCTTTTAGACCATTTACATATAGTGTATTATTGTTTAAGCCATTTACATTTAATGTAATTACAAATAAGGTTGGTCTTTTTTTAAATTTTTAATGTTTTTTATTTATTTCTGAGAGAGAGGGAGAGAGAGACAAAGTATGAACAGGGAAGGGTCAGAGAGAGAGGGAGACACAGAATCTGAAGCAGGCTCCAGGCTCTGAGCTGTCAGCACAAAGCTTGACGTGGGGCTTGAACCCACGAATGGTGAGATCATGACCTGAGCCGAAGTCGGTTGCTTAACCGACTGAGCCACCCAGGCGCCCCCAAATAAGGTTGGTCTTAAGTCTGTTATCTTACGCTTGTTTTCTATTTGTCCCATCTATTCTTGGTTTCTCTTCTTTTTGGTTAATTATTTTTAGCATTCCATTTTATCTCTGTATTAGCTAAACCCTGTTTTAAGAAGAATTGCTCTAGGGTTTACAATATGCACCTTCAACTTCACAGTCTACCTTCAAATAGTATTATACTAGTTTATATGTAGTATAAGAGCCTTATACACTTTCATTTCCTCCCTCTCATCCTATTTTGTTCTTGTTGTCAGATATTTACTTCTTTTTTTAAAGTTTATTTATTTATTTTGAGAGAGAGAGGGAGTGGAGGGTGGGGAGGGGCAGAGAGAGAGGGTTGGGGAGAGAATTCCAATCAGGCTCCATGCTGTCAGCGAAGAACCTGATGCAGGGCTTGAACTCATAAACTGTGAGATCATGAACTGAGCTGAAATCAAGAGTTTGATGCTTAACTGACTGAGCCTCTCAGGCACCCATCAAATATTTACTTATATATATTATTAGTCTCATAATACATGGCTGTTATTTTTGTTTTAAACAGTAAGTTGTCTTTTTTTTTAATAGTTTATTTTTGAGACAGAGAGACAGAGTATGAATGGGGGAGGAGCAGAGAGAGAGGGAGACACAGAATCCGAAACAGGCTCCAGGCTCTGAGCTGTCAACAGAGCCCGATGCAGGGCTCGAACCCACGAACTGTGAGATCTGACCTGAACCGAAGTCGGACGCTTAACCGACTGAGCCTCCCAGGTGCCCCTAAACAGTAAATTATGTTTTAACAACATGTTAACACAAGTAGAAGGTCTTTTGCAGTTATTCACCGTATTTGCCCTGTCCAGAACTCTTTATGCCTTTGTGTAGGTCCTAGCTTCCATCTAGTATCATTTTCTTTCAGCCTTCCTTTAACATTTCTTGTTGTGGAGCTCAGCTGGCAATGAATTATCTTGTGTTTGTCTTCAAATAGTCTTTATTTCTTATTCATTTTTGAAGGATAATTTTCACTGGCTATAGAATTGTAGGTTGACAGTTTTTTTCTTTCAGCCTATTAAAGATGTCGTTCCATTGTCTTCTGGCTTGCATTGTTTCTGGCGAGAAATCAGCGATCATTCTTATCTTTGTTCCCCTGTAAGTAATGTGTCTTTTTTTTCCTGGCTGCTTTTAAGATTTTCTCTTTATCATGGTTTTCCATCAGATTGATTATAATGAGTTTTGGTGTGATTTTCTCTGATTTTATTTTGCCTAACATTCATTGAGCTTCTTGGATCTGTGGGCTTATAGTTTTTATTAGATTTGAAAAATTGTGGCCATTATTTCTTCAAATTATCTTCCATCTTCCCCCATTTTCCTCCTTTTGGAATTTTAACCAGATGTGCTGTATACTGCCTAATATTTTCCCACAGCTCACTGAAGCTCTGTTTATTTTTTCCACTACTCCAGTTTTGTAGTTTCTGTTGTTATGTCTTCTAATTCACTGATCTTCCCTTCTGCATTGTCTAATCTGCCATTAAATCCATTCAGTGAATTTTCCATGTTCTATATTATGTTTTTCATTTTAGAAATTCCATTTTGTTCTTTTATTATCTTTAATCTCTATTCTTAGTGTGTTCATATTTTCCTTTGAATATGTTTTAAAGTAGCAGTTTTAAAGTTCTTGTTTGCTGACTACCTTGTCTGTATAATTTCTGGGTTTATTTTTGTTGGCCATTTTTTTTTCCTGATTATGGTTAACATTTTTCCTTTCCAAATATCAATAATTTTTTGACTGGATGCTGGACTTCATGAGTATTACATTATTAAGTATCTGGATTTTGTTGTCTTTCATCAAAGTGTTTTAAGGTTTGTTTTGCCTATCAAGTTACTGGTGGATCAACTTTACACTTTTAATCCTGTTCTTATACTTTGTTAGGGTGAGCCTGGAATAACCTTGTCCCTATGTTGGTCTAGCCCTACTGCTAAAGTATGACCTCCTAGAGTCTCTGTTGAACGTTCCAAGTTTTCACTGAGTTCCCTTTACTCTGGCTGGTTGGAACTTGAATATCTCCTAGGCCTGTATGAGATGTAGGAATTGTTCTGCTTACAGATCCTCCATAGTTGTTTTCTATGCAGCCTAATGGAGTTGTGCCTTACACATGTTTTTCTTAGTAAAGCCAAAGACCCAAAAGGATTCTTAATTAAATTTCTGGAGTTCTTTCTTCACATGGCTCCCTCTTATTTGGTATACTACCCAGCAAATATAAGCCACCTTCCCTCTTTAAGCTTCACATTTTGTGGATGCTTATCTTTCTCCTATGTCTAAAGTCTAGGAATTGCTTCCAGGAAGAAAGTGATGTTGATCATAGGACTGACTTTTATTGTTTCTCTTTTCTCAAGGATCATTATCCTACACTACCTAGTCCAGTTTCTGAAAACAGTTGTTTCATATATATTTCCCAGTTTTCTGGTTGTTTATGGTGGAAGGACATGTCTAATGCCAGTTACTCTGTTGTAGTTTTTGCCGTATGGTAAGGTCTGTAGATTGATCTTATATCAGAATCATTTGTAGTGCTTTTCCTAATTACAAATGCTGTAGTCTGTCCTTAAAGATTTTATTCAGGGGGTCCCTGGGTGGCTCAGTCAGTTGAGCATTTGACTGTTGATTTTGGCTCAGGTCATGGTCTCAGGGTTGTAGGATTGAGCCCTGTGTCAGGTTCCATGCTGAAGTTGGAGCCTGCCTAAGATTTTCTGTCTCTCTCCCTCTGCCCCTCTCCTCAACTCACATGCTCTCTCTCTCTTAAAAAAAAAAAAAAAAGAAAAGTAAACATTTTGATTCAGTAGATCTAACATGAGTTTCAGGTTATTTATATTTTATTATATAATATAATTATATAATAATAATAATAAACTATATTATATTTTTGAAATCTTGACAAGTAATTTTTGAAACACAAGAAAAGCTAAGAATCCCTATTTGAATGAATTTAAATCTAGTGTGGCTTTGGTAAAGTAAATGGGGTATCTTACAATCTATTCTTAACCCAGTAACACTCTGTAAAAATGAAATAAAATATTAGAGAAGTAGGACCTCCTGGATATACCCACATATAAAGCATCAATTTCTGGCAAAGCACGAGTTTTTAGAGCCCTGAATAAGTGCTATAGCTGCTGTATATTCTTATTTCTTTGTGCCTTTGCCATAGCAGTTGTTATATATTTTGAATATTACCTCTATTTCTAAGTGTCAAGACTTCTTAATATTTGTAAAGTTATCTGAAAATGTTCTCATAATACAGGGATTCGGAAATGGCTAGCAGATTTTATCTTGTGTGCTAACTCTGTTTATTAGTGGCAACTTTCTGGAGCTCAGAAAGGTACTTGAGAAGGATCCTACGGCCCGTTCTGGACTCAGCAGGAAGGAATGCTCTTATGGATTAGTGATATCTGTCATGAGTTTGGGATTGGAGGAATGAGACACATGGCTCATGTATTTGCAATTCCTATACTTATTTAATGCAGTGGGGTTTTTTTCCCCTAGATTTCTCTAATTATACAAGAAAACCTTTTTTGCTACCCTCTATTTTCATCTTGACTTCCACATGTAGGAAACAAATTTTATTGTTTTGTAATGTCTATATTCAAGTTATTTCTTCATTCATCCATTCCTTATTCATTTCTTCTTTCTTTCTCTCTAAAAATAATAAGCAATATGATATTGTGTTATTAGAGTAGTGGTTTCTGGACTGTACTTCAGATCTTCTTTTTACATAAATTGACCCACTGTGTATTTTTTAAGGTCAGTGGCTCTGTTGACCATATTTTCCTAAATTTCAAATCAGACACATAATCTTATACCTGGTCTAACCATAGGCTAGAAGATTGAAGGTGGAACACCCCTGGGTGGAAAAAAAAACTTTATAATATATTTGGAGAATAAATTAGGTCTGGAATATTATCAATACATATTCTTGAATTACAATTGGACATAAAAGTAAGTAAGAATATACTCTCATCTGCGAATTCTTGTATATTAGGCCAATCATAGTCCTATGGGATTAGAATTTGGTGATTTAGAAAAATGTGTTACTTCCAAATACGTAATTTTATTGTGTTTTTTAAAATGATGAAATATTTTAGCTAAGTGCTTTGGACTACAGAATCATCTAGATGATAATAAATACTTTTCATGACTTTCTTTCCAGTCTATCCCAGATCACTTGTTTCTTATTCTTATTCTGCATGCATACTGTGTTAAGGAGTGGATATTAACAAACTAGCAGGCATTAGTCTGTGAGTCCCAATCTGTGGTGTGAGAGAGAGAGAGAGATGTATTTCATCTGGGCAAGAAATTCATCTTTTCAGTCTCCACATCTGATGGGAATGGGGTGGGAAATGGAATAGTGGAGGTTGACTTAGCATTCATTTTGGTTATTATCAGTTTGAAACACTTCCTGGTGCCAGAGATCTAGGATGTTCAGCATAGTGTACACTACAATGAAAAGAGCAATATTGAAATCCATGAGATAGAGGTTCTAGTATCAGCTTGTCCTGTACTAACTCTGTGACTATAGTGAACTACCTAACCTTTTTAACTTTTACTTACTCATATATGAAATGAGGTTGATAATCTGCTGTACCTATCCTACGGAGTTGTTAGCAGGATGAAGTGAAACCATAGACATAAAACCTTGGAGAACTTACTAATGGTGTGTGTGTATATATATATATATATATATGTATGTATGTATGTATATATATATATACGTATATGTATGCATGTATATATATGTATATATATGTATGTATGTATATATATATATCTGTATATATATCATTGTAAGGTAATGTTATTATACCACGTATGCCACATTATACTAGCTTGTCCCTCCCTATGGGAAAAGTTGTGATATCTTTGTTCAATTATTAAAATTGTCATAGATTTAAAAAATGGTTATTTTAGGAAGCCTTCCTATGATGGAAAACTTTTTCTTAGGAAAAAGAAAACTAGTGTAATATCTGCAGTGCTTTTACTAGGGCACAAATAATTTCAGTGAGAAGTATTCATCAGCTATGCTTTGCTTTACAGCTTGGAATCCCATCCACTGCCAGCACATTGAATGCCACAACGCAATTAACAAGCCAGCTGTGAAGGTACTGTTTTATTAGACCTGGTGCCATATTGTATTGTCAGTGGTCAAATTATCAGGAGCAAATTGCTGAATGAAATGGAGTAGGTCACATCCTTCTCTGTAATGCAGAGGCCTGTGCTCTGTACTAATCTCAAGCATCTCTATGTTCAATCTGTACTTTGGTGGGTTGGTTCAGGCCAGTGCAGTGAATAGTGGTATCTGCTAGTTTGGCTATGATTTCATTGTCAAGCACAGTGTAGCAATGAATAATTATCAGAATTATCCTGGTGAAACACATAGTCCTTATTTGGCTTCCGTTTGAGCTAATAAACTCGCAAATGTGAAACCCTGTTTCACTCATTTTAAATTATGAGTGTCTAGGCATGGAGGAGGGCACTTGTTGGGATGAGCACTGGGTGTTATATGGAAACCAACTTGACAATAAACTATGAAAGAAAAAGATTATGAGTTCTAGTGTATGACTATGTGAATTCAAGTGTTATAGGACAAAAATAGATAAAATTGTTAAGTCCTAGCTCAGATCACAGATATGAGTTAATCAAAATGACTGAGAGGTAGCTGGGCCACAACACATGGAAAGGTAACTTAAAGGTAAGGAACAATGGTTTAGAGAAGCCAAGACACTTTCCTAAGCCAGAACCAGATACTTTGACTCTGTCCTTTTCATTTTCGCCACATCAAGTTGGTTCTCTTGTTATAACCCTGAATTGTTGAATTTGAATGTTAAGAAAGATAATCCCACATCTTAACAAAATTATTTGTGGTATATTTGTTGGAGACAAACTTGGCTGGAGAGACCTGTATCTGGATTTGCAAGGATTAATTTTTATATTATGAAGAGTGGGAGTTAGGTCAAGTCGTTAGAGTTCACAGATACTTTTTAGAACCTGGTGTCATGGGAATTTGCCTCCCTTCTATAGACAGGAAGACTGTAAAGATTACCAAATAATGGAAACATAATAATATCATCTTAACAGAAACAGAGTCAGAAGAGTGCCAAATGTCAGAAGAGTGCCAATGATAATATTGTCATCCGGATATACCTTACTAACAAAGGACATTGTTGTATTATTATGCTTGATCTTTGCTTTTATAAAGGCAGATTGAGGGGCACCTGCATGGCTCAGTCAGTTGAGCATCTGACTCTTGATTTTGGCTCAAGTCATCACAATCTCACGGTTGTGGGATCGAGCCCTGCATTGGGCATGGAGCCTGCTTAAGGTTCTCTCCATCTGTCTCTCTTATTCTCTCTCTCCCCTTCTTTTCATCTCCCCTGCTCATGCTTTCTGTCTTTAAAATAAAAGACAAATAGGGGCATGTGGATGGCACAATTGGTTAAGCCTACAACTCTTGATCTCTGCTCAGGTCATGATCTCACAGTTCCTGCATTCAAAGCCGGCATCAGGCTCTGCGTTGATGGTGCGGAACCTGCTTGGGAGTCTCTCTCTCCTTTCTACCCCTCCCCTGCTTGTGCTTTCTCTCTCTCTCTCTCAAAAATAAATAAATTAACTTTAAATTTTAAAAAAAAAAATAAATAAAGGGGCACCTGGGTGACTCAGTTGGTTAAGTGTCCCACTTGGGCTCAGGTCATGACTCACGGTTTGTGAGTTCAAGCCCCACGTTGGGCTCTGTACTGTCAGCGTGGAGCCTGATTTGGATCCTCTGTCTGTCTGTCTCTCACTGCCCCTTCTCCACTTGCTCACACACACACTCTCTTTTCCTCTCTAATAAATAAAACATTAAAAAAATAAAAAATTAGTTAATTAAAGAAGGCAAATTTAATGAATTTATGTTGAGAAAGAGCATGTGCAGGTAGCCCACTAATGGAAGCATAATTCTTACCCATCCTGCTATGTGCACCCCTCCTCTGAAATTCCGCAGACATTTGGGGTTCAAAGGTAATTTTGTTTGGTGTGATGACATTTTGAACTAAATACACGTGAGTTCATTTTTAGCCATGGAATTCGGCTTAATTCTTCACTGTGGTGAGAATTGCATCGCTCCCTTACTTTATTTAGTTTCTATAGCTGCCCTTTCTCTTTCTGCCTATGTTACAATGCCCTCTTTTGGTTCACTCAGATATGGATAGAAAGGAGGTATTTTTTTGTTTGACTTTTCCAGTGATTTTCCTCCTGATCTTGCGTCAGCCTGCATTCTCAGGGGTCTTCTGACTTCCTGACTAGTAATGACTTTGGTTTTTTACTCATAGAAGTCATCACGAATTAGATTTTCTCCCTCCTTTCTAGTTTAGTCCACCCCCCACCCCCTGCTCTGGCTTTGCTTTTCTTACAGGCTGGTCCCTATAACCAGTTCTTCAGGACAGGCCACACCATCCTACTTTCTGTCCCATGTTCATTGAAGTGAAATTCATATAACATACAACTAACCAATTTAAAGTGAACGATTCAATGGCATTTAGTGCATTCACAATGCTGTGTGACTACCACCTCTATCTACCTAAACATTTTTATCACCATCCAAATTTTACTTTTTAAGCTCCAGTTTTCCCAAATAGTTTTCTTTCGTATTTTTATTATGCTTCCCTGGAAAGGTAACATTCTTGTTAATGATTTCTGTGCTGGGGCTGTTTTTGCTTGACAACAGGTCTGGCTTGGTATTGTTTTTTTTGTTACAATATAAGCGCTCCCCAAGCCCACATAGATATGACCATATGACATGTCAGTTCAGAGTATGGAACATTCAGATAAGTACAGAATAATGTTAAATGAAATTGAAGTCATGAGCTTGTAGAGTATGCCAATTTAATTTAAAAATCACATATACATATATTTATATTTATAATGAAAAGCAACCAATAATTCTCATTAGAATGTTATTAGTGATTGCATTGAGATGGAGGGTTAATGAGTTACCTAAATTTCCTTCTTTTCTCCATTTTCTCAAGCTGCTACATTGGGGATAATTGTATTTATAAATGGAAAATAACTATTTTTTTTTTTAATGTTTTATTTATTTCTAGGAGAGAGAGAAAAAGACAGCGTGAACAGGGGAGGGTCAGAGAGAGAGGGAGTCACAGACTGAAACAGGCTCCAGGCTCTGAGCTGGCAGTCAGCACAGAGCCCGACGTGGGGCCCGAACCCACGAACCGCGAGATCATGACCTAAGCGAAAGTCAGACGCTTAACCGACTAAGCCACCCAGGCGCCCCGGAAAATAACTATTTTTAATGCAACAGTCACATATGAACATATTAATATGGATGTAAACTGGCCTGTTCAGAGTAAACAGAATTGACCCTACTATCCTCAAATGTATTGGGTCATATGAGCTAATTCATTTAACATGTCAGAGATCATCTAGCTAATCCCTAGTGATTATAATTCTAACAGCCTAGGAGGTTTTCCTTTTGAGTGGAATGAGAAAGTATCTTTACCTGATAGGAGTATCAATGACTCACTAGAAATGAAAGTCAAGTAACTATATCAAAGAATAGATTTCACGGGGTGCATGGGAAAGACTCAGGGAAAATGGATTTATCCTTACAGAAAGTACTCTCTCCATATTCGTGAGCTTTATCACTAGGCAGTGATGATTAGCCAAATAGAAAAGTATTAATCTATTTTGGTTGCAATACTTTGCAAAAAAGTGCTTTTAAAGCAAGAGCCAAGAGCTGTCACAGGATTCAAAATGAAAATATTTGGAACTTAAGAGTTCATTGTGTCACACTCTGCTTTTGGTTTTACTTGGTTCTGTTTGCAGATCACTTTATGGGAAACTTTGAAGCCCACATAATTATCTAACACAGGAGTCAGCAAACAATGGCCTATAGCTAAATTTGGGCTGCTGACTGTTTTGTAAATAAAGTTTTATTGGAACATAGCTGTGCTCATTTGTTTACATATTGTCTATGGCTGCTTTCATGCTACAGCAGCAGAGTTGAGTAGTTGTGACAGAGAACATGTGGTCCACAAAGCCTGAACTATTTACTCTCTGGTCATTTCCAGGAAGTTTGCTAATCCTTGATTTAACACACCAAAAAGTAGTAATTCATGGCATCAAAGGAAGCATGAAACTTGCCTAAGGAAAAATTTTCCACACTGGGCCTGTAGCATCAAGGAATATATAATTTGCAGATATTGGTAATGTAATGACTGAAATTTAGGAATTCTAACTCTTGTTCCCCCATCATTGAAACTCTTTAGGCAGCACATACATTTGCTTCAGCAGCACATATACTAAAATCGGAATGATACAGAAAGTTTAGCATGGTCCCTGCACAAGGATGATACACAGAACTCTTTAGGGTCTTAACTTTAAATCTCAGGCTGTTTGGATTGTAAGTTTGGTTCATTTTTCCTCCCAAATCAGTAAAAACAGCTTTTAAAAAAAAAGGCAGAGTAGAGTTCCAGAAGAATTTGTGTCCTAGGCACATTATCTGCACAATCAGCTATAGCATGGATTCATTATTTCCTGAAGGACAGGAGAACAGAATTCAAAATGACTTTGGTTATAGACATTTAACCTGATGCAAAGTACAAAATTCAACTAGTTGTGTTCACTTGATTTTAAACATCTAGATATTTGAAAATACACTGATGATAACAGCAGAAGTAACACTTTTCATCTCCGTGCCTAGGCTCATGAAAACTCAGCCGTAAATAATCCAAAATTGAACAGAGCTAAGCAAACCACAGGTCATGTGTGGAAGGGAAAAACATCTAAAAATGTGACATTGGATGATTGATAGAGAACTTAGAAATCTGTAGTAAGAAAAGCGAATTGCTCAGTGTTAGAGTTCGCGGGAAATTTTTTGAATGAGGTTTCTTTTAAGAAGCAAAATTCTCTACTGTCAGGATTTTGGTGGTGGTTATGATTTTAAAATCTTGATATCCTTTCCTTTTCCTAAAGAGAGATTGCTGTGTTTACCACTTTTGAGAAGGAATTACCATATGAGTAATAGAGAGGCAATTCGAGCCACTATTGAACAAGATTTCTTCTGTTTGTGGAGTGAGGGTGGGTTTCTTGACACTACTTGTCCCTTGAACCCGCAGAATACAGAAGAAATGAAAAACCACAGTAGCCACATGTAAATCTCCAGTGTGGCATCCTCAGCCAGTGCAGCAGAAACAGCTATAGGTTAAAATGGGTTTTGCTAAAAATATTTATCCTAGTTTGCTTTTGGAAATCTGTCACGATGAAACTTTGGCACTTACGACGTGGGGACTGTGATACACAGGACAGGAGAGTTCATTCTGCCTTTTCCTGTGTTTCAGATGTGTATAGACCCCTCCCTGTCAGTAGCTCTAGGGGATAAACCACCCCCATTGTATCTCTGTGAAGAATGCAGCCAGAGGATCGCGGGGTAGGTATATAAGAGTCCAAATGTAAAGGCAAAATCAAGGTATTTTTAAGCATCTAAGAACTCAGGAAGTTTACCACCTACATACCTTCTCTAAAAGGTATACTCCAGCATGAAGAATAATTAATCCAGGAGACAGTAATGATATATAACAATCAGTGGTGAGTTTAAAACTTAGTGAAATGTAGTGTTGTCTAAATAATACAGTTTTAAAATTAGAATTAATATTCCCAAAGATATCAACATGGAGAAATGCTTTGGGGAGAATTTCATGGAGAATGGAGTAAAACAAAAGTGTGCTTGGGATCATTCTATTTTGCTAACTCTAGAAGTTAGAAAAATGTAACTTAAGCATAAGCATGAGTGCTTTAAAAATAACTCTAAGGAGGGGCGCTTGGGTGGCTTCACTAAACTCTTGATAGTTTGTCTTTGGAGAGAGGAGTAATGGAGACCCATGGTAATCTTGAACAAATGATTAATGTAAGCTTTATTTCCTAATAATATAAAAGTCTGGAAATAAAACGACTGAATGTTAACAGTTATTAATTCTAAAAAACAAAAAACAAACAAACAAACAAGAGTCCTCCAAGAAGAGAAAGTAGGGCAACCAGAGAAGATAGACTTAAATTAGTTATGTTACCCACATTTCCCAATAACCTCTCTGTTTTTTAAAGGTTAGTTTATCAGATATTTGATATACAGCAAGCTTTCATTTGAGAGATTTCAGCTTTGAAAACTTGCAATACTTTTCCCCATGTGATAAGAGAAAGCAGTTACACTTAATAAAACAGCTGTAGTTTTCATGTGACCCCGTTACTAAAGGCCACAGAGGAAAAGAAAAAACCATGGCTTTCAAACATGCCATGTAACTCAAATGGGTTCTCGCTGCTTGTTTCATAGAATCACACTAAGGATCGTACACATCAGGCTGTACATGTTGCTCCATTAATTAGCATCTGGAAAGTATCATTTAAAGATAACTGAATATGATGAAATATTTATAATTTAGCTGCCATGCATTAGATTCTTTAAAAGTTGATTATCATAGTGCTCTTAATTACATTTCCTTTCTATTGAAAGCCTTTTAGTAATAGCATGCAGCTTATAAACATTCATGCGGAAGGGTAACACTACAAAGGATCTCAAAAATGAATTTTGCTTTTTTTACAGGGACCACAGTGAATGGCTCATTGATGTGCTTCTGCCACAAGGTATGGTTTACTTCAGAAAGGATGCATAATAAGTAATCATGACTAATGGCATGGTAGGTTTGTCTCCTTTTGTGCTGTATTATTTTACAAGGACACTAACCAAAGTATTATATTTTATGAATAGTCACTGAGATAAAGCATTATATCAACGTCTTGCTTATATCCACACATTTAATAATGAAGGAAGAGGTAACACCTCTACCGAAATTAAGGGTAGATGTTGAAGTTAGGAATTCTGTGTGACAAAAGCCCTGCTGAATTATATCTTAAGAGATTTTCTGTATATATAACAGGTGTTGCCAATGACGTTTGCTATGCCGGGTCAGGAAGGGAATAGGAAATATCAGCAGGAAGAACATTGAATCATGGGGCTTTCTCCTACCACTATGACTAGCTCTGTGTTTTTAGGAAACATCATTTAATCGTTCTGAGACTCAGTCACCCTAGTAAAATAGGGATAAAGTATAGGTGACTCATCTCAATAAAAAGACGGGACTGTGATGTTTGTAGTTGGTTAGAATCCTGAAGGCTATGTCTTGTAAGTTGGCCGGTCCCACACAGAGGTTTCCTTCACACATCTGGAAGCAGGTATCCCAGCCACTTAATTAGAGGCTAAAATGACCAGGGAAAAGTATTCAGGAAAGCAGAGGAAAGAGGAAAGGTGGCAAAAGCTGGGGGGCCATAGGAGGAACGTGATCCATGACTTCAGAGGTAGATAATAAAAGACTTTCTATGAAAGGCCTCATTTAAGAAGAACTGTAAAAACCTTATGTTAACCAAGTTCTCTGAACATTTAAAAAAAACTTAAGGCCATTTTCTTGATAATTACACTATTTCTTTGTAGTCTAACTTTTTTTAATGTTTGTTTATTTTTGAGAGAGAGAGAGAGAGAGAGAAAGAGTGTGAGTGAGCAAGGGATAGAGAGGGAGACACAGAATCCGAAGCAGCCTCCAGACTCTGAGCTATTAGCATAGAGCTTGACACAGGGTTCAAACTCCCAAACCACGAGATCATGACCTGAGCCAAAGTTGGACACTTAATCGACTGAGCCACCCAGGTGCCCCTGTAGTCTGACTTTTAATATTAGGTCATCTCACCCTTAAGAAATTAATGAGTGATCTTCATCTGTAAAATGGGTCAGTAATGTCAGCCTCTATATCCCTCAAAGAGACATTTTGAAAATTTATATAAGAATAACTGTAAAAAGATTTGGGCTTTATGGGTAAAGGTAAATTTACCCCCCCCCCCCCCCCTTAAATTAGGCTACCTTGTTAATGAACTTCCAGTGATCCAAGGTGAAGTCCGGAGCAAAACTACATTTTTAAATATCAGATATGTTGCTGAATTCTGGTCACCTTCTTCAGCAGATATTCATCTTTGGAAGAAAACTTGTAATAGCTTTTAATTATTTATCTAGAGGTGTGGCACTAACTTCAGGTTAAGACAAACTCTAAGATATCAAACTGTTAAAATAATAACCATTAGTTATCAACACTAGTTTTAAAAACTGAGTTGTAAATGTCATTGATTTGGCATCTACTAATTCATAATTTCCAGACAGTTTGGGAAACATTGTCTTTGATCTTTTTAATAAATGATAACATAGACTATACTGTAAGTAATGCTTCAGTTCATTTTGTGAACACTTAAGTATTTCAGGGGGAATGTTAACAATTTCCTTGAAAAATTACTTTCAAGTATTCTCAAGCATCAATTTTCATCTGTTTCTTAAGGCCAATTCAGAAGTAGACAGTAGTTTGACAGCCTTACTCCAAGTGGCCAATCCATGAAGTTGACAATTGCTTTCTCTGAAATGAGCATGGAGGTGGTTTTACACTAGTTAAGGACTGATATAAATCAATAATTGACGTCTGAGTAGTCCAAGTTCGTAAGGATTTTCAACAGTTTTGAAATAGCAAATCATCTCCATGGTGAAGCTCTAAATATATCACATCAATTTGGTGTCTGAGTGTAATGGAAGACCATAAACAGGGAGTTCAGTCATATTATCTCTAGATCAGCCTTTATCAGTTGATAGCCTATGTGATGCTGATGAAGTCATGTAAACCTCAGTTTTGTTCTATGTCAAATGAGGAGGTGAGATGAATGTTATTTTGCTTTAGCTTTAACATGATCTGAATTCTTTTTTTTAATATTTATTAAAAATTGTTTAATGTTTATTTATTTTTGAGAGAGAGAGAGACAGAGTGTGAGTGGAGGAGGGGCAGAGAAAGAGGGAGGCACAGAATCCGAAGCAGGCTCCAGGCTCCAAGCTGTCAGCTCAGAGACTGATGTGGGGCTTGAACTCACGAACCGTGAGATTATGACCTGAGTCGAAGCTGGACACTTAATAGACTGAACCGCCCAGGCACCCTTAACATGATGTGAATTCTAAGTCATGTCTGAGGAGGTTGAATTACTTTTAAGACTAGAAGAAGTATTTGCAGCATGCAGGTGTTCCTAACCTCATGAAACACAGGTAGATGACAATTAATAAGACAAGAGAGAAGCTGTTTGGGTCTAGGGGTTGTGTTACGAAGCCTGTTTTTACTTGCCTTTGGGGCTGCCCTCATTCAAAATAGGCTGTCTTTCTTTGTTGATATGTTGTGTACCTTCCCCTTACAGCTGAAATATCTGCTATATGTCAGAAAAAGGTAAGAGCAAACTATCTGTGTGGTGGGGGCATGGTTTACTGTGTTTGTATGTAAATTCATCCATTGACATCTGCCTCATTTCTGCGCCACAGTTTTCCAGTATGTACATGTCACTGTATTTGTGAAGGGGGAAAAGAAATAATTTAGCATGCACGATTACTGTGTCCGAATGGTCTCTCTTTCCATTTCTGCTTTTGCTCATCCGTCTTATGCACAGTGTTTTGGGTATGTAAACTGAAATAAAATCATATGTGTGACTCTGGTTACTAAAAGTGTTTACCTTAACTTGGGTAAATCATGTATGTAGTGCGCTAAGCATCTTTATTGCTTTGAAGTGGAGCACAAATAGTTCAATATATGTGTGTCGGAAACATACGCCAACAGACCACATTCATTTAGATGTAAGTTGAATGAAATCTCTAGTTAAAGATTTCACCTTCAGATTGCCTTTAGCCACATTTCATGACAGTTTCCCTAAGCCATTTCCATCCTCTTGTTCTAGTTGTTGAAAAGTACAAGAGTAGTACAGCGTCATACAAGGAACTTTGAGTTAGTGGGCGGAGACACTTGGTTTCTGGGTGGCTCTGTCCCCACCTACCTATGAGACAATGTACAGGTCACTTAAATTTTTTTAGGAATTGGTCACAAGTAGGTACCTTTGGAGGGCCATTTTGGTGATCTATTGTCACATAATCTAAAATGTCATGGCTTGTAACGACAGACATTTATTTGATCACAGTTCTTAGGATTGGCAGTTTGGCCTGTGCTCAATGAGGCAGTTCTTTGATAAACTCCTCTAGGCTCCCTCATGTGCCCTGTGGTCCATTGGTGGGTAGCTGAGGGATTGCTGGTTCCAGATGAGCTCACTCCCATATCTGGGGCCTCAGCTGGGACAGCTGGAATGGTTGGATGACAGGGCTGTCTGGCTCTCCCTCTTTTCATTAGGTGTCTCATCTTCCAGGGAGCAAGGCTGGATTTATTCACAGGGCAGCAGTGTTCTGAGCAAATGTGAGAGGAAGTTGAAAAGCCTTTTGAGATTGAAGCTCCTAAGTCACACAGCATCACTTTTGCTGCATTCCACTGGTCAAAGCAAGTCCCAAGGCCAGCCCAGATTCAAGCAGGAGACATAGACTTCTTTCCCGTTTAGAGAAGGAGTGATAAGAATTCCGTGGTCACATTTAATCTACCATAATCCACTCTCTGGACATAATGACTTACATTTCTTCCACATGTAAAATACTTCCACTACCTAATGAGACCTCCTAAAGTCTTAAATCCATTTATGGCTTCAGTTCATCATCTTGTGATCTTCATGTGATCTGGTCACTGATGAAACTCCTTGGGTACAAATTCTCTTGATCCAGAGACCTGTGAACTAAAAAGGCAAGTTACCTGCCCTCTTCCACACCCTACACGTGATGGTGAGACAGGGACAGGATGACAGCAGTGGACCTCCATTTACAAGAGTAAGTGGAAGCACATAGCTGTCGGTGGACTATAGCAGCTCCAGCCACGAATGTGACAACAGCTCTTCTGTCTCCAGGGATAGCAAGTGTGCCTTGACTAGGATGTAGCTTTACATCCTGGGAATAGTTCCCCAATCCATTGTTATTCTCCCGCATTCTTTACTCTACTCTCTGAAACATCTTTTCCAAGAAGAAATGGCACATGGTGCAGTTGAAGGGCTCCCTTAGCTTGCCCTCTGATGTAGAAGTCAGGGCTCTTTAGACTTCCTTTCATGTTGAACTGTGTCTGTCCCCTGTAGTCTAAGTTGGTGGCATTTTTGCTAATAAGACTTTCTTTAAAACCCTGTGGATTTTCAATAAATCTCATTGGAGTTCAGTGCCCCCAAAGCCACATCTATAATTCTTTTGGGGCTGGTCCTTTCTATACTTTGGGCATTTCAGTCTGCCTTTAAAATTATTAGAAGCCCTCTTCTATCTGAAAGGCTCAACTGAGCAGCAGCATCTTATATCTTTCTGAAGTTTTAACAAAGGATCATGCATCCAGTCAGCATACTTTTGATTTGATTTTTATCCTGGGGATATATCCTACTTTGAGAATCTTTTATAAGCTGGAGGGACAAGGATTAGAAACAGTTTTTTTAAAAAAATATTTTTATTTCTAGGAGAGAGAGAGAGAGAGACAGCGTGAGCAGGGGAGGGTCAGAGAGAGAGGGAGATACAGACTCTGAAATAGGCTCCAGGCTCTGAGCTGGCAGTCAGCACAGAGCCCGACGCAGGGCTCGAACCCATGAACTACGAGATCATGACCTAAACGAAAGTCAGACGCTCAACTGACTAAGCCACCCAGGTGCCCCAAGAGTGGATCATTTTTTAATACCGCCCTCCTTTATATGACAAAAGTATTTTTAGTAATAAACTTCAAATAAGCAGATTTTTATTACTTATCCTTTAATAAATGTTGTGTTTTACATGAAAGTGAATTTAGAGAACATTCATTAAGTTCATACTAGTTCAGAATTGTTCGAGCTTGCTTTGGGTACAGTTTGTGTCTACCTCTTTTGGAGTACAAATTCCTACACTTGAACAATGAGTTTGATATATATGTATATTTTTTAATGTTTTATTTATTTCTGAGAGAGAGAGACGGTGTGAACAAGAGAAGGTTAGAGAGAGAGGCAGATACCGAATCTGAAGCAGGCTCCAGGCTCTGAGCTAGCTGTCAGCACAGAGCCTGACATGGGGCTCGAACTCACAAACCATAAGATCATGACTTGAGCCAAAGTCAGATGCTTAACCGACTGAGCCACCCAGGTGCCCTGTGAACAGTGAGTTTGAAATAAGCATCAAGATTGTAAAGGTAAAGAGACAGGCTTTGATTTATTTCAATTCTGTCATTCTATGAGACAGGTTGGAGTTATTTTTTTACATTTGAAGTTCAAAGCAGTGAAGCAGAGTAGCTGGACAGACCATGCCCATCTGAATTTGGATCTAAGGGAAATCTCTCTAGTTTACTTTTGAAATGAATGCATATAGCTCAGTCCACATGGATTGAAGACCGACTGTAGCTTATTAAAACTTAGTGGGATCCATTAATAATTGGTTAGAACAGGGGCGCCCCGGTGGCTTAGTCGGTTAAGCGTCCGACTTTCGCTCAGGTCATGATCTCGCGGTTCGTGGGTTCGAGCCCCACGTTGGGCTCTGTGCTGACTGCCAGCTCAGAGCCTGGAACCTGTTTCAGAGTCTGTCACTCCCTCTCTCTCTGACCCTCCCCTGCTCATGCTGTCTCTCTCTCTCCTCAAAATAAATAAATAAAACATTTTAAAAAGTTAAAAAAAAAAAAGAATTGGTTAGAACTAAAGTCAACCCAAGGTTATTTTGGGGCAAAGTATTTTATTGCTGGTATTATTTAGAATTGATAGCACACGGTGATAGAGCAGATTGACTCTCAGCTGGTGTATATCCAGATAACTGCATAAGGAATCACTAAATCACACTAAAATGTAGCAGCATAAAACAGCAACCATTTAATTACACTCATAGGTTCTGTTGGTCAAGGATTGGGACAAGGCACAGTCCATAGCCTGTCTCTGCTTGATGATGTTTGAGGCCTTATCAGGGAAGACTTGAATAACTGGGGGCTGGGATTATCTAGAGGCTTCCAGAACATATGTTTGGGCTCTGGGATGGGATATCTTTAAGGTTGGGCTTAGGCAGCAGTGTGGACAAGAGACTTAACGCATGGCCTCTCTCCATGGCTTGGCCAGGACAGAGTTCTGAGCATCACAATGAGGAAGCATCTGAAGAGAGAACATTATAAAATGGCCAGGTGAAAGCTGCAAGTCTTTTAAATCTGGCCTCAAGAGTCATATGGGTATCACCTCTGCTACACTCTCTTGGTTGAAGCAGCCGTGAGCCCATCTAGATTCAAGGCAAATGGAAGCATACCTGAGGAAGCCAACCCAAAGAGCCTCATACACAGCTGGACTTGATTTAGATGGCAAGACCTTGAACCTCCAGCCAAGAATTTGCGTGTGGGAAGAATGTAAATAATATGTGGGCAGAAAATAGGATGGTAAATTGTAGGCCTTAAACTTCAGGGCTTTATTATAGTGAATAACTACCCACTAAACCCATATCCGCATTCTATTGTTTATAGAATGGTGGGAATGCCAGAGGAACAAAGACTAATTATAACCAAGAGGAAGAAGTTAAATGCTAAGAACATACTCCGGTACATACCACGTAGCTAGTGGTGTGGTATTGGTTTGTTGGGGAGCAGAAGCCCCAAGCCAATAAGGATTCTTGTGCTTCCAGAATGAAAAGCTAGTTTGTGAGAGAGAAAGGAAGGACACACAGGAAAAATACACCACTTGGCGAGTCAGCAGCACCGAGTTGGGTGCTCACAAGACTTGGGCCGCAGTTGTAGAATTAACACACTGAAATTTAACAAATAATTTTAAAAACCTTATTAATGAAAAGAAAAAAATTACAGAAATTTTAAACTTGCTTTTATGATTTGCAGGCCTGAGTTCTGTTCAGAAAATGAGATTTGCTGACACCAGCATCCAAAGCCTTGTGCTAAAATCGAGGTGGAACAAACCCTACTTTGAAATGGTCACTCCGATAGGCAGTTCAATACATTGTCCATGTTTTTGTGTAGGTTTTGTGCTGGCCTTTTTCCTTCTTCTGTCTCAAAAGATCTGTCATGGAGTGGTCTCAAATCTTCACTAGGCTCTGAGTTCATAATGGCCTACGGTAAAACATTCCCTCAAGGTGTTCACATCTTGATAAACTCTACTGAAAGTCTGAAAAGCTCTTAGGACACATGATGTTGAGCACGTGGTGTGGCCCCTCTCTCAGTCTTGGGACACATAGTTTTGCAGCCATTGGGAGTGTTTCCTTACAGCTTCTCAGATGGCTTCACGTGGATGGTGCCCCTCTCTTCTGCCTCTTGTCAGGGCAGCTCTGACATAGCCCCCCTGGACTCTGGACTCTGTCTTACATGCCCCTACTTTTCTCAGTGGCATCCCTTCATCTGTTGACTCCTTACCTGTAGTTGATGTCAGCAGCTGATTCTATGAATGGTTCTTGCTGTGTTTTGCTATGTTCCTGTGGTGTCCGTTGGCGTATTTGATGTACTCTTTAGGTCTTATTGGAAAGAATGCTGGCAGAGGGGGTGGGTGGGTGGGCAGCCAGCTTTGGGCCCCCTACCTGTCCTTGAACACAGCAAAGACAAGAGGAGCTACACTGGAAATCCGCTCCTTCCGTGGCAGATAAGATACTTTTGAAAGTAATTTGGGGATTGTAATTATTCCTTTCCTATTCTGATGTGCTGTGATGCTCTCTCTTTGGACCACAGTTTTAGGTTTTTTCCTCCATATTTCTGCTGAAAACTCTTCACACACTAACTGGAAATAATCCAGAAAGTGCCTCACCCTCAACCGATGTCTGAGGTAGCTTTACAGAGGGCTTTTCAACAAAGTTCCACTCACCTTTAGAGCTTTTCTGCCACTCACACCAATAGAAACCACATCTTACCTTCGTTTTTAACTCTGCCTAAAACCTAACTGGTTAGGGATGACCTGTGTTTTGGAAACTTTAGAAGTGTGCAGCCACTTCCAGTGGCCCCTTCACGTTCCATTTGTTCTACTTCTTAGCCCCATTTACCTCAGTGGCCAGTTTTAGTTGATTTCGGTGTTTTTTGCCCCTAGAACTGCAGTTCCCATGTAAGAAGAGCAGTTGTTACCTGCTTCTCAGCGGGGTGCTGCGGCCGTCACGGAAATAGGCCTGTGCGGTACTGTAAGAGATGCCACTCGAATCATCACAGCAACGAAGTGGGGGCTGCATCCGAGACCCACCTCTATCAGACCTCCCCTCCGCCCATCAACACTCGGGAATGTGGTGCCGAGGAGCTGGTCTGCGCTGTGGAGGCTGTGATCAGGTAACGGGCGGCTTGTTGGGGGCCTACCGGAAACACTACCCTGGCTTTGAGCCGCCCTTGGCACTTTGGTAAAGTTCATTCAACTTCAGGTGCCTTCAAGCCTGACCTCTTAACCTTCCACAATGCAGTGACGATTTTTTAAGTTTATTTATTCATTTTGAGAGAGAGAGTGTGTGTGCATGCAAGTTGGGGAGCAGCAGAGAGAGAGGGGAAGAGAGAGAGAATTGCAGGCAGGCTCTGCGCTGTCAGTGCAGAACACAGAGCCCTATGTGGGGCTTGAACTCACAAACCATGAGATCATGCTCCAAACTGAGGTCAGATTATTAACTGCCTAAGCTACCCAGCCACCCCAGTGATGATGTTTTAATTCATTCATTCAACCAACATTTTTATCGCTGTGCCAAGCATGTGTTAGGCACTTGGGAGACCAGAGAGAATAAAATGTAGTCTCTGCCTTCACCTTATGCATGTAGGGGCTATAAAGACAGAAGCATGGGATTGCGATTCAGTATGGTTAGCACAGCGATGGCACAAAGCGGAGTTTTAGGAAAATGAAGCAGAGGCGCCCCTCAGAGTGATGGGTGTGAAGGGGGTGCCTGAGGCCTGACTGTGTACTGTGCAGTGCAGGAGAGCTCTAGGTAATTCGGTATTGGGGTAAAGCTGCGGGCTCTGCAGTGAGATAGGAGCCCGGTGGTGCAGGCGGTTGGCTCTCTCTCCTACCACGTGACAGAAAAAGGAGCTTTGGAAATGATAACTTCCAGAGTCGTTCTCTTTTGTACAATATTCACTGAGGCAAGTTTTTTTTTTTTTTAATTAAAGAAATAATATTAAAGTGTACATTTTAAGGATAAGGGACTCTTTTCTGTGTCTCTTGCCTCAGTGGCTGCTACATGTAGAAACGCAGTAAATGTTTGTCAAATGAAACATTACTGAAAGTTTGGAAATAGAAGAAAAAAATCAGCTATACTGCTGTCATCATTATCAGTTCTGCATATGTTCTTCTAGTTTTACTCAAATGCACATCTTTATAGAGCTGTAATCACAGGGTATCATAATTTTTTTGATATAACATTATACCATTCGCTCTTTTGCATGTTGTTAGATAGTTTCTGTATTTACCATTTTTAGTGGAAACATAATTTTCATTGAGATTGTTTTCCTCCACCTTTAGATTTTTAAATTGCTTCCGTTTTTTACTAATATACATTTCTTTGATAAATACTGTTGTGAATAGTGCTGTTTTTCTATTTTTTTTATTTTCTTTTTCTTATTAAAAATTTTGTTTTGGGGCGCCTGGGTGGCTTAGTCGGTTAAGCGTCCGACTTTCGCTTAGGTCAGGATCTCGCGGTTCGTGGGTTCGAGCCCCGCGTCGGGCTCTGTGCTGACTGTCGGCTCAGAGCCTGGAGCCTGTTTCAGTCTGTGACTCCCTCTCTCTCTGACCCTCCCCTGCTCACGCTGTCTCTCTCTGTCTCCTAGAAATAAATAAAACATTAAAAAAAAATTTTTTTTGAGATACAGAATCTGAAACAGGCTCCAGGCTCTGAACTAGCTGTCAGTACAGAGCCTGACATGGGGCTCGAACCCACAAACTGTGAGATCATGACCTGAGCCGAAGTCGGATGCTTAACCAACTGAGCCACCCAAGCGCCCCTATTTTTTATTTTCTTAGGGTAGATGACCAGATATGGTTGACTGGGTCAGAGTGTATAAATGTTTTAATGGCTATTGATACATTACCAAACTGATTTTCAGAGTATGCATATGAATTTATAATGCCAAAAACATTATATGAAAGAAATTGCTAGTTTTGGCTACACTTTTGCTAACATTGGGTATTATGTTTGAAAATGATGACTTGCTGGGGTGCTCTAGTGGCTTAGTCAGTTAAGCATCCACCTCTTGATTTCAGCCCAGGTCATGATCTCATAGTTATAGCAAGTTTGAGCCCCATATTGGGCTCTGTGCTGACTTGCAGAGACTGTTTGGGATTCTCTTTCTGCCCCTCCCCTCTTTGCAGTTTCTCTCTCTCTATCAAAATAAATAAACTTAAAAAAAATTACGACTTGTTTAGCAGATTAAAAAAGGAGACTTTGTTGCTCATTTCCAAATCTTTGAATATTAGATATTGAATATTTGGGTATAAATTCCTCAAGTCTCTCTTTGTACCATGCATTTGAGGTCCACATAACTTCAGATTAGATACAGGGGAAATATCTACATCTAGTGGGATGGTTGGTACACCGGAAGCCAGGGGGCATCGGTTCTGCCTGATTCTAATTGAAGGTAGCAGTCTCTTTGTGCCTCAGTTTGTTCATTTTAGAAATGGGGATAGAGTACAAAATAGTAAAGAACTGAAATTAGGCCTGTTGGAGCAACTTCTACCAATTGGAAGGAGAGCAATCAGTGATGCTTGACTACTCATGAATAGTTGCTCTGAATCGGTCATAACCTAGAATGTGTTTTTTCGATCATCTAACTTGACACCTCTCGGCTTTGGCAGCTTGTTGAAAGAAGCCGAGTTCCATGCCGAGCAGCGGGAATATGAGCTGAATCGTCGGCGGCAGCTGGGACTTTCCTCTTCCCACCATTCCCTGGATAACACTGACTTTGACAACAAAGACGATGATAAACACGACCAGCGACTACTCAGTCAATTTGGAATATGGTTTTTAGTAAGAAAATAAGTTAGCTCTTCTCTGCTTTCTTATTTCTCATGACAACATTGTACTGATGAGGAATATTTCCTGTTCTTTTTAAAGAAGTAAATAGTGAAAAGTTAACTTTAGCAGCGGGATTCTATATTGTAGGACAGTGGCTCTCAACCCTGGGCAGCCATTGGATTTCCTTGGGAAAGAAGGCTTTTCGAGAATGCCAGTGCCCAGATCCCACCCTAGAATCTTGGGACTTTTAGAAAAGCTTCCTAGTTGGTTCTAATGAATAGCCAGGTGTCGAAGCCTACTAGCCAGACCCTTGACTGTTTGAAAGGCACCTTTGACAGAAAATGAATGGGAATGTTGCTAGGGTATATTGTGAAATAACCGAGTTAATATAATTTATAGATCATTCGCATCCCATCATCTTTATACATGACATTTTTCTTTCTTTTCTTTTCTTTTTTTTTTTTTTTTTACAAATAGTTTATTGTCAAGTTGGTTTCCATATAACACCCAGTGCTCATCCCCACAAGTGCCCTCCTCCATGCCCATCTCCCCCCCCCCCCTCAACACCCATCAGTCCTCAGTTTGTTCTCAGCATTCAAGAGTCTCTCGTGGTTTGCCTCCCTCCCTCTCTCCCACTGTTTCCCCCCTTCTTCTCCCCCATGGTCCTCTGTTAAGTTCCTCCTATATGTGCAAACATATGGTATTTGTACATGACATTTTTCTTGAAAGTTCAGTATCTGTGACACTTTTAAGGCCAGTTTGCTTACAGCCAGAAAAATCAGAGCTGTATTAACACAGGGAATTTGGTTGTTTTTGACTGATTCCCTGGGAGCATTCATTCAGTAAAGATCAAACATTCTGATCCCAAATTCCATGCCAGCTGAACTTGGCAGTTCTGTTAGATAAGACTTTTGTTTTTGCCCATTGAAGACATAGATTGAGTCTCCATAGTAATATATCTCTTTATGCTTTTTTTAAATGCTAACTATGCTTTTATATAGTTATCTGAAAAAGTTGTGTTTTGTTTTACCAAATTGGTATTTAATTGCTGATTTCACATGTTTTGCTCCTAGAACTTCTTATCTAATGATATAATGACTGCTATTGTGAACTCTTTAAAGGCGAGGGTAGTGTTTTATTTATCTGTACGTTCCTGACCCCCTACTATCGCGTTTCATAAAATATTATTGCAGAATGAATAATGAATAAATGATGAGCTGTTTTTAAGAGTCTATTTATAATGTGCTGAATTAGGGGGCTCTAAGCTTTCAGAATTATTACTGATAGAAATTCCTTGGCTAAATCTGATAATTTTAGAATGGAAACATAGGTAGATTATTTTTTTTCATTGAAGATATTTATGAAATTTCACTTTGCAGAGCTAACTTAAAAATGCATTTATCTAGTGTAGACTACAAAGTAGATTTCTTCTAGGAGAAAAGACTTATCAAAAGGTGCAATCTCAAGGGGAAATTATTGTTGTAATCCATCTCTCCTGCAAGGAATGCAGTTTCTAGGTTAAGTGATCCTCTATCATTTATAAACTGTCTACTTTAAATGGATTATTGGGAATCTTTTTTTTTTTTGTCTTTAAATGAATTTGTAATAATTATGTAAAATCGATGGAGGCTGAAGCAGAGTCTAATCTGCCCATTTGCAGGTGAGCCTCTGCACGCCCAGTGAGAACACACCTACGGAGAGCTTGGCCAGGCTGGTGGCCATGGTGTTTCAGTGGTTTCACTCCACGGCATATATGATGGATGATGAAGTTGGAAGTTTGGTGGAAAAACTGAAACCTCAGTTTGTCACCAAGTGGTTGAAGACCGTCTGTGATGTTCGCTTTGATGTCATGGTCATGTGCCTTCTTCCCAAGCCAATGGAATTTGCCAGGGTAAGTGGAGGGCCCCCGCTTGGACCTTGTAGGAGAGGGATTGGGAGAAGCCCTGCCCCAGCCATTAACATGTTATCATTATCTGTAGAAAAAGAGTGTCTCTCCTTATTTTAGTCAACACAGCTGAATGAGGTTAGTTGAGCAACTGCATTTTAGGTGGTGTGCTGCTTTGATGTTGATTTGGGGTGAAGAATGGTAAGACAACTATATGAAATATTTTTAAGAATTTACTTGAGGATAAAAGAATGGGGCACCTTGGTGGCTCAGTAGGCCAAGTGTCTGATTCTTGATTTTGGCTCAGCTCTTGATGTTGTGGTTCGTGGGATCATGCCCCATGTCGGGCTCTGAGCTGACAGACTGGTGCCTGCTTGGGATTCTCTCTTCTTTCTCTCTGCCTCTCTCCTGCTCACATACTCTCTTTCCTTCTCTAAATTAAAAACAAAAAAGAATTTAAGGGAGAATTCTTCCCTGACATTGCTGAATATTTTTTTTTAAATTAAGAAACAGAAGAAAAAGGTTTCTCTGTGAGATTGCTAGGTCTCAGTCCTTCTCTGATCTATTGTCTGTCTAAAGGCTAACATTTGACTAGGAGCAACTGCTTCTGTGGTTTCACATATATTTCTAGATATGAATGGTAGAAATCCCTGCCCTATCATTTGGAATGCCAAATGCCAAAAAAGGTTTAGGACATGCCAAAATGCTCCCTTTGCTCTAGCTTATGGGACAAATTCCTCTGAATTCATCCTTTTCCCCAGTAGATTATAGGCTTCAGATATATAGCTGGTAAGACCCCATATTTTTAAAATACAGTATAATTTGTGCCTAACTTAGCAAGGTGGATGTCCAGAATCAGTTTTTGGCAGAAATATAGGAAATTTTTTCAGGATATTTTCTGAATTTTATTTGGTATTTATTTTGGTTTACTTTCAATGAGATATTGAGGCATTTTTCAGTCTGATTCAGACATTTAAGGATAAAAAAGAACACAGACCATCTAAAGAAATAGGTTTTGTTAGGTTTCCGGGACACGGAGTAGTTCTGTGCATGATTCAAGATGACACTTTTTTCCTTCTTTGGTGCCACCTACTGACTCATATAAAACTGGATTTTTGCATAACAGAAATTCTCTATTTGGTGGCATTCTCTGACTATATTGATATGTTTTCTATTATTATTTCCTTTGGGATAGTAAAGGGTTGGCCTGATCTAATTATCAAAGGTAAGAGGAAATGGTAGCTGAGGGCCTATAACAGACACATTCAGGAGAGAAAAGACAAAAGTTTATTTATACTTATAGTCAGTACTCAGTACATCACTGAATATCAGTGATGGGTATCTCCTTCAGTAGCCAAAGATAAAATGTGTGGGGTGGAGAGTTATGGCTGGAATGGGAAGATATGGACAGTTCTGTTGAGCCTTTTGATACTAGTGGCCCTGCGCAGTCTGTCTCCACAGCAGCTGAATTCACAGGCAACTCCCTTTAATGGAAATGATATTTCTGGAAACTCTGCTTTAGTCAGAAAAGGGAAGTTAGGATAAGGTTTCTCTCTGCGTCTTCTTTAGTTCAAATATTTTCATGAAAGTGATCTTTATGCCAAGTGTGGGGGTGTGAGTGGTTTCCCACATTTCTCTCCTGTGGAACTTTGAGAGAATTTTCACACCAAAAGGAAGCTGGGTTGATTGCTGTAGATTTGGGTTAGGAGCTTCCAGGTAAGAGATCTGTAAAGGAGGAAGCAGGCATAGATTAGGACAAGGAAACAAACAAACAAAAAAACAAACCTGAGGTTAATGGTGACAGTAGACTCTAAAACTAGTTTCCAAGGCCAGAGGGCACCCAGTCAGGATTTGTAGATGTTGGGCTCAAAGTGTCTTTAGATGATAGAGTGAGGCCATTAGTGCCTCTGTCATGGTTATGAGCAGCTCATGGAGGATACAGGCTGTTGCCACATTTCTTTTGAAGTTCAAATCAAGTTGTCTTGCTCTGGCTTGCAGGGCTTTGGGAGAAGAGTCTCAATAAGGATCTGGGCCGTCAGGTTTTACTTCTCAGTGACACCAAGTCAGCAGGGTGGGAGGAAAATTGGAAACATCAGTTACTGACAAACTATGCGACACAGCAGGATTCAGTTTATGAGGAGGTGACAAATAGCTCAAAGACAATGAGCAGGACTAGAATCTGATAACTCACAAGGGTGGGTATAGTTTTCCATTGAAACATAAAATTTCCCCCCATTTTGATCAAAGATAATCAAAGTAAGATTACTCTTATTCTCAAAGTAAGACTAGTCTCATTAAATTTGTCCTAATTATTTATGTAGATGCAGCGACAATGGTAATTGACCAAATAGACCTTTAATGTTGGCTTTGCTGGAATTTTTATGGAGAATCTCAGATTGGGCTTCTAAAAACCGCTAGAGGTTAGGATGCTAAGCTAGTAACTTGTCATCATACTTCATCTGCAGTACTTCTAGATTTGGGTAAATTGCTCTCTGAGGTCACCAAAATATTCTAAGTTTCCTGGACCTTTCAGGAAGTGACATTTCTTATTATTTGCTTATAGGCTGGGATCCCCATAAGCCAGGTACCAGGCTGGTTTTTCCAAGAGGACTTTGTAAGCACTGGCTCCTTCATGTCAATTGACCTTAGTTCCTTAAAACTGGTCATATCTGATTCTATGCACATCCTTCTCTACTGTGACATTCCAGGCAAAACATTGGTGATATAACCAGTTTTTCTGATTATGTTCTTTTACAAGGAGAATAGATTGAGAAACTTGTGCATGGACTAAGAATAGTCACTAAGAGTTTCTGAACTCTGAAGGGTCAGATGTGGTGGGAGAAAAAGATAAGTGTTTCTTTGTTGTTTACAAAGATATAATCTACTAAATTGTTGTGAGTAGTTAGCTTAAGAAAAACCTTACATCCAGAAAATAGAACATTAAAGAGCCAGCAATGTCCCAAACTAAAAAAACCCACAAAAATATGATTACCTTTCTTCATCTAATTAATTAAAAATTTTTTTAAGTTTATTTATTTATTTTTGAGAGAGAGAGAGAGAGAAGGGGTGGGGCAGAGAGGGAGAGGGAGAGAGAGAATCTCAAGCGGGCTCTGTACCATCAGTGTGGAGCCCATGTGGGGCTCGAACTCACAAACCATGAGGTCATGACCTGAGCTGAAACAGACGCTTGACCAACTGAGTCACCCAGGTGCCCCAATTCCATCTAATTAATTTTTGTTTCTCTTGATTTTGGGTTAGCAGTTTCAGGAAAACATTAGCTTCTCCATCAGAGTTCTGGAAGCCTTTCTCAGGCTGGCAGCATACAATACCATCAGAAGCTTGTACCCATTCTTGCCTGTCATAGTGTCCCTGGTCTCCTGGGACAGTTCTTTTTGCTAAAGCCAAAGCCTTCTATCTAGTAGTTGTTCACAAGAGCTTTCAGAAAAGCATCAGAATAAAATAGTAACAAACTGTGAATGATAAAAGACTTTAAAAATGGCTATAATCAGATCCGCTGAGAGTAACCGGAATTATGATCACATTAGGCAAAGCATCTGGAGGCTATGTCATGAGCAAGAAAGGAATTGACAAATTGCTAGAAACTTCATATAATTCCTAAAGTGTTGGTATTAAAAACATTTCTCTTCATATTTGATGATGATTTTCATGCAGTTCAGCATATCAAATAAACCTAATGGGTTTAATATCTTATTTTACTAGAAAAAGAAAAAAATCCTTTGAGATTTTCTAGAGGCCCTCTCATAAATCTCAAAGTCAGTTTGAGATCAAGATTTTATTAGGATTTGATTTGAGGAAGGCAGAATATGAAAAGTTGTCAGAAATGTGCAAGGTTTAA
This sequence comes from Proteles cristata cristata, assembly GCA_017311185.1. Classification (NCBI taxonomy): domain Eukaryota; kingdom Metazoa; phylum Chordata; class Mammalia; order Carnivora; family Hyaenidae; genus Proteles; species Proteles cristata. The sequence continues at coordinate 259,848 of JAESUZ010003182.1, forward strand.
ACACTTGATTAACCGGGCACGGGGTCACTATGAAACAATACTTAGTTATCTGTTTAACGAAAATGACAATAAAGATTTCAAAAGTAAATATAAGATGTAACATGATAATGAAAAAAATGGGCTTTTTTTGTTTTAATTGAGAAGACTTAGTTTTCTTAAATAATTGAGGACATGAAGCACAGGAAATTCTGTTAAGACATAGAATAGTTGTTTCCTAGACAAATTATTAAAAAGGTAGAGAAAAACCTTGTTCACTTTCTTTTTTAAAAATCTGGTTATTTTATTATTTTTTTTAAAAAATTTAAATCCAAATTAGTTAACATATAGTATAATAATGATTCAGGAATAGAATTCATTGATTCATCACTTAATGTAACACCCAGTGCTCATCCCAACAAGTGCCCTTTTTAATGCCCCTCACCCATCTAAACGATCCCCCCTACCCAACACCCCACAAGCAACCCTCAGCTTGTTCTCTGTATTTAAGAGTCTCTTACGGTTTGTCTCCCACTCTGCTTTTATCTTATATTTCCTTCCCTTCCCATATGTTCATCTGTTTTGTTTCTTAAATTCCACATATGAGTGAAATCGTGTGGTGTTTCTCTTTTTCTGACTGAGTTCTTTCACTTAGCATAATACACTCTAGTTCCGTCCGAGCTGTTGCAAATGACAAGATTTCATTCTCTTTGATTACCAAGTAATATTCCATTGTATCTATATACCACATCTTTTTTATCCATTCATCCTTCACTTTCCTCTTTTGTTATTCTGGAAAGCCTTCACACCACCTCTAAAGAAAGACTTTAGGACTGAATTACTCTTTTGTCCTTAACAAAACTAACTCATACATTCCTTAAATAGTCTGCATATGGGGTTTTTTCCATCACTACTATTTCAAATAGTTTCACTTATGTATATTGATCCTAGTTTTCAATACTTAGTAACCTCTATTTTTCAGAGAAAACGAGGAAGTAGTTTGTGAATTTCCTGTCAACTACTGGTATTTTTGTAGCACATTGGCAACTTTTGTGAATATACTACATTTATAACATCAAGAGCTATGCTTCATAGTATAATTTCTTAATATGGCAAAAAGAACATATTTATTAGCATATCAAAATATCTTGAGTCTCTCTGTCAAAATAAGAATCCAAAAGTAGATGCACCAGCGTGGCTCAGTTAGCTAAGCATTAACTCCTAGTTTTGGCTCAGGTCATGGTCTCATGGTTTGTGAGATCAAGACTCACGTCAGTGCAGAGCCTTCTTGGGATCCTCTCTCTCTCCCTCTTTCTCTACTCCTTCCCTCTCACATGCACTTGTGCTCTCTGTCTCAAAATAAATAAACATTAAAAAAAAGAATCTACAAGTATGTAAACTTGTATTCAGTAATTAATATTTCATTGATTTGTCTTTTTTTTTTTTAATGTTTATTCTTGAGAGAGAGAGACAGAATGCAAGCAGGGGCAGAGAGAGAGGGAGATACAATCCAAAGCAGGCTCCAGGCTTCGAGCTGTCAACACATAGCCCGATGTGGGACTCAAACTCACAAACCGTAAGATCATGACCTGAGCCGAAGTTGGGCACTTTTAACTGACTGAGCCACCTAGGTGCCCCTTGTTGTTTTGTCTTATTTAGAAATGGTCTAGATATTCAACAAATATATATCATTTCGTGTACCTTAGTATAACTTTAGTTTCAAGTTATCAAAAAGATCTTGGACACTACTTCCAAGTAGACATACTATAAAACACAGTTATTGTTGAAATAAAGCTTGTCAGAATAATAATTAAATTAAAATTAAATCTATAAGTTTTATAATCTTAAACATTTAGTAAATATAATATTAGCTTATTTGATTAGAAAACCCATGTAGAATAAAAATGTATAATCAGATCATACTCAGTGCTGATAATTCAGAAGATACAGCTGTTTTTATTAAACCAACTGTATTAATCTTGTCTTATTTATGAAAGATTTACCGAAATCACATGAACTTGAAAAATATTTGAGTTACTTTCTGTATTTCTGAGAGCTTGGGGAATATTTAATTCATATAAGCTTTTGTGTTTTTAAAGCTCATTTAGAATAGAGATCTTTTAATGGATTTGATAAATTAATTTGTCAGAGGTACCTTTCAGAGGTAACAAAATATCACATATACATAATATACCTATCCAAAGGTATAGACAGACACACATACAGATGGTCCCCAATTTGCCATGGTTTGATTTATGATTTTCTGACTTTACGATGATACAAAAATGATCCACATTCAGTAGAAACCATACTTTAACATGTGAATTTTGAAATTTTCCTGAACTGACGATATGCAGTATGATCCTCACTCGTGATGCTGGGAAGGGGCCACGAGCCTCAATTCCCTGGCAGCCACGGGGTCACACGGTCCACAACTGCTATACCAGCTGCCATTCTGCACCCACACAGCCACTCTGTTTTTCACTTGCAGTACAGTATTCAATAAATTACATTAGCTTTTACTTGTACTATTGCCTTCTATTGTAAAAAAAAAAAAAGAGAGAGAAATTTATTTTTCCTCCTGAGAAGCTCCAATTAACACCCTCCTTAGCAAACCTCCAATGCCTTTTTCCTTAGCTTATTCCAGCCTTTAAAAATGAATAAAGAAGATGTGGTTTATATATATGATGGAATACTACTTGGCAGCGAGAAAGAATGAAATCCTACCCTTTGCAGCAGTGTGGATGGAACTGGAGGGTAATATGCTAAGTGAAATAAGTCAGTCAGAGAAAGGCAGATACCATATGTTTCACTCATGTGTGGAACTTGAGAAACTTAACAGAAGACCACGGGTGGAAGGGAGGGGGATAAATTAGTTACAAACAGAGAGGGAGGGAGGCAAATAATAAAAGACTCTTAAATACAGAGAACAAATTGAGGGTTGATAAGGGGTGGATCAGGGGAGAGGGAAAAGGGGTGATGGGCATTGAGGAGGGCACTTGTTGGGATGAGCACTGGGTGTTCAATGAATCATGGGAATCTACCCCCAAACCCAAGAACACACTGTATACACTATATCTTAGCCACTTGACAATACATTTTATTAAAAACAAACAAATAAAGATTGTAGACTCCCCCCAAATAAATTAAATAAATTTTTAAAAAAGTAACTTCTTAGCGGACTAAAATAACTAACTGCCTAAGGCTGAACCACAGTCTTCATTACACATTAGAGCAAATAGAAAGATCTTGAAGGTCTCCCCCACAAATATTGATAAAAAATTTTAGTCCTTACACTGAACAGGTTAACCACTTGTTCTATCTGCTAGAAACATAATTTGAATAAAAATGAGGATGAAAAGTGAATTTGAAAACTGACTCTGACACAAGCTAGTAAGTTTTACATTACTGTAGTAGTTTCTACTGTTAAGGTCTTTATAGATCTTTCTCATCTCAAAATTACATTGTGTCCCAATAAGCCCATTGTAAGTTGAACATACTGTAAATTAAAAATACACTTAATACACCTCACTTACCAAGTATCATCCGTTAGCCTGGCCCACCTTGCATGTGATCAAGACCCTCACATTGGCCTACACCTGGGCAAAATCATCTAACAAAAAGCCTATTTTTTAGATGTAATTTATTGAATACAGTACTCATGTAATTTATTGAATTACATTTGAAGGAGGAGGTGGTGGAGGGGAGTTCATGGTAGGGACAGATTTTAATTTGTGTTCTAAATCTGATTTCTGTTCTAGAATTTTGCTAGGGGAATCTTTTAGGCTGGCTGCGATCTTTTTTTGTGTGTGTCTTCCCAGTTTGATCCTCCCATATTGGTAATATGACATTTGTTTAAGGTGAGAACTCTCTGAAATCCTTTTAAATATAACAACTTTTCCAAATCAAAGGATCCATTGTCTGGCTATTGACAATTTAAGAACCCCACAAAGATACCTATTCCAGAATGTGACTCAAAACTGGTAGGCATTTGGGGTGCTTGGTGGCTCAGTAGGTTGAGCATCTGACTCTTGATTTTGGCTCATGTTATGATCTCATGGTTGATGAGTTTGAATACCGCATTGGGCTCTGCACTCAGCTCTTGGAGCCTGCTTGGAATTCCTCTCTCTGCCCACCCCCAAAATAAATCAATAAACTTTAAAACAACAACAAGAAAAAACCCGTAGTCTTTTATGTGACTTAAAAAGCTACATAGCCAAAGGCGGGTCGGAAGGGTACATTCTGCCCTGTTGACATTATCAAGTGTTAGCTTTTCTGAGTCTATGTAACAATAGCGACAGTCCCAGAAATGTAGTCACTTCCTGCAAATTTCTAAACAATCATCTAGGATTTTGGACAGTATGATACCAAATAGATATTTGAGCTTTAAATAGAATTGATTTAATTGTTTTGAATAACCTAGAATTCTAGGATAATAATTAAATATTTAAAGGTGGATTCATTTAAAAAAAGGTAGTTTCCAACAATTCTTGTATTATCCGGTAAAGATTCAGGGCCAGTTGAGCTGTTGTTACTCTGGCATACATAGTAAAAATATAAGACCTTCATCTAAAATTGGAATTTTAGGGGTGCCTGGGTGGCTCAGGTCATGATCTCACAGTTTGTGGGTTTGAGCTCTGTGTGGGGCTCTGTGCTGACAGCTCAGAGCCTGGAGCCCACTTCAGATTCTGTTGTGTCTCCTCCTCTCTCCTCCATTTGCACTCAGTTTCTCTCTTCCAAACAATAAATATTGAAAAAATAAAATTGGAATTATAAACGGAACCCGAATTTAATTCATTCTTTTCTGCACTCGTAAATTAATATACAGTCTTACTTAGTAAAAAGTCTGTTTTTTTAAATTCATCAATTCATCCATCCCTAGAACATTTTTAGGAGAAAAATTGTGGCACAATATAGCATAGAGAAAAATAGCACTCTCTGCCACTTTATTTTCCACACTGAAAAATATTCAATGCAAAGTGTACAGTAGTAGACATCTATATTCCTCTGAAGCACAGGTGTAACTACACATATTTGTAATGGGTTTGTCAAACTTCAGAAATAATGCTCCAGCTGTGTGCTCATCCTGTTGGGAATAAATCTTTGAAATTTTAATTAATGTATGATTTGGAATGCAGTAGAATAGTTCAAATTCAGCCTGTGATTAATATATGAACCTGTTTGTAACTATGGTTTCTTTTTTGTAATTAATGTCTTCTGGTGCTTTGTAGATTCTTACAAATCTCACTCTGAAGATACTTGGCCTAGGATTCGGATGTAATGGATTTCAGTCTTTCTCTGTATCCATTTCCTTTAGGAAGTCCTTAGAGTATAAGCTTAACAGGTACATTTCGTTCTTTTCCCCTGTGACTGTGGAAATGCCATCAGGTTGGTGGATACTGGGATAAATCTTGCAGCACAGTGACTCAGTTGAAGGAAGGTCTCAACCGAATTCTCTGCCTGATCCCCTACAATGTGATCAGTCAGTCTGTGTGGGAGTGTATTATGCCCGAGTGGCTGGAAGCCATCAGAACAGAAGTCCCAGATAACCAGTTAAAAGAATTCAGGGAAGTATTAAGGTGAGTAAGTAGTTTAATGAAGTCACCACAAGTCTAATGATGTCTGACATTTATTGAGCATGTAATGTGTGCCAGGAACCGTGTTAAATATTTAATATAATCTTGTTTACTTTTTAACAACCCTGTAGAGGAATTTTTAGGTGCAAAATGAAGTTGTTACAGTAAATTGTGCTAAGGTGACCTGAAATTGTTGAAAAAAGATTTTGTTCTTGTGGAATAATACACATACCGTATTGTTTGTTTAGCTTCAAATATAATTATGGTTTGGTTAACATGGGGAGAGTGCAAAGGGATAATGTTTTTAGATGTTGGGGAGCAACTCTAATTCCTTAGAAATGCAATTCTTTCTGTTAAGCCTAATATGAATATAAACATTAATATTATTAACAACAGTATTATATCTATTCTAATGACATAAACTATTATAGTAAAATGTAACATGATAATAACATTCAGAACACAGCCCGATCCAAAGTGTTTGGCTCCCCAGATAAGATACAGTTAAAAAATGCAACTCAACCCTAATATATGTCCATTGGTCATTTACTTTCGTTGCTCTGCTTTCCAGCAAAATGTTTGACATTGAGCTCTGTCCTCTACCTTTTTCATTGGAAGAAATGTTTGGCTTTATTAGTTGTCGGTTCACAGGATACCCTTCCTCTGTGCAGGAACAAGCTTTACTGTGGCTTCATGTGAGTAAATGGTACTTTTAGTCATTTGTGGCAATAGTTCTTAGCCTGGGAACTTTAGATCACTGGGTAGAAGAGTGGGGAGTTATTGCAGAGTCCATAAATTTGCATGTTTGCTGAGGACTGTCTAGACTAATAACTCACTGCATAGATAAATAACTACATTTCAAATATATGTGGCTATAGTTAATAAAATACAGATTTATGCAGTACTATTACTGAATTCATAATAGCTTTTGGTCCTTATGTAGTTTTCCATCAGTAGATTCTAGAAGTGTAATAGGCTGTCTTGTGGGGTTCTCATAAATCTTTTGGCATTAAATAGGTGCTTTACTTGGGAAAGTTGAGAGCTGCTGACTTAGAATGGAATGCCTTTCTCCCCAGTCTACATTTGTAACTCCAGCTTATCCTTAAAGCCCAACTCAAAAATGATCTCATCTATGAAGTTTCCCTCACACCCCCATTTTTCCTTCGGAATTCATTATTCCTTCTCCCAGTACTCATACAGGCTCCTTGGGTAAATTTTATTCAGCCTCAGACTGAGTTCATTTTTGTCTCTTCTCCTGAGTGCAAATGCATGGAGTTCAGGGACCAGGCGAGTCTGTTTTCATTTTGAATTCATACCTCCCTTCATCCTTTCCTCTCAGCATCTAGCACGTGCCTTGTGTTTATTTAATGAATGTTCTTAAAAATTTACTAAATTGAGTTGAATGTCTGTCAAAAAGTTTGGCTAGTTTCAAAAAAGGAGGCCAGGGTCAATGTTTAGATCAGCTATGGGTGCAGATACATTGCTGGGTCATAGAAGGGTGGCTTTCAAGTCATCAAGATGCCTTTCTGGGTTCTAAACTGAGGAACAGTATTTTTCACAACTGACAAAGAGTAAAGGGACCATTTTTTAAAAAGGTACCTTTTGGACCCCAAATTTTAACATTTCATCCCCAAGTAGATCTCTGCAAGATAATTTCTCTTCTTAGGTAAGCCTGTTCTTCTATAGATGGCTAGGTGTGGTACTCAGACATGCCCTTTAGGCTGAGCTCAGTAGGGGTGAGTAGAAAGGACTCTAAACCTCTGTCCTTACCATGGCTAGAGCAATTACAGCTGCATGTTTTATGGACTGGACTTGCCCAGAGTTCTGGGTTGAAGACAAGGTGCTGCAATTGAAGGAGATTTTAAACCACTGGTCTAACCATTTGGAGAATAGAGTGAACAGTATAGTGATTGGAATTGACTGATTTATTAATTAATTGTGGAAACATTTATAGAGTTCCTCTGTGCCAGGCACCGTAGTTGGCACAGGGATGAAAATGGGATAAGAGATGGTTCACACTTCTTTCTGCGGGGAGCTCACAGTGGGAGAGACAGTATCAAACAGTCAAATATAATGAAAAGTTATTATCGCTTTAATAAATGTATGTATAAAATTCTAAGGAAGCAGAGAAGAGGAATGGATTAACTCTGTCTGAAGGAAAGATGCATCTGTTTGCAAAAATTCATTACAGATGAAGTCACTTGATTTTGGCAGAAGATAGCTGAGCTTGCATCAGAAACCAAGATCAGAGGGTGCAGTCAGATCAGAAGGAGGATGGACTGGAGAAAGATTGCACACAGGTTATACTAGTCCAGGAGGAAGCTGATGGATAAGGCACTAGCAGCGCTATGGAAAAGAGGAGACAGTGTCAAAAGATACTTAGAAGTTTTAGTAGAAATAACATGGCAATTTATGGGATGTGGGGAGTGGGGGAGATGGAAGGTCCACTAATAACTTTGACTTTTTGATATGAAAAATTGAGGTTGGCTGTGCTGGCAGAATATACATAAGGCTAAGTATCCTTATGTTCAGTAGTTCACTTTGGGGAAAAAATGTTAAATGCAGTTTTTTTTTTGAGTTTTAAAGTTTATATTTTGGGGGATATATGCCTTTTTTCCCCAGGTATTATCGGAGTTAGACATCATGGTTCCACTTCAACTATTGATAAGTATGTTTTCTGATGGAGTTAATTCTGTTAAAGAACTGGCAAATCAAAGAAAATCAAGAGTCAGTGAACTGGCAGGGAACCTTGCAGCTCGAAGGGTAATTATTGCCACAACTGTTTTTGTCTTACTTGTTAAGATTTTGTCAATTATACTAGGTCTAAAAGTAACATAGTTAACTTCTCTGAAAATGCTTTTTCATCCCATCTCACTCTGTTAGTCTTTTAAGTACGTGAAATAATAGAAAACATTGATCTAAGATATGTTCTGTATAATCCACGGTCAATAAATTATTGAGTTTTCATTTTCCTTTGAGTTTTTCTCCTGCACGTACCTATTAGCTATCTCACACCCTTGATGAAAGCAAAAAGAGTAGCTCTGAGGTATTATTCTTTTTTCTTTTTTTTCTTTTGGTCTCCTGGTGAATTAGAATTCTTTACCCATTGCTAGGCAGATAGGTGCTTCACTTTGGGGATGAGGAGTTTGGATGTTTTGTTCTATCATGTTTTGAGAAGATGTTGTCATCTGATGGTGGCTGGGAATGATGCTGTCACTGTGGACCAACTGAGCCCATTTTGGGGGCCCCTTTGTATTTTTGTGAATGAGAAAAGTCAACATAGTCTAGTCCAAGGGATAGGAAAGCTATTGGGAATTTCTGATAATATTTCTGTAGAGGACCTGTTAGAGCTTTTGTTGACATGCTGACATTTCTAGACCAGGATCAGTTCTGGAGAGGTTTACTCTCAATGTGATGGTAGGCAGGGACTGTTCTCAACTTTCCCTTGTCAGCCTCTCCATACCATTTTTCCTACTGTTTTTATTCTACCTTGTATCTAGGGACTAGAAAATATGTCAAAATCATGGGATCATAGTTTGTATTCAGCTCTCTTTTGATTTTTAATCATCACTACTTTTCTTGTCTGCCTCCTAAGAACCAGCTGGCAAACATTTTTATGTTGTTTTTTTCTTCTGTAACCTTTGATTATGAGATAACTTAGTTGGTACCTTATACTGTGCAATATATTCACAGTGAACCATAACACAGAATTGTGTGAGACCGTTGGAGAAGAGCTCATTGTCCTCATTTTACAAATACTTAGCCTGAGGTTCAGTGAGCTGACGTGATTTGCCATTGATAACACTATCAATATCCAGGTATTCTGGTTCTTAATGGGGTACTCTTTTTCTTTAGTTTAAATATGGTGTTCAAGGAACTTTCTGGTTATTGGATCTTTAGGAGAGAAAATATGATTTCAGAGTGATATACAGGTATGTCAGTCAAGGTCCTGGTACAGAATTTATTCTTGATGGTTCAAGTGAAGAGACTTTCATGGAGACTCTGCCTATAGAGTTATGGGGAAAGTTAAGGGAGCAGTAAGGGTTGGTGAGGCACCTAAACTCCAGCAACAGCTCAGTAGGAAGCCTTTAGACCCCTAAAGGTGAAGGAACAAGGAAAAGGGTTTCTTGAGCCCACTGAGAGCTGAAATTTTAAGGAAGGGCTGGCTGGAAGAGTAATGGAGAGATCGCCAGAGATGTAGCATCAAAGCAGGCAGGGAGTGGGTGATACACTACTACCTCTCTCTCCTTCAGCTTCAGGGCTTCTGCTGGTATCTCCCATTGACTAACCCAGCTGGAAGCCAGCTGGCATGAAAGTTGGGAGAGACTCTGTTCTTGGCATCCTTGGGCACATAGCAGGGCCGAAAACAGCAGTGAGGGGCTTGGGTAGGCAAATGGAGAATAACCAATACAACAGATTTGACATATATTGTTTTCCCATGTTAGCTTGATAATTATAATATTCAGATGTCATTGTTCTTTAATCAGTCTTCTTAAACTGAGATTTAGTGCTTGTGATTCTAAAACTGATCTTGCAATATCAGGTTATGGTTTTAGGTTGATGAAAACAATTTCCTTTAATCAGAAATATGTGATAGAATGAACAATATAATGGCGAAGACAGCTGCCTTCATTTTTCAGGGTGCTGATGTTTCATTCACCTGACAATCAGTCACAAAGTTCAGGTGATTTTATTTCTTATTTTTATATTTTGAGAAGATCCATAGTGTTTGGAAGTACTAATGCTATTGACTAAGGAAGGGAATCAGTGTGACAGCTGGAAATACCTTCCATGAGCCCCTAGATATTTCATATAGCCATTTTAGCTTCTATGAGTTCACTTATGTGTGTTGATGTTCTTTCTTCTAGGTGAGTGTCGCCTCTGATCCTGGCCGACGAGTTCAGCACAATATGCTGAGTCCATTTCATAGTCCTTTTCAGAGTCCATTTCGGAGTCCTATGCGTAGTCCATTTCGTAGCCCTTTCAAGAATTTTGGACACCCAGGAGGAAGGACTATTGACTTTGATTGTGAAGATGATGAAATGAATCTAAATTGTTTCATCCTCATGTTTGATCTTCTCCTGAAGCAGGTAGCTGAAGCATGAGCTTCCTTTAGTTCAGAGGTGAAGAGTAAGGGAAAGCATTGTATAGTGATTCTTGCTATGTGTGTGACATCTTCATACTTGCCGAAATGATGCAACATCACTCAAGACATTTTACAACCCCCTTTCTGGGATTCCCTAGAATGTGAAAAATACTTGTATGAATATCTGCAATGATGTTGACATATGAGAATGGATATAAATTTTAGAAACCCTCTAGCATCATTAGACTGGATTCTGTTGAACAAATTTGGTGAACTGAGTAATGCTATTGTTGGAAAGAGCAAGGTACTACTCTGTGGTGATTGGCTGATTTAAATACATTCCAGAAATTGATTTTTGTAGGTAATTTCAAAAGAGAAGTTTAAAAGTCTGGCCAGGAGAGCATTTCTTCTTAACTTTTTATTTTGAAGTAATTTCAGGCTTGCAGAAAAGTTGCGAGAATAGCACAAAGAATTCCCTAATACTCCTCCCCCAGATTCTCCAGGTGTTAACATTTATCACATTTATTTCTATCACTCTCTTAATCTGTATATGTATGTATGTATTATAGAATTTTTAAATAAACCATATGAGGGTAAGTTGCAAATATGGTGTCCCTTTATCCTTAAACACTTCAGAATGTATTTCCTAAAAAATAAGGACATTCTCTTATATAACCAAGTACAAAATAAGGAAATCAGTCAAAATTAGGAAATTAATATTGTTATAATACTATTATCTGTTATCTGACCCACAGAAATTAATCATTTTTTAAATTGATGTAATGATTATATCTTTATAGCAAAAGAAAAAAAGTGTTTTGATCTAGGACACAACCCAGCATCACTCCTTGCAAATATTTGTCCTGTCTCCTTAGTCTTCTTTAATCCAGAGTAGTCCTTCAATCTTTGTTCATCTTTCATGTTCTTGATATTTTTGAGGAGTACGGGCCAGTTATTTTGTAGAATGTCCCTCAATTTGAGTTTATCTGATGTTTCTTTATGCATCTATTTGGGTTAAGCATTTTTTGGCAGTAACACTGCTAGTGTGATGTTATATCCTTTTCAATGCATCATATTGGGAGGCACATGACACGATAATGTTGCCTTACCTGGTGGTGATAACTTGGGAACGTGATTTCTGCTAAATTTCTCTACTCCAAAGTCACTGTTTTCCCCTTTGTAATTAGTAAGTAACTTGCAGGCTGAGATTTTCTGTTTCTCATCAGACTTTCACCTAATAGTTTTAGCATCCAGGGTTGATTCATGCCTGGATCAATTATTACTATGATGGTTACCAAATGATAATTTTCTAATTTTATCATTTCTTTTAATTTATTAGCTGGCATTCTACTGAAGAAACAGTTTCTCTTCTCTCCCATTTCTATATTTATTTGTTCATCTTATACCTGCACGTACACATGAATTCTTATTTCATTCAGTGAGTTAAAATCTGTTACTATGATTATTTATTTTGATGTTCATATTGTCCTGTATTTGATCAGTGGGAGTCCCTTCAGGCTGGCTCCTGTGTTCTTTTGACATATCCCAATCATTCCTTGAACACTTCCTTAATTTCTGGCATAACAAGATGTTCCAGGCTCATTTTATATTTTCCTAGCCCCAACCTTGAAATCAGCCATTTCTCCAAGGAGCCCTGGTTCCTCTTAGTGGATAATGGATAATGGTATTTAGAAACCAAGATCTGGACATTAGGTGAGGAGCAGCATTTTTTAAATGTGTAAAATTTCACAAAGTGATAAGTTTAAAAAACAACTTTTTAAAATGTCCTACATGATTTTAAAAATAATTCCCATTGTTTGTCTTCTGTTTAGAGTCTTTTTAGAAGAATCCATGGAAAACAATATGTATTCATGGTCTATAATCCTTATCATCTTTAAGTAACTTAATATTGTTGTTAGTAAATTTTATCCCCAATTAGTTTGCCAGTGGAATATTGGATAAAAGGACCAAATTCCTTCTTTTTTCTTTTTTCTTTTTCTTTCTTTCTCTCTTTTCTCTCTCTTTTTTTTTTTTTTTTTTGGCCTTTATTTTGATGTCTTTCAGATGGAGTTACAAGATGATGGGATCACCATGGGTTTAGAGCACAGCTTATCAAAGGACATTATTTCCATTATAAACAATGTCTTCCAAGCCCCCTGGGGGGGCTCCCATACCTGCCAGAAGGAAGAAAAGGCAATTGAGTGTAACTTATGTCAGTCTAGTATTCTCTGCTATCAGCTTGCTTGTGAACTCTTGGAGAGACTGGCTCCTAAAGAAGAAAGCCGGCTGGTGGTAAGAAGTTAAAGTAATGAGATGGCCCATGTCTGATAGTGATAATGACTACAGAAGCAGGTATAATGGGGTCTTCTTTCAATATCACATTATGCTCCATGCTGGGTTACGTGTGAGACTGTGGTAAAAGAAACATTTTCCTGTTTCTCCCACCAACTTATGCTCCTAGAAAGGGATGTGAGCTGGAGCTATATCATACAGAATTCTTGAGTCTTGATTTAAGGTTGTGGCACATCCATTCATACAACTGTCGTAAATACAAAGCATTACTGGTATTCTTGAAATAACTTCTATTATAAAGTTCAGATAACAATGAAACCTACAAAATATATACCAAATATCAAGGACATAGAATGGATATGGGTATTGAGAATTCCTAGGTAACCCTGGTTTGGAAAACCCATTGACTTCATCAACAGCCGATAAATACTTCATTTCATTTCCTACTTTCCAAGAAAATTGTTTCAATAAGAAACAACTAATACATGCCACGCATTAGCTACTCCATACATTAGTTATTTACTGTTTAGCCAGTTTTCATTTAAGACACATATCTCCAAAATACCCTCACACCATCAAAGGTAGATGAATCTATTATTCGGGGTTTTGTTTGCTGTCTTCTGTTTTTTTCCTTTCTACTAATATTTAAGTAGAAAGCGACTTCTTAAAAAAATCTTTTTGAGGTGTAACATACATGCAGAAATTTTTTCTACAGTTTTTAAATACCTTTCCACCTACTGAACTTGTTTGTCCTACATGTTGCAAAATAACATCCCTGTAGTATGGTCTTTCAACATTGTCATTGGGTATTTAACCAAATAAACAGTCACAGTTCTAGATGATGTAAAAAACAAATTAAAATTGGGGCATCTGGGTGGCTTAGTCGGTTAAGTGTCTGACTCTTGATTTCAGCTCAGGTCATGATCTCACGGTTCATGAGTTCAAGCCCCATACCGAGTTTCATGCCGACAGTCCCTCTCTCTCTGCCCCTCCCCTTCCTGTGCTCTCTCTCTCTCTCTCTCAAAAAGAAATAAAATAAACTTTAAAAAAAAAAACAAATTAAAATCAAGAAGCTTAGAGTCTAATCAAGGAGGTATTTAAGAAAATGAAAAAACCATTAGACATAGTGATGATTGTGATGGGTGAGGTCTGAACAAGGGGACTATGGGGGCAGAGGAAGGTCTGCAGATCCAGCCTGGAGGTGTGATAGGGAGGAGAGAGCTCCTGGGTTCCTATTTGAAAGGAGTGGAGTTGATGAAAGGAAGGTGGTAGGGGAGAAGAAGTTTTGAGACTCAGAACACTCTATGTTTTAATGATACAGAGGAAAGTAGGGAATGGTGCATTCAGGAAACTGCAAGCAGTTGAGTGTTGCTAGGGCAGTGAGCAGGATGGGAAAGTAGTGAATGAAAGCTGAGTCAAACAAGATGGACTCGGTCTTATTTTCGCATTCATTAAGGGCTCTGTCTGCCAAACTAAGGAGTTTGGGTTTTGTCTTGGTGAATGGGGGACTCCTGAAGAATTTAATCAGGGTGGTGACACAATGTGATGAATTTGAGAAATTCATCCTACCATTGGAGGAGCAGGATTAAAGGATTTGGACTCTGGGGACAGGTATCTAGCCAGAAGGCTAATGTGGTCACTCAGGGAGGAAACGGACAGGTCTGAATTAAAGTAATTTTGGTGGGGATAAGAGAAGGGGCAGGCCTGGTGAATTTTTAGGAAAGAGAATCAGCAGTGCTTGGTGTTTTGTTGGCATTGAAATATGGAAAAGTTGAGGACAAACCCATGTTTTCTGGCTTGGGAGCTGGTAACATTGCCATTTATAGAAGATTATTACTGGTGTAGAAGTGATCTTTTTGGCTAGAGTGGACATGATGCAGGCACATTCAGACATAGTGGACTGGGATGCCTTCAGATACCCTGGTGGGGTTTTCATGACCAGCAGGTATGTGGATCTGGGTTTTAGGAGGGAAGTCAGAAGTAGGTAGATAAAAGTTTAGAGCTACCGGCATATTGTGCTGGGATGCATAGAATGAGGAAAGAGCTGCAGCTAGCATTCTGGGAAATACCAACTGTTAAAAGGGAAAACAGGAGAACTGAAGATCAGAAATAAATTGAGAAGGTGCCAGAGACACAGGCGAAAGACCAAGGGAGAACAAGAACTCCAAACCAAGGTAGGAGGCAGTTTCAAAAAGAGGGAATGGTCGATCACAGGAAGAGAAGAGAAGAAAAATAAAGGATTGAATGTGCCCAAGGGATTCTGAGATTGAGGGTCCTCTATACGCTTGGGGATGGGAGTAACCATGAATTCCAGTAGTGTGTGTTTAAGAACAGAATCAGCTGAGGATGTGGCTACATGAAGTAGAGACTTCTCTTGCAGGGAGAAAATGAGAGAATGAACATGATGGAGGCGGATGTCCCAAGTCCTACCCTGTCCCCAGCAGACTGTCTGTATTGTGTCCATTGCCCCAGCACCATCCCAGGAAATGAGTAGTAAGCAGAAGTATGGAGGAACTGAGCCATCCAAACAATCTCCCACGTGAATGATGCTGTTGATATTCGTCATGTGCTGAAAATAACAAATTTGGAGGTGAAGCCAAAGGATTCTGTTCTCCTCTCTCAGACTTTTATGGGAGAGATGCTCATCAATAAAAGAGGCCTATGCCTTAGAATGCATGGTCTTCACTACGCATATCAACCCTCTTCACTCTTTAGTTCTCTTCTTGGGACAGGCAGGGGATAAGAGGGTGACGATGTGGGGGAGGGGTTAGCAGGAGGCTTTAGCTAGTATGCAAGATGGACATCACCAGTCCCTGTCACCAGCAGGATGATTCCAGATGCATGGGTTTTGAGGTGAATGTCGAGGAGTCAGTAAGTAGCAGGAAAGTCTTTACTGTATCGAAGTTCATGAAGTTCACTTTATAATTTGATTTAGTACCTTGCTCATGGGTGACCTAGGGACAAGGTCAAAACTGTGAAAGTTGGCAGAGATATTCTTCAGGGCCCTCCCAGCCATTGTGCTTGTTTTCTTGCGGATGGCCTGGCACTTCATCTCTCTTGATCTCCTGGCATAGAGCTGGCTGTCAAATAATTCTTGAGAAAATGTGTATCGGTTAAAGTGTTAGCCAAAAGAGTATGTTTTGAAATGAGGATATTTGAAGTGGAACTTAAAGGAAAGAAAAGGGCTGGAATAAGAGAATAGTTGGAGATGGATGTTTTAAGTGGCAGCCATAGTAGTGCTCTCTCTCAATCTTTCCAATTTCACCTGTACTTGCAGCTTGTTTTATGCATATACATTATATATGACATATATTATCTATAAATATATTGTATTCAGTATATTCACGTACACGTGCAGCCAATCTCCACAACGTTTTCATCTTGCAAAGCTGAAATTCCATACCCCCTAAACAGTAATTCCTGTCAACCTCTCTCCCCTTAGCCCCTGAAAACCACCTTCTATTTTTCTGTTTCTCTGAGTTTAACTGTAGAGACCTCCTATTCCTAGAACCATGTGATAATTGTCCTTTTCGTGATTAGCTTATTTCACCTAGCACAGTGTCCTAAGGGTTCATTCATGTTGTAGCATGTATCAGACTTCCTTTCTTTGTAAGGCTGTCTAATGTTAAACTGTATGTATATAACACATTTTGTCTATCTGTCCGTCTGTTGATGAACACTTGGGTTGCCCATACCTAACTCTCTTTAACTCATGGTTATAGCAGTTTCTTGCTCCTTAAAATTTGGCTTCTCTGGACAACCAGTTTGTATCTTAATATACTGCTATGAACCCTTTATTATTCCCTGCTAATTAAGTACCATCATTGAACAAAATGTACACGGATTGGAATCACTTGGTGAGACAGGCTCATAGGGAAAGCCGACCTAGGCTGATTTAGCAATGTCTTCGAGATTTTTCCGTATTTATTTCAAGGGGATGAAAATGTTTTGGTAACAGCTGATCCAAATCTCCTTTAATTATTGTGGAAAGAAACTCACGTTTCTTCTGAGGCAGGTGCCTTCACCCTTTGGGGCTCAGGACAGGGCTGGGACACAGCAGGCACTCACTCGATCTTTACTGAACTGAGCAAAACCATTCTTTACACCCCCAACAGGCTGCTCACCCGGCTGCTTGTTGTATTTGTTTCAGGAGCCCACAGACAGCCTTGAGGATAGCCTTCTTTCTTCCAGACCAGAGTTTATTATAGGCCCTGAAGGTGAGGAGGAGGAGAATCCAGCAACCAAGCATGGGGAGAACCCGGGCAGTCGCGCCGAGCCCACGGAGCACACTGGTAGGTGAATTCTGGCAAAGCCCAGTTTGCACAGGCCTCACGTTCAGAACCCTGGTTCTTTAGATTACGCTTAACTTGGGCAGGTTCAGGCTCGGCGTCCCTAGCAGAGACTGGTACCAATGAACCATTTCCCTTCATGAAGTGAACAGATCCAGGACGTGCTTCTAGCAGAGCCACGGTCACTGAGCATCTTTCTGGCAGCACGTGTTTCTTATCAACAAAACCCTGCCTGCCATGTTAGCATCACTTTCCTGCTTCCGGTGTATCATGTTCTTGGAGAAGTAGCTCTGAACCAAGGCTGATCGACCAGAATGGAGGGTTCTGGCACCCTTGGCAGCCACATAGGTTATTTGGCCAAAGCAGAGGGTTTTGGGATACAGCCAATGGAACTCGAGCTCATGCAGCTTCTGTGCTCCAGGGCCGAAAGGAAGCAAGGATTTCACTTATGATCCAATAACCTGCTTGAAGGTTATCTCTTGTCTCCTTCTGCCCCTCTTCCCTGCTCACATGCTCTCTCTCTCTCTCTCTCTCTCTAAAAAAAAAAGATATTAAAAATAACATTAAGGTGCAAGATCGCTAATGAACTATTTAGTATATATGCTAAGAGAGTTTGATTGCCGTTGTCTCTGGTTCAGGAAATTGCCAAAACTTAGAATAATGATTTGAAAACATTTTACACTAGTTTTTACATCTGGCTAACTTGTGAATTCTTCTCTCTAGTGTGCCTTATGTACCGTAGCCCACCATTCCCACCGTGGGAGCAAAGGTATTAGAGAGACTCGCAGGAAGATAAAACCATGAGTAGTTGTTCTGATTTGAATATGCCTAACTTCTTTAAGACACTCCCTTTGGCATGAGTCCGTGGGATAAATTCCTCCTTACGTGCCAATACAACCTGAATACCTCTCTTTAATACCTTCTTATCTCCCTTTCAATAAGGAATGCACACCTAGTCAGACGCCAGGCCCCTCCAGGTAGCAGCTGAACTCTCTGCCCATGGGAGCATAGAACCAGGCTGGGGTGACTTAGGGGAATGAATGACATCTGAATATATGGTGGGCTCCAGTGGAAAAGGGAAGCTGAGAACCCTGAATCTAGAAGCTTTCTTGCACTTGCATCATAGAAGGCATATATGCTTACTTGGAGAGCCAATAAAAGCATTACACAACATGCCTTTTAATATATATTGTATATATTTTTCCACTCCTCTTGGTTTTATGGTCTTGATCAGGTCATGAGTAGTGGGGAAAGGAAAAGATATGCTAACCTTTGTGTAATGACTTCTTCACAGCAATAAAGAATGACACTGAGAGAAAGTTTTGCTACCAACAGCTTCCAGTAACTTTGAGACTAATATACACCATTTTCCAGGTATGTTTTTTGAGATTTTTTGAGATATTTAAGGGTTTGCTTTGGTGGCATTGCTATTTAGGGTAACCCAGTAACCATGTGGTTCTTTGCATAGGAAATGGCTAAGTTTGAAGAGCCAGACATTCTTTTTAATATGCTCAATTGCCTGAAGATTCTCTGTCTACATGGAGAGTGTTTATACATCGCTAGAAAACACCATCCTCAATTTTTAGCCTATATTCAGGATCATATGTTGATTGCAAGGTATGTTTTCCTGTTTGTTTGTTTGTTTCCATGTTAGGCCTTAGCCGTGAAAATCAAAGTTAAGACAAGTCTTATCAACTCCTTGGGTCACTTTTGGGAGCCACTGATAGCCAGTCAATCCCAATTGCCTATGGGAATGTCTTTTTAAAAAAATTTCAATGTATCATTTATTCTATTTTTATTGCAGTCCTGTTAGTCTTATAATTATCTTTGCTTTTCTCCAGTGTCTGTTTTTCTTAAAAGATTTTAGATTTTTTAAAAATTTCAAATCTTATTTGGACTTCGATGAAATTTGAAGTAAATCTATAGATTAATTAAGAACATTTCCTCTAAAAAATTATAAGACTTCTATTCAAGTCCTCTTTTATTTTCCTCAACAATTTTTTATTATTTTCATTCTACCTTTTTATTTGTTCTTTCTCAGAAAGACATTTTAGTGTTACTACAAGCCATATTTGTTCCACTCATTATATTTTCTGATTATAGCAAGAGTTTAGGAAACTCTGAGTTTTTGTTATTTTACTCACATTGTGGGTTTAATTACTTCATTTTTATTAACTTTTAAAAACATATCGTAGGGGCACCTGGGTGGCTCAGTTGGTTGAGCAGCCAACTCTCTGTTTTCCCTCAGGTCGTGATCTCACAGTTTTGTGAGTTCGAGCCCCATGTTGTGCTCTGTGCTCAGTACAGAGCCTGCTTGGGATTCTCCCTCTCCTCCTCTCTGTTTGCCTGTCCCCCACTTGTGCTGTTTCTCTCAAAATAAATAAACTGTAAAAAAATAAAAACAGTAAAAACATATTATATGTACTGCCTTATGTTTGCTTAATAAACCTTTGTCTGTTTTTAAATATAATAAAACTAATCAGTAAATCAATATCAAACAGTTGATCAATCATTAATGGATAGTTACTGATCAATATCATTTTGCTTTAATTTTTTCTGTCTTCTGCTAATAGGGACTGAATATTCTTTGTTTTTATTTTCTTATAGCTATAACTTTTATTTCTTTTATTGAATCTGATTTTTAAGGATGTAAACATGAGAAATAGTAATTTTGTTCACTAGATTCTTTAGAAATAAAAAAGACAAAAAAAGGAATAGTTAATAATCAGTTGTTGGATGGCTTAAGAATATAGTGTCCTCTGGGGTACCTGGTAGCTCAGGTGGTTAAATGTCCGACTTCAGCTCAGGTCATGATCTCATGGTTCATGAGTGTGAGCCTCTCATTGGGCTCTGTGCTGACAGCTCAGAGCCTGGAGGCTGCTTTGAATTCTGTGTCTCCCTCTCTGTCTGCCCCTACCCAACTCATGCTCTGTCCCTGTCTCTCTCTCAAGAATAAATAAACATTAGAAAAAGAAAAAAGGAAAAGAATATAGTGTCCCTTAGAAAAATATCAACATGTGGGGGCACCTGGGTGGCTTAGTCATTTAAGCGTCCGACTTTCGCTTAGGTCATGATATCGCGGTTCGTGGGTTCCAGCCCCGCGTCGGGCTCTGTGCTGACTGCCAGCTCAGAGCCTGGAGCCTGTTTCAGTCTGTGACTCCCTCTCTCTCTGACCCTCCCCTGCTCACGCTGTCTCTCTCTCTCTCCTAGAAACAAATAAAACATTTAAAGAAAAAAAAAAAAAGAATATCAACATGTGCTAAAGTACTATGTACATAGTATTATCTAGTATAACATTTATACTAAAGATTTACTCAGTTTCTAACTTGAAATAGAAACACTAATAGACATCAGAGATTTCTCCACATATTGTCTGATAAGGTAATTTTTAGAGACTGTTGGAGCATTTTGAGAAAAATAATGAAATATTGTTCTGGGTATATATAGAGTTTTTCTTCCTGAGAACCTTAAAGTAACTGTTTTAGTCCTCCTGGAAGGAAGTCGGAAAAATATTATCCTCATTTATATGTAAGAGAATGAGATGGTGTAAGAAAAAAGAAAAGGTTGGCTTAGGTTAACTTGGTGACAAAACCAACTTGAGGCTCTGTCTTCGTTCATTCTGATCATTTATTGAGTCATTCATTCCACAGATATTATTAGGGACTTACAATATATGTTCTTCTTCTAGGCACTTAGTTTATTTGCCTAGTATAGTTTGGAAGGGGATGAATTCTATTTTTACAAAAGGTGACCACATAATTTATTCTTCACATTGGTCTCCTTTTGTGAGTGAAGAAGGGGTGAGTTCATAATGACCTCAAACAATAAGTATAAAGTAGACTAAGATCTGGGATAAACTGAGATACATGGTCACCCTGTGTATATGTGAGTCATTGTTAATCAAAGGGATGTATGATGGATGATTATTTGGATAGTTCAGGGGTGGGAGAGATCATTTCTGGATGACTAGAGAAGGGTTCAGGAACAGATACCATATGGATGGGCACTGAGAAGATGATAAAATTTTAACAGGTAGAGATGTGAGATGGGCAGGACATTTTGTGTCCTGCCCAAGAGTAAAGATGGGGATGCCTGGGTGGCTCAGTTGGTTGAGCATCCGACTTTGGCTCAGATCATGATCTCTCACTCTGTGAGTTCGAGCCCTGGGTCGGGCTCTGTGCTGATAGCTCAGATCCTGGAGCCTGGTTTGGATTCTGTGTCTCCCTCTCTGTCTGCCACTCCACACTCACACCCAGTCTCTCTCTCTCTCAAAAATAAACATTAAAAATTTTTTTTAAAAAAGAGGAAAGATGGCAGAGTTAGAAGGGACAAGAAGTGAGTAGTGCATACTTAGGTGGTACCAAGGTTTTATTTTTTGCTGCATGGTGTGGTGTTTTGGGAGTAATGCAAAATAAAGCTGGAGAAGTAGGTTGGGACATGAGTGTGAAGGGCCTTGAAGATAGGGACTTCATTTTATGATGTTTGGCGATCAATGGAAGATCTTAAAGCAGTGAACAGGGTCAGAGTTATACTGTAATAGCTTGAGTGTGGAGAAAGAGGGATCCTTAGGGACCACCCACATTTAAGGGAGTGCAAAGAGCGTGTTGCAAATGCTTTGGTAATGTAAAGATATAATACAGAACTTTCTTCTGAAAGTTTTATCAGAAAAGGAAGAGAGAGATCAGATATTTGGAGGGGAAAAGGAGTAGATGTCAAGGATGTTTAGGGTAAAGATCTGAAAATATTTATTGTTAGTAGAATGGCTAAGAGGAAAGGGAGTAGTTGGTAGAGCTAGGTCCTGGAAGGCAAGAATATGCGATCAAGAACAAAGGGTAGGTGGAAGAGAGGAGCGATGCTCTTTTCTTTGTAAGGAGATATATTTTAAGGAAAAGAGAAATAAAGTGTCAAAGGGAGCTCATTACTGATCCTTAAGAACAGTGTGTACTGATGTCTTTTTTTGAGAGGGAGGAGGATAGAGATTAGGCTGGGAGCTCAAGAAACATGGAAAAAAGTATGGAATAACTCATAGAAAAAAGCAGTAGAGTGTCAACCAGAAGTAATCTAAGAATGACCAGCTTCAGGGTCAAGATGAAGTTAACTAACACCAATTCATGATGCATCAAGTTAGCAGGAACTGGTAGGACTAAGTTTAGCTCTGGGTTTTGAGAGTGGATGAGAAAAGGAGGCAATGTGGATTTATTTAGGAGTGGGGATTCATGATTTGATTATGGTGGAAGTCCAGGGAGACAAGGAATTTTAGAGTAAGGAAATGGTTGACTCTGGAATCCAGTCTAAGATGGGAGACAAATGAAATCAGAGGAGGACTGATGTTTGGGAGAAGAGTATGGAAGAGAGGGAAAGGAAGTCTTAGTCAAGATTAGGAATATTTTGGGTGGGACTATGGTTCGACCCAGTACAGAGGCATACAACGGGAAAGGTGGAGGGTGTCTAGAAGTTTCCTCATGATTTGTAGCAACATGGATAGAACTAGAGGGTGTTATGCTGAGCAAAATAAGTCAGGCAGAGAAGGACAAATACCATATGTTTGCAGATATAGGTGGATTAGGAGGAAGTTAACGGAGGACGATATGGGAGAAGAAGGGAAAAATAGTTGGGGAGAGGGAGGGAGGCAAACCATGAGAGACTCTTGAATGCTGAGAACAAACTGAGGGCTGATTGGGGTGGAGGGAGAGGGGAAGGGGGGACATGGGCATGGAGGAGGGCACTTGTGGGGATGAGCACTGGGTGTTACATGTAAACCAACTTGACAATAAACTATTTAAGGGGAAAAAAAGTTTCCTCATGATAAAATGGGATTCTACAGGTATAATGGGACAAGCTGGTGGAAGGGTAGACCTGGCTGATGTGGATATGGGGAAGACTAGGACTGATCTGGACAGAAGGATTAGCAAGTCCAGGCAAGAGCCGTGAAGGAGCAGGGTCAGGGGGAGTTAGACAGAAGCTCTGTGCATTCTGCGTGAGTGGCAATCCTAAGTGGGCCAACTTTTGCTGTTAAAGCAGCCTCTTACAGGCCATTTACCCAGGCCAAATGGATTGTGGTGCTGTGGGGTCTCTGCCTTGGTCTCTGGGCTGTATAGCCAAGGTTTTTCCTCAAGATACCACCCTGACACAAAAGCCATGGTGGCCAGTGATGGTGCCTGGAGGACATTATTTTTTTTTAATTTCAAACAAGACTGCCCTAGAGAACTGGGAAGGCCATATGGGACTGGTAAAATCCAGGCTTTTTGGTATCACTGAGATGGTTTTCTGTCAGTTCTAGTATATGGTTTCCTTCCTTCAACTACTTTGATCTTCTTTGGTTTTGTGTTCACTCTTATGATTAAGGAAGGGGTAAACCTTGCCTGACAGTCCTGCTAGTGGGTGGAGAGCCTTTTCTTAACAGAAAAAGAGTTGTTCTTTGCTAGAATAAAAAGGAAAAGGCTGCCGGGCAGGCAAAACCGACAAAACTCCCCCGGTGTTCACTATAAGAAAATTTTTCTAAAAATCACTTCTCACCCCCAGAACTAATGTCAATTTTGTATATTATTTAAGTCATTGCTCATTTATATATCTGATTTCTAACATACAATTTAAAATTTTATGTTAATATGTAATATTAAGAGGTATTTTCCTACATTGTTACATAAAAGTAATCTCTTTTAAAAAATGAACAGAAGAGAGCATAGGAAAAGTTTACCAGAGGTTTATAGTCTTGTGGATGAGTGTAATTTCGCCAAAAGCATTCCTACCAGCTGCCTGTTAATGACATTTCCCATAAACTAAGATAATTGCATTTGTTTCCTTTTTTAAAAGTTTATTTATTTATTTTAAATATTTTTATTTATTTCTAGGAGAGAGAGAGACAGCATGAGCAGGGGAGGGTCAGAGAGAGAGGGAGATACAGACTCTGAAACAGGCTCCAGGCTCCGAGCTGTCAGCACAGAGCCCAACGTGGGGTTCAAACCCACGAACCGCAAGTTCATGACCTAAGCAAAAGTCGGACGCTTAACCGACTAAGCCACCCGGCACCCCAAAAGTTTATTTATTTTTGAGAGAGAGAGAGAAAGAGAAAGATGGCAAGTGTGTGAGTGGGGGAGGAGCAGCGAGAAGGAGACAGTGGATCCAGGCAGGCTCTATGCTGTCGGCACAGAGCCCAGTACGGGGCTCGAACTCACAAACCATGAGATCATGACCTGAGCCAAAGTTGAATGCTTAACGGACTGAGCCATCCAGCAGCCCTCATATTTGTTTTCTAGAAACATTATCATAACTGTGACCACTTTGCTGCTTCTTGTTTCCTCAGTCTGTGGAGAGTCGTCAAATCTGAGTTCTCCCAACTGTCTTCATTGGCAGTTCCTCTGCTTCTCCATGCTTTGTCGCTTCCTCATGGTGCTGACATCTTCTGGACAATCATAAATGGCAATTTCAACAGTAAAGACTGGAAGATGAGGTTTGAAGCAGGTACCTCTGTATTAGCTTAAAAATTCTCTTGGGGTTACAAGGTAAACCAGATGTCCAGAAATGACATCTTCTGTTGGCCTTCCCTTTTCTCCTTTCTTTGTAAAGAACGCTGTCTTCTTTGCTAGTGTTCTTTGGTGGTTCTGCTTAATTGACCTTCCTCTGTAATAGTATTTTGCAAAGTGGTTCTTAGGGAGGATGACCCTGTTCAGGTTTGCCTAGGATAGTCCCATTTTATACCTGTTGTCCAGGTATATTTATTGGTTGTCCACTTGTGTACTCTCAAATGGATCCTGGCTTGAATGATAAATTATGTAGTCAACATAATATATGACATTATGTAGTCAACGTAATATATAATACAACATGATACAAAGTAACTGGGGATGTTTGTTAAATGTGCAGATTGTTGGTAAGGCCAGGAATCTTCATTTTTAACAAGGTCTGCAGGTAAGATGGCCGGCTGGGAATCTGAATTTTTAACAAGGTCTGGAGGTAATTCAGTGAAGGTTGATAATCTCTGCTCTTATGCCCTGGCCATTAAAGTATGAGGGACTGAGTCTAGTGCATGATGGGTATAATTTCCTGGTGCTTAGAATGGCAAGTGCTCAGAGGAACATGGTTAGGAAGGAACCTGGACATGTTCTCTTAGCCTTGCCTCTGCTGCCTTCACTGTCATCCCAATCTGCTAGTACTCTGATTTTCAGGGAGCAAGCAGGGCCCACATGCCATGGTGTGCCTTACAGAATGGTCCTGTGTATTTTGGTGTCTCCAAAATTCCACCAAGAAATGGAAGTTCCATTAGATGAGTTGACTGTTATATGTTAGAGTTCAGCTCTCTAATCTGTGGCCACCTCAAAGAGCTCTTATTTCTTAATGCCTGGTGAATCCCTGGGGCTGGTTGATACGATAAACCCAATGCAGTCCCTTCGTCTAACTGTGAGTGTTTGCAGCCTCATTTCGTGCTCTTCTACCTGACATACTGTTGCAGTTTCCCCACTGCTTTTTGCTTCCTCTCACTCTTGCCTTGGCCCCTCTGCTCTCCCTCTGAAATCCTCTTCCCTTCAAGGTCCATTCAGATGCTACCTCCATTTAATCTTCCTTCAAATGGCACCAATGAATTCCACCTTCTTGATTCTCTCAGTGGAAAGTTATTTATCTCTTGGTCTCCTTGGCATATTATTTATATCTCATCAGTGGCATTTATAGTTTTAAAAATTACATTTCAGTTATAGCTGTGCCTGTCTTATGTTCTTTTAGTCGACTTGACTTTTATGCCAAGACTTATGAATGATTCATATGTTAGTGTGCTTAGGCTGCTCAGGTAGTAACAGAACACCATAGACTGGGGGACTCAAAGAGCAGACATTTATTTCTCATAGTTCTGGAGGCTGGGAAGTCCAAGATCAAAGTGCCAGCACATGTGGTTCCTTGGGGAGAGCCCTCTTCTTGTCTTGTAGATGGCTGCCTCCTCTCTGTGTCCCCACATGGCAGAGAGGAAGAGTGCTCTGGTTCCCTTCCTCTTCTTATAAGGGTACAAATCCCATCATGGGGGCCCTGCCCTCATGACTTCATTTAAACCTAATTATCTCCCAAAGGCCCCACCTCCAAATGTCATCACCTTGGAGGTTAGGGCTTTAACATCTGAATTTTGGTGTCACGGTGGGGAGGAACACAAACATTGAATTCATAACAGTTCATCTTCCACTTACTTCATCTTCCTCCAAGTACCTTCGATAGTTTCTTAGTTACACAAACACACACACATTTTTAAATGTATAAATATATTTTTTAAGTATATGTTTTTAAAATAAGTGAGTTGGTGAATTTACTGAATAAATATTATATGTACTAGCTACTATGGGACCAATAAAAAGAAGTTATAAGAGCAGACTACCGCTTTCAAGAAGCTAGTAAATTTAATTGATGAAGTCAAATATAAACATGTAGGAGGTTAAGAAACTAAAGACTAATGACGCCAGGGGCGCCTGGGTGGCTCCATAGGTTAAGTGTCCGACTTTGGCTCAGGTCACGATCTCATGGTCCATGAGTTCGAACCCCGCCTCAGGCTCTGTGCTCACAGCTCAGAGCCTGGAGTCTACTTCAGATTCTGTGTCTCCTTCTCTTTCTGCTCCTCCCCTGCTCACACTCTGTCTCTCAAAAGTAAATAAACTTAAGAAATTTAAAAAAAGGAAACTAAAGATACAAATATAATTCAAGACCACAAAAGAAGACATATCATATGGCTAGGTATGAGCACACAACTGTCTTATGTAAATGAATAAGATGTGATTGAGTAGTATTTTTGCAGGAGTTCATGGGACTAAAAGGCCATTCCAGGTCAGAGTAGACTTTACAGAACAAGTAGAATCTCAACAGCAGATTCTTTAAGGATAGTACAATAGCAATAAGCAGAGAAGAACAGAAAGAGTATTCTAGGCTGCTGGAATAGTTTCAATAAAGTAGTGAAATGTTTTATTTTCATGGCATTTTGTTATTTCACTGGCTACTTTAATTTCTTATAAAGCCATGATTTAAGGGTGCCTGGAGTCATCTAATGTAATTTTTTTCAATGTTTATTAATTTTTCAGACACACAGAGAGACAGAGTGTGAGCAGGGGAGGGACAGAGAGAGGGAGACACAGAATCCCAAGCAGGCTCTAGGTTCTGAGCTGTCAGCACAGAGCCCAGTGAGGGGCTCACACTCATGAACCATGAGATCATGACTTGAGCCAATGTTGATGACTGGGCCACCAGGTGCCCCTGGAGTCATGTAACATAGATTTGCAGAATAATTAGAGTGACTGACTTATGGAGTTGGGTGGGGGATGGGTGAAATAATAGGTGATGGGGATTAAAGAGTATGCTTACCGTGATGAGCACTGAGTAATGTATGGAATTGTTGAATCACTATATTATACACCTGAAACTAATATAACACTCTATGTTGACTATACTAGAATTAAACTAAAGAAACTTAATTAAAAAAAGAAATCTATCAAGTAAGCAAGCATATATTGAATATAAAAAATATGTGACTGCTATAATCCTGGGAAGTCTATTTTTTCACATTGTGACATACTAAGGGTAGAGTGGGGGGTCCAGAATCTAAAGCCAGGCCTGGTGGACACCTCCCGTTTCCCTGTGTGGTCCACAGAAGGGCTTATGGAATGGACAAAGAAATGAACATAGAGGCATTTTGAATAGTTTGATGTAGTTTGAATTAAACAATGCGGAAGACCATTAAAAAAAAAAAAAAAAGGCAACCCACAGCTAAATCAAGCCTGCCCAGCAGGTAGAAATGGTCTCTGTTGCCAGATGAGATGGAACATTCAAGAAGGTAGCATTAAAATGTATTTTTGGTATTTCAAAATAGTGTGTGGGAGCCCAGAGTTAACTTTTTCTTTATGTGTTCAGTTCTTAGCTTATTAAATGTCCCTTGCCTTTTTTCTCCCCCTGCCTTTTAAACCTTGCAGTGGAAAAAGTGGCTGTAATTTGTAGATTTTTGGATATTCACTCAGTGACCAAAAACCACCTGCTGAAGTACTCCCTGGCACATGCCTTCTGCTGCTTTCTGACAGCTGTGGAGGATGTGAACCCAGCAGTGGCCACCAGGGCCGGTCTCCTGCTTGACACCATAAAGAGGCCAGCATTGCAGGTGAGGTCCCTCAGATGTATGTTATCTGCTCTATAGATGGTCCTCTGGTCAACCAAGTCATTGAGTTATAAACACATACAGTCGTGATAATGATGATGATGATGATGACGACAATGACAGGAACAGTGGGAATTTTTTTTAAATTAAAAAAAAATTTTTTTTTTTACAAATAGTTACAGTGGGAATTTTTAAAAGAGGAAATATCCCAGAACCATACCTTATTAACAGATTTCTTGTTTTTATTTAATACTTTCTTTTCTTTGTCCATATAGCGATATAACTTTGACAGATATAATTATTGTATGACTTTTTTTTCTTGGCAGATTTTTAAACTAGGCTGGTTTATCTTATACTATTTAGCTGGTTCCTGGGCTGGGAGCTCTTGTGTTTAAAGGCTAGATACTTTAAAAGAACTCTCTGTGATGAATTATTGTATAAGTCGAAGCAAAACATGAGGAGGCAAATATGCTATCAAATGAAACGCCATAAATTAAAGTCAAAGGAACATGAAATATGAGGCCTGTAGAGAGTAATGTATTTATTTTATTTGGCACCTTTATTTTATAGTTGGAGAAACCAAGTGTTGGAGAGATAATGTGAATTTTTATTTTTTATTTTATTTTATATATTTTTATATTTTTGAGAGAAATAGAGCGTGAGTGGGGGAGGGGCAGAGAGAGAGGGGGACACAGAATCCAAAGCAGGCTCCAGGCTCTGAGCTGGCGAGATCATGACCTTGGCTGATGTCGGACGCTCAACCGACTGAGCCGTGCAGGTGCCCCATAATGTGACTTCTTAAAGGACACATAGTGAATTAGTGGAAGAATGGAGACTAGAACCTCCCAAGGTCTGATATTCTGTTTCCCCACAATGACGCCTGGTCTACTATTATATCATTATAATTAAAACTAATAATCATGGCAAGAACTAAAATTTATCAAATAGGTACTCTCTTTTCAGGGCAGTGTATTAAAAGTGCCCCATCATCCATATTCTTATTTAATCTCCATAATAACCTGTGGGTTCCCACTTTATAGATACAGAAGCTGAGAGTTGGAAAGGGTAGGTAACTTTTTCAGAGTCACATGGCTAGTACGTGGCAGAGCAGACTCAGGTCGGAGTCATAATAAAGTCCACATTCTTAACTGTCTGTGTGTTTATGCTGCTTCCAATCCAGTGTAAACGTTCTTCCTCTAAAAAGGACCGAGAGGAAGGTGCAGGAGCTGAGAAATGAGATGGTTTTGCTGACTGTGGACTCACACGTTCCCTTATAAAAATTCCCAGTTATCTTCTGGATAGTCCTTCTCTGTTGGTTCTGCCGCTGCTCAGGGTGTGGAACATAGGAGGCACAAACAGATGAGAGTTGAATGAATTAGTAGAATGGTGGAATGAAGGATGGTTTTTAAATTTCATGGTTTGGGGGGGGTGGGCTAAATGGGTGATGGGCATTAAGGAGGGCCCTTGTTGGGATGAGCACTGGTGTCTATGTGGGTGATGAATCACTGGGTTCTACTCCTGAAACCAGTACTACACTGTATGTGAACTAACTTGAATTTAAATGAATAAGTTTAGAAAAAGAAGCGAGGGGAATGGTAAGCAGATTTATATACCAGAGAAATGGATGCACAATCCATTCCAACTTTGAGTTTTTAAGATTCTGTGTAACACTCAACATTGCAAGACAAGATGAGTTTACTTTCTCTCAGAACCATAGAAGAGGGGCACCTGGGTGGCTCAGTTGGTTAAGCGTCCAACTTCGGCTCAGGTCATGATCTCACGGTTCATGGTTCGAGCCCTGCGTCGGGCTCTGTGCTGACAACTAGCTCAGAGCCTGGAGCCTGCTTCAGATTCTGTGTCTCCCTCTCTCTCTGACCCTCCCCTGCTCATGCTGTGTCTCTCTCTCTCAGAAATAAATAAAAACATTTAAAAAATTAAAAAAAAAAAAAAGAAACACAGAAGATAGCATTGAAAGAGAATTAGAAAACCATATTGCATCTTCTAAAATGTAGCTTTGGAAGTATGATTCTCTTGATAGAAACTACAGACATTGAAAAAAGAAACATTGGTTTGAGAGCATTTGGATCAAGTGCTTATTAGTGAATGCATCTAAAAACCAGTAACGTACACTTAAGATTTCTGAATGAAAATTCAAGAGATATTCTACAAGTAGAAGAAGTTCCTCTTCTGCATTTTATTTCTACCAGACTTGTAATGAAAAAAGACTTTACTTGGCTTATTCCACATTATAGTATATTATTCTATATTACGTTACTGTATGGATTGAGGAGGTTGCCTGGTTTTACTGACTTTGCTTAGTGTAGTTGCTTTGGAGTAACTTAGATGTTAACATCTGACTTACCTTTTCTCCCTTCTCTGCCCCAGGGTCTGTGTCTTTGTCTCGATTTCCAGTTTGATACTGTGGTTAAAGATCGACCCACAATACTGAGCAAGCTTTTACTCCTGCATTTTCTTAAGCAAGATATTCCTGCTTTGAGCTGGGAGTTCTTTGTCAACAGATTTGAGACACTTTCTTTGGAAGCTCAGCTACATTTGGATTGTAACAAAGAATTTCCTTTTCCTACAAGTAAGCTGAAGAACTTGCCTCAAACAGTCACAGTTATTGTTCTTGTACCTGCTAGAGTAGCAGACGATACGATGCATGTAATTTAACTTCCCGTTATGGAGGATGCCCTGACTTCCTGAGCTCAGTTTATCAAATATTTATTGAGTAACTCTGTAGTAATCCATAGGTTAACCATTTTCTGGCATTCCAAAATCAGACCTCTTCTCATTTCCTTAAGGACCTATGATAACCATTTGTGATGGTGTGTTTCTTAAGTATCATTCAGTCATCATATTTGCAATTTTTGCAAGTAGTTTTGGGGGATATATTTATACTTTGCAAATTCATTCTTGCATGAATATTAATCAGTTACCTATAGCTCTAAGAGATGGGAAAAGTTGGTCACTCAACTATTTATCCAATGATAATAAAAATCAGACAATGCAGTCTTATAGTCTAAACAGAAAAATCGGGGCACCTGGGTGGCTCAGTCGGTTAAGTGTCCGACCTTGGCTCAGGTCATGATCTCATGGTTCATGGATTTGAGCCCCGTGTCAGGCTCTGTGCTGACAGCTCAGAGCCTGGAGCCTGTTTCAGATTCTGTGTCTCCCTCTCTCTCTCTCTCTCTCTCACCCACTCGTGCTCTGTCTCTCTGTCTCAAAAATAAACTATAAAAAAAATTAAAAAAAGAAAGAAAGAAAGAAAGAAAACTCATAGGTGAAAGGTGCCTGGGTGGCTCAGTGAGTTGATAGTCCAACTCTTGATTTTGACTCAGGTCATGATCCTAGGGTCCCAGAGCCTCGTGTCTGGCCCTGCACTAAACGTGGAGCTTGCTTAAGAGTCTGTCTCTCTTTCCTTCTATCCCTTTCCCCAACTTGCATACACTCTCTAAAATAAAATTTTTAAAAATTAAAAAGAAAAAGAAAAAAGGAAATCATAGGCAATTATCATGATAGGCAATAGCAATGACTTTTTTTTTAAGAGAGAGAGAGAGAGAGATTGGAGGGGCCGAGGGAGAGGGAGAGAGAGAATCCCAGGCAGGCTCCATGCTCAGTGCAGAGTCAGATACAGGGCTCGATCTCATAACTGTGAGATCAAGACCTGAGCAGAAATCAAGAGTCAGATGCTTAACCAACTGAGCCACCCAGGCGCCCCAATAGTGTTGACTTTTTATGTAAGACTCACCGTGGAGAGAGAGATGAATGATTCATGTATCCGTGAAAGGTGTTATTTTAATCTTGAAAGTAAACACAGATGGATTGTTTCAAACTAGTCGTGCCATATAGCCTGTTAAAGAAAATAACATCTAATTCCTTTTGGACAGCTATCACTGCTGTAAGGACCAATGTCGCCAACCTCAGTGATGCGGCGTTGTGGAAGATCAAGAGGGCTCGTTTTGCGAGGAACCGCCAGAAGAGCGTGCGTTCTCTGAGAGACAGCGTGAAGGGGCCCGTGGAATCCAAGAGGGCCCTCTCCCTCCCTGAGACCTTAACCTCCAAAATTCGTTGAGTATCTTCTTCCATCCTTCCTTTAAAAATCTGTTTAATGTCTTTCTGAGGCTGCCTTGTCTTGTTGAATGTTCACAGAAAGTAGCATATTTAGCAAACTGAGCTCCTTCAGCAGTTTTGGGCTTCACATTCCCTAGAGGGTCACCCCAGGGATGTCAGTGCTCTGGGGGGCTTTTTCCAGTTTGTGGGTGAAGCAAAGCCCTGGTCCAGCAGTAGACAGCAGATTGTTTTGTAATGTAGAAGGCAAATCCACTGATGATTAGATAGAAATGCAGAAGAACCATTTGCAACTAAGTCCTAAGAAACGAAGGTGTGCACGACCAGCCTTATAACCAAAGAAGTGTCCCGAAGAAGATGTAGACAGTTGAGCCCCATGGCAGCAGAGGAGGTAGAGTGGAAATTCCCAGTGCATTTGCTTTTCATGCATGATGGAGACAGTCAAACCAGCTCCCAGACAAACCAAAAATAAAAGTCGCTTTTGAAAAGGAAAAACCAGGCTGAGGAGAAGTTGAATTTCTGAGCAACTTCACCAGATAATTTACACATAAAAAGAAGCTTCATCGCCAACTTAAAAAAAAAAAAGACCACATAAACTTGTTTTCTGAAGGTCTTTCTTTATATAGCACTTTGAAAGAGAACAAAAATTTCCCTAAATTACCAAAGACTAAATGACCGCTTAAGGATTAGCAATGACTCGTGAATGAAAAAGAATTAAAAATTCATAACTAAATCACCATACCAGTGAATGGGCATATTTAAATATGTTACTAACTTGTAAAATTTATTAAGTGATTTAAATTTTAAACAACTGCTGTGATATTCATAACACAACCCCATAACACATATTTCTTATCCTGTTAGAAGCAGAAAGGTTTGCTTTTTTCCACTGGCATTTATTGGAAGACAGCCTTATATAACATAATCATTTTTAATCATAAATATGATTTGATTTTATTTATTGCATTTTTCTCTAATTTATGACAAGCAATGGAAATGTGGTATTGTGAAGTTTGGAAGGAGTCGATGAAAGCCCTTTAAGCCATCAATAGCTCAGTTTTTCAGGGAGCAAAGATAAAATAGCAGGTGGCCATTTAAGAATAATCTGTATTAGTGCTAGTCTACAGGGAAGACTGAACCAGATCCTAGAAACCGATATCGAGATTAAATAAACCATTTCTATGAATTTCCCAGTTCTTTTATAACTTAACTAGTCACTTTGGGGATATAAAGTTTGTTTATCGTTCTTGCTTGTTAATTGTTCCACGTAACAAATTTGAAGAGTAAGAACTGAAGTAGCACTGACGGATGTTCTTGAGATTCACATAAAACCACGAAGCGTGTGTGACTCAAACATCTTTTGTGCGATGTTAATTACAAATAGGAAAACTAAACTTAAACATGGCCCTACTATTCAGTGAGTTAGCGCTGAGTGTATTTTCTAGGCTCAAGTTGTTTTTAATGCTTATTTAAATAGAGTTGTTGTTGATTTTTAAGCTATGAGGTTGACCAGGCATGAGCAGTCTGCTCCAGCTCTCGGTGGGACACCCGAACAGACACCAGGTAGGTACTTCTGACGTGGAAGGGCTGTGTGCAAGTGTCTAATCCCACGTGGACAAGGTAAAGAATGCAGTGCCTGTAACTGGACCAGAGTGCTAGATTTAGGATTTGCAAACTGGAAGGGTCTCACCCCAGACGCTCAAGCATTTGAGCCCCTGAGATAGCAATTCTTTCTATCTTAATACGGGCAGATGACTTTTTGATCCCGTTAACCTTTGGTCCAGTAAGAGGTATCACGTTACCCGAATCCGCGCTTTGCCCCAGAAAGGCGTTCTGACGAGAACTCTACGTAGTACTTATATTTGTATGTGTATTGACACATACAAATGTAATGTTCATCTACACCTACCATAGGAAAAAACATACATTTCATTTACATTTTAAAAGGTGACACGTTTGAGCCGCCATCATTCACCCATCCCCCCGTAGCCATTCTTGATTCTTTGCAGTTCTACATGCATTCCTGTCTCTCAGAGAAAGAAAGATTTCAACTGTTTGGAAGACCTAGGATCATAGTCAGCTTGGTACAGTGTTAACTACCATTTGCTGTCCCGTGAGAGATTACAGTGCATCATGGAGGATCCTGAGGGTCGAAGGGGCGCTGGCAAGACTGTGACGGATTGAATGTTAGCTGCACAAATGCCGCAATGCGTTGCGAGGCTTGTGAAGGGTCTAAATACCTGCTTTTTTTTTTTCTCTTTTCTTTTTTCTTCAAAAACAAACTTGGTAATTACCACCTGAGTATCGGGCTATAGAACATTTGGTTTTTCATCTAAGAATAGTTTTAGGTAAACTTTTCAGAATGGCCTCAGAAGGAAAATTTCAAATAAGGACACTCTACAAGACCATGTCTGCTAAGTGTGATAAAAATGATGCCAGAAGGAGAGGTGGGTAGGGGTGGAGTGGGGGGGAGCAGAGAGCCCAGATATATGAATGCCTATGGCACGTCTCGGCCAGGGGGTATTTTCTCTCTTAAAATTGATGAGAAAGAAGGATTAGCAAGCCCTTGGCTCAGGGCCCCTGCCTTGTTTTCTGCATTGCTCTGTGCCTTAGCTGTACTGGAATTTAAAAAAGAATAAAAGTAACAACTTCTGACCCTTAGCTTCCTTACGAATGTGGAATCCATCCAGTTCCCGTAATTGAGGTCTTTTTGAAACGAGTTTTAATGCAATTTCGTAAATTGTCTTTATTTTACCGCATCTCTTCTTTTTGTCATAAGGCTTAGTTGAATTAATTATTCAATTAAAGTCTTTAATTATTATTATTACCCATTTTCACAATCCAACCGAAGGACTCCTCCCACCTCTCTTTGGGAAAATTTATACATGTTTCTTGAAGTTAAAAAATAAAGGCTTCAGGCCTTTAATTGTCCCACCAAAAGTGACCAGGTGGAAACAAGACAGATAAAGCCATTGTTTATATGAAATATAAAGCTAAAGCCCCTGGAAAGGTAATTTATACACCACCACCATAGTAAAAACTTACTTAGATTCGGAAACAAATGGCTTAGCTTATGAGGCCACTTCAAACTAGTTTTTCAATTTTGCATTATTATTTACTAGATACTAAGTTTTTTTTTAACTTGGGAACAAAGACATGCCAGGATAATCATAAGATTATACAGGATGGTTTAAGATAATAATTAAATGGAAACTGAAGAACTTGTTATTTATGGAACATACTTTTGTTCCATCCACGTCTTGAGCTTCTCTGTGCAAGACCTCTTATTGACTGAGCCTGACATATAGCATATGCCCTTTAATTTTGCAGCAAGACTTCATTTTAATTGCTGTTTAGGCTGAGCTTTTTGACACTGGATTTGTGATCTTAGCTTTTACATACTACATATGGCAAATTTTGCATCAGAAATACACTTGTAGAGAAGGTATATTTCAGAAGGCTAGTGAAAAGCTGCATTCCTTTATGACTTTTATGAGTCAAATCAATGACTTTCGCCCATAAGTGAAATTCACAGTAAATTATAGCTGCAATATTAGAGATATGTTAGCATTCTCATTTTACAGAAGAGGAAACTGAAGTTCCCGGAAAGGAACACGTTTCACCGGCTGTTGGTGACAGATCTGGGTCTCAAGCCCAGGCATCTTGAACCCTGTGCAAGACTTGTGTGCTAAATGCCAATTGGAGCTCAGCATTTTTATTTAATCCTAATTGATGAAATATACATTTTCACCTGCTAATCTGAAATTGGTATAATTATAATAATTTATAGTGTATATCTTCACTGATTCTGTGAACACCAGGAATTACCTTTGGTGATTCGGAATACCTGTTGAATATTAATTGAATATAATATAGCAGTTTTGATAGGTTGTGACAGTGCAGCACTGAAAAACTGGTATCCACCCCATGTGGTCATGGGGAGCTTAGTTATATCCTGTTCCTCACCCCCCAGAATAAATAATTAAATAATGGTCGATATATAATAATAAGAATAACAACACTTCATATATGTATAGTACCTCTTTATTAAGAGTGGTTTTTAAAATGAATAATCTAATTTTGATTTCACAACTCTGGATATATATAAAGTATTATTATTATTTTGCTTTACATATAGACAGGAAAACTGAGGTCCTGAGAGATTAAGTAATTCTACATAGATAATTTGCTCAAGATCACATATAACTAACTAGTTGGGGACTAATGCTTGAGCTCAAGAGGCCTGATTTGCTTTCTTTCCACTATAATTAGCTCTTGATGCATTGATGTTAGGGTGTTCCTTCCCCATAGCACATGAAGGCACTGGTCTGGGTATGGAGCTAATCTGGGTGTTCATATCTGCTACAGTGTGCCTTAAGGTCATGAGCGTCCACACCAAATGACCTTCCCATTTAGGACCCACAGATTGATCTAGAAGTTTCGTAATCCCTAAAGCAACAAGGTACTCTCATTTCTACTCCAGCTTGCAGAAAGATCTTGAAGTCTCTTGGTCTGAATTTGTACCAACAAGAGAAGGTGTCCAGTGCTACAGAGCATTGGGAAAACTCTTGTATGGGCCTCTCCTGCCACCGCTGTTACTGTCCCAGCCTAAAACTCCAAATTACTTCTTTTTAGGCTCTGTCTTTCATTCTAGAAGTGGTTAATAACTCACATCTTCTCCAACTTGCAAAACGCCTATCGATCATTAAGATCCAATAACTGAAAGAGAACAGTCATTTTTGTAGGAGTGCCCTTGTTTCAAATAATCATTTTGAGAAATGACAGTTTCTGTTGAACAAACATTTATTGGGCACCTGCAATACTAGGAAATATGAAGAATGACAAGACACATCAGAGATTTTTATACTCTAAACTTGCTTATAGTCAAGTAAGGGAGATGAAGGATGAACACAAGTAAGCTCTCTTCCAGAATGAATGTGACACTGCTATAGGTTCAACGGGAGGAGAGTTGAGGGCAACAGGAAGGCCTTGACTGGAGGATGGATTGGGAAGGCATGGATGTGAGATAGGAAGGTGCAAAGGCAAGGATGGGGAGCATATGACAGCATGGAGTTAGTCACTGGCCCCAGCTTTACAGCCCTTTTGTGGCTGTGCACACACACAATGGAACTGCTGTGAACGAAGCTTTAAGTTGGGTTGATGAGCCAGGGGGATGGATGAGGTGGTGTCCTTAGAACTACCGACATAATGTACACTCATTTATAGTGCTTGATCACTGGTTTCTCTGGAACAAATGCAGAGCAAGCTTCCTTCCTCTACCTAATTGTCACTTGATGGCTTGACGGAGGGGTCAGTGAGTCCGCTTACACTGAGGAATATTCCCTATTTCCCTAGCCACTTCCTTGCTCTTTGGGGACTTCATCAGTTTTTCTCTTATAGAAGAAATATTTATCAGAGATATTTATTTGAATTCGGTGCACTTAGACACTTAGGAATAATAAGCATCTAGTATATGTCAGAACCTGCCCCATATTCTGTGAGGGATATAAAAATGGGTACGATGTAGCCTTTGTTCCCATTGGGGGAATAGGCAGACGAGTAAATAAAAAGTTCTGCCTTGCAGTTTGCCACCTGAGAGTTACGAAATGCTAATGGAAATTTCCCCCCATCCTTCTCTCCCATCCTCCCTCTTCTCCTGTCTTTGGGGATTTACAGAATTTAGGGATCACACCCAAAATTCTGGGAGGCTGAGAGGAGGGTGGGGGTATGTAGTAAGAATGGCTTCTGAGATTCACAGGATGACATTGCCTGGGGTTGGGGGTGCCAGGAGAATATATCACCCTGAGCAAAGATACAGAGGTGGGAAAGTGTTCTGAGATCCACACGTAGCTCAGCTTGTGAGAATGTTGAGCATTTGGGGTGGAGTAGTAGGAGATAAGTCTGGAAAAGCAGATCCTGATCCTGCCTGGTTTCAAATCATCAAATAAATAAAATTATATTACACTTTGGAGTTTCAATCAGTTGTGCCACTCTGTGGACCGATTATGATGGAAACAGTGTGATAAAGTTATGGTAGGAATAACTCTGCCTCATGATTATAAAGGTGCTTATTTTTCTTTAGAGAAATGGTAAAATCAAAAATTTAACAAGTTAAATCTCCATAGTTAAAAACAGACATGGGAATTTCATAGACCATAATTCAAAACTAGAATTTCAAAGTGTTTTAATTGTCACATCTTAGAGAAAGTATCATAGGCCTTCAGTTTTAAAATGGAAATTTCATACCCTTTGTAGATAACTAAATCAGTAAGATTGTCTTTATCAATAAAGAACATCTCAGCTTTTCTAAGTTCATTTTTCTTAGGGATTTGATTAAGGAAACTTTTTTTTTTTTTATGAGGAGTGTCCCAGTGACAAATGTATGCTGTTGTAAAGAAAGATAATAGACAAGGCATAGCCTTGCAAATCCCACACTAGAGGAGTAAATGTTTGGAATAAAAGATTTTTCTTTTCACTTTATGCAAACGATTTCATCAACTAGTTCTTTTTTTTTTTTTTTTTCAGTACACTTATTTAATGGTTAAAGATTACTTGTTATTATTCAGGAGAGGAAAGAAAGAGCAGCAGACTTAAAACTGTACCTTTAAAGATCCATGAAGATGTATTTCAAACGAAAATAGGGCATTCATGAAGTGGTACTGAATCGTTAGGAAAATAAGATTTTGCCAGAAAGGTTAGGTGGCACACTATTTCAATGAATACCTACAATGGGAAGAAGGATTTTGAAATATTTAAAAGATGAAGTCTGATGATTTATTTTCTAGCTCTGAACTAGGACAGAATGAGATGAGGAGCCAGTGTCTTAGTTCAGCCTTGTCTGGAACCCCCCTTCTTCTGTATTGAGGTCCCTGGTTGCTCAGGGCCATAAAACAAAGGGCAACTCCTTTGCAAACGCTCCTTCATTCCATTTTTAACACCAGGATTTTGGAGTCTAGCCAGTCCAGACTTAGAGGTAGCTACACAGGACAGTGATACAAAGTCTCTTAAACTTTGCCTCTCCGGACCAGCTGAAATAAATTGAGGAATGAAGCTTATATTGTAACAGCCACCACTTGCTGCTACAATAGCGTTGAATCCTGCAGAGAGCCTGCATCCTCATACTTGTGACATTCTTGGCCTGAGCTTGCCCGGAGCAGTAACTCCTTCTAGTTGTAAAATAATAGCCTGGAGAAAAAAAAAAAAAAATCAAGATTAAATATTTTTCAATGCCGGAAAGAGAGCTCTCTAAACTTTTCCTATTTTGTTTTATGAGGATTTACATAGGTGTTGCTTTTGGTCTGATCTTCTATTTCAAACATTTAATTTACTTGTAATATACAGTAATGTTTCACATTTCTGGCCTCTTGAAATAGGGTGTTCCACACAAATGACTCCCCCCTCCCCAGTGGCTGATTCATGCCTAATAAATAATGGTGCTAGCAAATTATTGATCACTGTCATTGATGCATGTGGAACACTGTAATAAACAGTGCTTAGGTTTTACAGGAATAATTTTTGGTGATAGCTTCTCTAAAGTACATTCATACATTTACTATTCATACACGGACTCTATGAGACAGAAAATGTTAATGTCCTAGAGTCCTACTGAAGCTTGTCCAGCGGTTTCCCCTGAATGAAAGGCGCTTAGACTTAGCTGACAATGTTGCTCTTCGCCCACTGTCGATGACCCCTTCTCAGTATATCCCTTTTGAACAGACAAGCATTATTCTGAGCCTCTGGGGAAAACTAGACAGCTAAGTTTATTACCGTGCATGCACTTCTAAACTAGTGAATTCTGAAATTGACGTTACCTTCATGCCACTGCTCTAGAGAGAAGTGTTTTTGCCTTGAGATAGCTGATTTCCCTCAGTCCCCAGAAATATTTCCTCTATCTCGTTTCTCAAGGCTGCGTCCTGGAAGATTGAGATTTGGCCAAATTAGTTGAGGAGTTAATGGACATAAATTACTACCTACCTCCTCTTTGTAGCCTTCCTCCCGCAGTTAAACCGGATGTAATCGAGGTCTGGTTTATAATGGTTTGTAATCAAAGCCTGTCCATCGTTCAGCAGAACTTTTCTGGCAGAATGAGAGATGAGAATCTGGTGTGTGTCACCTAAGCCACCAGGCAAAAACCTTGTTTTTGACTCAGAAATTCTGATGTTTCTTGTCAGAGAAAGGACACGAATGCAAAGGTTATTTTGAATAAGCCCCCAAACATAAAGATAGAAGAGCAACTCTCACTCTGCCGTCACCAAAAGTCCCAAACCACGCCTGATCAGAAGAGGCAGAAAAACAAGCGGAGACAGGGTATAATTTCTGACTTTGAAAAACAACAGAGAGAAAGTCCACATCAGGGAGCTGCTCAGATACAATTATTTGTTA
The DNA here is from genome assembly GCA_017311185.1 of Proteles cristata cristata. Classification (NCBI taxonomy): domain Eukaryota; kingdom Metazoa; phylum Chordata; class Mammalia; order Carnivora; family Hyaenidae; genus Proteles; species Proteles cristata. The sequence continues at coordinate 300,633 of JAESUZ010003182.1, forward strand.
GGTTAAGAGTAAGTCAAGGACTGAGGTATTTTTCTTTCCATGTAAACTCTCAGCTCACTTTCATGTGGTATTTTTCTGTTTTTAAAAGCTCATGCTTCTTTCTTTCTGTCTGTCCCCTCCCTTATATGTTTCTCATTACATACAGCAAGGATTATAATTTGCTATTTATAACTTTGACTATGTCCTTCAAAGAGCACACGCTGCTAATATCTCAGGATTTGGAAAAAAAAAACCTACTCCCCCTGACCCCCACCCCAGCTGACTGATGACCATAACTGGATTGAGATGATAATTTAAACAGAATAACTCAGTGGATGTTTTTGTGCTCAGTGGATTTTAGAATATTATTTTTGTGGTTATCTTTATGTGCTTATTTTACAAAGCTGGAAGAGAAACTTAAATCAGTGAGGATAAAACTTTGCCAAGATATTTTTAAAAATCACTAAATACAAAGCTTATTTAGATATTTTTCTTGCTGTTCTATTTTTATTTCTATTCCCTTATGACTCCCAAATACTTGGTTGTGGATGGACACAATAACGTCCACCCCTGGTGGGCCATAGTTTGCCTTTAAGTTTGTCCAGAACAGGCCCTTCCAGTATTTAGTGGAAGCAGCAAGACTGGTGCTTTATCGACAAGCGAGATTTTAGCGGGAACTTCCCTGTGAGGGAGCCACCCACTGATGCCCCTTCCTGTACCGACAGGCCAACAGTCTCCTGAGAATGACAACACCATCAAGGACTTGCTCCCGGAAGATGCGGGGATCGACCACCAGACAGTTCACCAGCTAATCACAGTGCTCATGAAGTTCATGGCCAAGGATGAGAGCAGCGCCGAGTCAGACATCAGCAGCGCAAAGGCCTTCAACACAGTCAAGCGGCACCTGTATGTCTTACTCGGCTATGACCAACAGGAAGGTTGCTTCATGATCGCACCCCAAAAAATGCGCCTGTCAACTTGCTTTAATGCATTTATTGCAGGAATTGCCCAAGTAAGTGTAAACTTTTGGGAGTCCTGTCGTTGAGGTTTTAGCAGAAGCAAGTCATTAAGTTCCATTTGGCCAACATTGGTTCTGTGTAAAAGGTTTACGCAAGTCACTTTATTGGGTAGCGGGTGTGTGGAAGGGAGTATGAGATGAGTAAGACTTAAAGGAAGGATAGGATTTTTCAGAGGGGCAGGAGTGAAATACACCTAACATAAAATTTACCATTTTAGCCATTTTAAGTATACAATTCAGTGTCATTAAACATACTTGCATTATTATGTAACCACTATCCATCTCTAGAACTCTTTCATTATCTTGAACTGAAACTTTACCCATTAAACAATAGGAGAGTTAGAATTTTTGTTTATGGGTTTTTGAAAGTCTCTTACCGTTTTTGGCTTCAAGTGGAGAATTGAGTTAATCATACAACTTACTCCATGTTACATTATCACCCTTGGCTTTTTCTGTGTTGTGTGTTACTGCTAACTGCTGTATTTTACACCGTGGTGTACATTTATCGTACTTTACTATCCAGTTCCCCCGTGATGGATACTCATATTGCTCCCAATTACTCAGCACTCCATACAACTCAGCAGTGAACATCTGCACATGTATCTCATCCACCACCGTGAAAATTCCTTTGAAATATGGATAAAAGGCAGAATTAATGTATTATTGGGTGTATGTATGCCTAATTTGACCAGTGCTACAAATCTCACTCTCCAGAATCAAATCTGCAAAGGGTATCAAACATGGGGCTAGAGGGAAATTAATGTGAATTTCAACTCTGCCACTGTTATTAACTGTTATGGCCTTAGGCATCCTCTGCTTCTTTGCTCATTAGTAACAGATTTTTGTTTTGAAAGATTAGAGACAACATATTGCAAAGCTTTTAATCAGTGCCTGTCTCATGGTAGGAGCTCAGTGATGGTAGCTTTTATCAATTCGCTCAAATAGATTGTAACATAATGAACACTGATAAGCAAATTAGCAGCCATATGCACACGGTTGTCTTTTGCTGATGCTGGTAACTAGATGGATCAGCACAAGTACTCAGTGGTTTGTGATGAAGGGAGGGTGCACCATTTCAGGTCCAGACTCCCCTCCCTTCCTCCTTTCTTCTCTCACTTCTCACTTTCTTTTTAAAAAAAATTTTTTTAAGTTTATTTATTTTGAGAGTGAGAGAACACAAGCAGGGGAGGGGCAGAGAGAAGGAGAGACAGAATCCCAAGGTTCTGTAATGTCAATACAGAGCCCGACGCGAGGCTCAGACTTACGAACCCTGAGATCATGACCTAAGCCGAGATCAAGGGTTGGACGCTTAACGGACTGGGCCACCCTGGCACCCCCCTTTCTATATTTACATTATGCATTTATATTTTAATAAAGCAAAAAATCAAATACAAATCTCCAGGAAACTCATGACAAAATAAGTTACTAACATTTTGGTGTGTATTGCTGGCTCCAAATTTATATACGTTCATATGTACATGTATACATGTATATGCACACATATTTTCTATAATAATGGGATCATATTATACATGTGGATAAATATAGGTAACCTCTTTTAAACTTGGGTGCATAGTGTTGTCATATAAACAATCTTTCACTTAACTAATCTCGTATTGTTGACTATGGAGGTCATTTTCTTTTTTTTAATGTTTTTTTTTTTTAATTTTTGAGAGCCAGAGAGAGACAGCACGAGCAGGGGAGGGTCAGAGAGAGAGAAAGGTACAGAATCTGAAGCAGGCTCCAGGCTCTGAGCTAGCCTTCAGCGCAAAGCCCGACACGGGGCTCTAACCCACAAACCGTGAGATCATGACCTGAGCCGAAGTCAGACCTTTAACCGACTGAGCCCCCCAGGCACCCCTGGAGGTCATTTTCAACTTGGGGTGACTATAAGGCTGTATGTTCATGTATACATCTTGCAATGGTTGTCTGATTTTTTTTCCTTAGGATTTATTTAAATACTGTATTGGAGACTGCATACTTTGTCTTACTTCTGAATAGATACTGCTAAATTGCTCTCCTGAAAGGCTGTGCTGAATAATACCCTTGCCAGTGACATCTGAGAATGCCCGTTTCCCCAGTCATTACCAATAGTGGGTGTATTCATTGATTCTAATTTAATAGGACGTTTTAATAGATAAAATTTTATTTTTAATTCATAATTTAGTGGACCCATTAAACAATTAGATAGTTACATGGACTGAAATAATTTTAATATAGAAGGTTTAAAAAATTTCTTGTGAGGTTTAACTTCTCCTCCTCTTTGTTCATTGGCCATTCCTGGTAATATTTTTTGAGATGCCTTTTAAATATTTTGCCTGTTGTTCTGATGGTTCACATTTTCCTTTAGGCTTATGAACGTTCTTTATAGCTTTCTTTCAGTTATTAGTATTTTTCCTCTTTCAGGTTATGGACTATAACATTAACTTGGGCAAACACCTTCTCCCTTTGGTGGTTCAGGTGCTCAAATATTGCTCTTGTCCTCAACTGCGGCATTATTTTCAACAGCCACCTCGTTGTTCCCTCTGGTCCCTAAAACCTCACATCCGGCAGATGTGGTTGAAGGCCTTGCTTGTCATCCTTTACAAGGTGAGTTGCTGTCATCACTCAGTGTGCAATGATTTCTCCCAGAGAGGAGAACACCAAAGAGACCTAACTTGAGAATTCTGCAGGAGAGTAATTTGACCTCCAGAGGAAGAATCATGACGTACAGTTAGTGTTGAGAAGTAAAAAGCCATTGGAATAGAAATAGAGACCAGGCCAGTGTATGTGCTACAAATATCAAAAACAAAAAAATAACGAATTGTAGGCTACTGAGATCAGCAATCTCTGTGCTCAGAATCTCAGATTTTATCTTTGTTTTAATTATTATGCCAGAAAATAAAATATTGAAAGTTGTGTTCATGCCAGAGAATTTTCTTGAAAGGAATTGTAACTGTGAACTGGCATGCACTGCCATCCGTGGTTTGGTGCAAGAGGAAGGAAATAGGATCACTCGTCAAAATAAGGCCGTAATAAAAGCTTATGGTTTTGCTCTTCTGTATATTTCTTTTTACCCCCCTGAGAAATACTGAGAAAAGTATCTAGCAAGATCAAGTGGAAAAACTTACCCTTCAAAATAACTGTTTATATTTTTCTCCCTCCATTTAATCGAGCAGTATCCATACCGAGACTGTGACATCAGCAAGATCCTGCTGCACCTGATTCACATAACAGTCAATACACTCAATGCACAATATCATAGCTGCAAGCCCCATGCCACGGCAGGACCTTTGTACAGTGACAACAGTAACATAAGCAGATACAGCGAGAAAGAAAAAGGTACTTTCCCTATATCAATTCTATCCCAAACTTAGCTTGAATATGTCATATGTTTCTGGACAATGTTTTTCTTAGGAGATAGCAGAGCGCCCCCAGGTATCATCCTGGAATCAAAAAATCACCTACTGCTTCATTAATGTTCCAACTTTCCAATTCATGTCGCTGCTTTAATTTTGTTTTTAAATGAGCAGTCCAGAGAAATAACTGCTATGCTTCTAAAGCCCATTTCATGAGAAATGTATTGTAAAAAAAAATTGTCTGCAATTTGGTTAAGTAGCATTTGTAAGCCTTTTCCTGTGTGTTGGAAGCATCTTGTTTAGGGCCGTGAAGTACATCTTGGTCGGCACTACGTGGAGCCATAAGTCATAATCTTGTCGTCTCTAGTTTGTTCCTGAACTTTGTGCTCACAGATTTGAATGAAACCTAAATTCGCTGACGTGCTTCCTCCTAGCCTCCTTGTTCAATAAGAATTGATGTAAGGCAACTAAAATGAAATTTTTCCTGCTCGGGTTTAAATCATTTCCAGTATCAACACTTTTTATATTGATAGCTTTTCTGTAAAGGAGGCAATAGAATGAAACTTTAGATAGAGTAAAATCCCAGCCTGGAAGTTTTCAGATGAGAGGTGAAGAACCAAGGAGTATGTCTTTAGAGCAAGTCACGAGGTGTCAAGACTTCCAAAAGGCGACATCATCTAATCCAATCCAGGGAGAAGGCCAAGCGCCCCATGATCCTTTGTGTAGATTCTGACTTCTTAGGACTGCTCTGGAAATACCTCACTAGGATGGATTGGAACCAGTGTTCATTTATTGCTAAAAGGTCCAAGAATCTAGGTTGGCCATGGACGGAACTGTGAGACTGAAGTTCTTTAAGTTCTGGTAGCATTCAGATCCTTCCTGAAGAATATCTTTTCTACCAGCTTTGGTCCCAGTTTCTGGAAAATTGGATAGATTCAGTTAAACAACAGAGGTCCTCAATCTGGGCTCTGCATTTGGGCCCATCTCAGATGAGCCTTTCTGAATGGGAGAAGCCTTCTGGAATTGCTTCCATCTCTCATTTAGAATGTTTTGAGGATTATTTCAAAATTATGTAATGGAAGTCACATAGCTACTTCCTTGAAAAACGGTCTTTTTCAAAAGGGAACGTATGTTTTAAAGGACGTAAAGAAATAAAACAGATCGTTGTGTTACATCTACCCAGAAACGTGAAGATCTGATAGGCTTTGTCTTCTTTGGAGACCTTTCGTATCATTTTGATCATTAACACTTAGTTATTATTTGACCCAAAGAAATGAGTCTGATTACTTTATCTATCATCTGCTGCTTCAAATTTCATTTAGTTGTAGAGTCTTGTGTCTTAGGACAGGATCAGTCCTTAAAATTTGGCTCTATCCCTGTACTCCCTGGATACTCAAGAAATCTTATCGCCATAATCACACCAAGCCTTGTTTTGTCAATGGGTAGATATAAAAACAGGCCAAATACTATGTTTCAGGGAACTGACCTTGAATAGCAGGTTAATTACGTTTATTGTGGTATTAAATGCATTTCTGTAGCCTTTTCTTTTTCCTGCTTTGTATAGGGCTTTGGCTTTTCCAAAGGATAAAAGAACAAAATTTATCAAGTGAACTTTGTGGGTTGCAACATAGCAACCCTTTCCTCACTAATATGTTTTTGGGTTATCTTTGATTTAAGAAGTGGCTAAATAGGGATAAAAGAGTCCACAGAAATAATCTTTCCAGGCACTCTAAGGGACAGGTTTGTTTACGGAGCCTCAGGATCATTGGAATCAGAGTCCTTCTGGGATTCATAATAGTTACACGTGGCAAACTCCCCAGAGAAGGGTCTTACTTTAATAGGGGGGAATGTTATTTTCTGTTTTCTTTTTCCTTTGTTACTCTTTCAGTCCATAATCATGTGTGGAGCTTTTGAAATGACCAGTGGCTTTTCTAAGCTTTTTCTGTGTGTCGTGTGTCTCATTACCAAATGTAGAGTACAGTATTTTGCATTCACAAAGTATAAGGTGCATGTACTGTTAGGCTGTGTCTATGCCAGTTCTCAAATCCCAGGAAGGCATATGTTTTTGGACAGAGCAAGACCTACTCATTGTGTTGAATTCTCTTTTGCCAAATTAGCCTGAAAATTCATCCAAAGCAGCCATGTTCAAGGAGTGTCACAGATTCCTGAAATGTATGTGCTACCTGATTTTAAGAGCATTGGAAAAGTGTCCCCAAGAAGGCCCTATTGAAATATTGAGTGCTTCTCTTGAAAATGTTGCCAGTTGTCACATGGAAAATGAGAGCCAGCCTTATAACAGGTCGCTCTGTCAACATTTGGATAATTTGACATCTCGATGAAATAGCAAGCCGTGGCCAGATCTTGAGCTGGTGTGGAGACCACCTCAAACTTTGTTCCCTCATGCTTTCATTGAAGTGCTTGTGTAGACACAGCCTAAGAGAGAATAACCTCCTAAGTGTAATTTTGACTTTCTCTCCCCAATTAGAAGAAGATAGTGTTTTTGATGAATCTGATATTCATGATACACCTACTGGACCCTGCAATAAAGAGTCTCAAACTTTTTTTGCAAGATTGAAAAGAATAGGCGGCAGCAAAATGGTGAAATATCAGCCGGTTGAGATGAATGTTCAGAGAAGTATGAATTTTTTCCTCTTAGTAATTTTATGCAGAAATGTTGTACTCTACCTTTTGTTTGGGGTGAAATCTTAATTTATTATGTTACTACACATTTTAATACCGTTGATTTTATATATATGTATGCACAAACAGTATATATATATACACATTTATATATATACGTGCCTGGACAGATACATCATTAACGTCATGATCGTCTTAGAGGGCCATTGCTTGATTTGATTTGTTGCAAAATGTTTGCTTCTCTTCCACACAATTTGAATACAGTTTCTTAGATCTGCCTCAGCCCAAAGCGATCCCCTCTCCCGTGCACAAATGAATAGAGCTGAGGAATTATCCTGAAGCCTGATTTTGGAAATAAGATCTTAAACTGCCATTTGGGGTTCTTTCGTTCCAGAAGTTTTCTGGTTTTCGAAACTAGAATTGAACATTGCAAAAAACTTGGCCAGAAAGTCAGTTTTACCTCCTATTGGAGCCGGGATTGTGGTTATGATTTATGCCAATTGTGTGCCCAAGTAGGAGGGGGAAAAATGGTGACGTCTCCAAGTAAAATAGTACTAGCTTTTTCTGTTTTAATCAGGTGAAATAGAACTGGCCGAATATAGAGAAACGGGTGCATTACAAGACAGCATTCTGCACTGTGTGAGAGAAGAAAGCATTCAGAAAAAAAAGCTGCGCTCTTTAAAACAAAAATCTCTTGATATAGGGAATGCAGACTCCCTCTTGTTTACGTTAGACGAGCACCGGAGGAAGTCCTGCATAGACCGGTGCGACCCAGATAAGCCTCCTGCCCATGCTGCTTACGTCATGCAAAGACATGACCACGGACGCCCCAGACAGAATTCTGCTACCCGGCCTGATGACCCCGAACTGCCCGAGAACCCTGCAATGGAAAGTTTCCAGGAAGCTCGCAGGCCCGTGATACCCGAAGTTCGGTTAAACTGCATGGAGACGTTTGAGGTCAAGGTTGATTCTCCTGTAAAGCCTGCTCCTAAAGAGGATTTAGATCTGATAGATTTGTCCTCTGATTCAACGTCTGGGCCTGAGAAACGCTCGGTGCTCTCAACGTCTGACAGCGACTCTCTTGTGTTTGAGCCCCTTCCCCCTCTCCGAATAGTAGAGAGTGACGAGGAGGAGGAGACCACGGGGCCGGGCCTGGGAAATGAGGGGGCCTCTGCTAAGAAGGCCGCCTCTTCTCCCTCGGTCCCCAGTCCCCGCTCTGTCCCCAGCCTCAGCACGCCTCCCCTCGTGCAAGTAAGTGTGGAGGATTGTTCCAAAGACTTTTCTTCCAAGGACTCAGGAAACCACCAGTCAGCAGGTGCCATGGACTCGGCGCTCATAGCTCTGGAAGACCCCGCAGACTCCGCAGAATTCGCAAAGCAGGGGGAGCCGCAGGACTTGGCCTGTGGCAGCCCACTGACGCTGAAGCAGAAACGAGACCTCCTTCAGAAGTCATATGCTCTCCCTGAGGTGTCCCTGGATGACAGCCCAGAGCCCAGTGTCCAGGAGGAGAAGCCCAGTGGGCCGATGCCAAGTTCGGGGGCAAAAACTGTCCTCCTCAAAGTCCCCGAGGATGCTGAGAATCCAGCGGGAAGTGAGAAGGCTGACGCCAGCGCCGAGTCTGATACAGAACAGAATCCGGAGAGGAAGACGGAAGAGGAGGGAGCTGAGGAATCCGAATTCAAGATCCAGATTGTTCCCAGGCAGAGGAAACAGAGGAAGATCGCAGTCAGTGCCATCCAGAGAGAGTACCTGGACATTTCCTTCAACATTCTAGACAAGCTGGGGGAACAGAAAGATCCAGGTAAGCGCCTCTCTCTCTTTTCTCCCAGCCTTGTGTTCAAGTCCGTGCCTCTTTCTTGTTAAGGTCTCGCACTGACTAGGCATCAAAGTCTCGATCTTATAATGTCAGGGAGTGACATTATAATTGCTTCAGAATCACTCCGGATGCTTCCTGCTTCCTAGAGCGTGTTGGATTCAGATGTGGTTCTATTGGCTCCCTCAGTGTTTCTGTATTTGCTGTTTCTAAAGCTTTACAGTCAATTCTTGGCCACCCTTGGCAAGAAGAGGCAATAGTTAGTTCATATCAAGATATCCCAAATATCATTGAAGCCTTCCTTTAAAACAGAAAAAGTCATTAACTTGAACTCCTTTTGCTTTCTTTGTTTTCCCATACTTCAGCCAGCTTTGATATATAGTTCAAAGAAGGAACAAACATTGGGGCGCCTGGGTGGCTTAGTCGGTTAGGCGTCTGACTTTCGCTTAGGTTATGATCGCGGTTTGTGGGTTCGAGCCCTGCGTCGGGCTCTGTGCTGACTGCCAGCTCAGAGCCTGGAGCCTGTTTCAGTCTGTGACTCCCTCTCTCTCTGACCCTCCCCTGCTCACGCTGTCTCTCTCTCTCCTAGAAATAAATAAAAAAAAAAATATTAAAAAAAAAAAACAAAAAACAAAGAAGGAACAAACATGAAAAGCTAAAGAAAAGCAAAGGGTGCTTGGGTACGGTTAAGAATTGACTATAATCATGTAGGGCCCACAATGGGTTACATCTTCTAACCAAATGTCAGCAGTCTGGTGGACATTGTGTGTCGTCAGGAACCGAAAAACCCAACTTACAACCCAGACCCTAGTTCACCGGCCCCAGTTAATGGTGAAGTTGTCACAGCACTTGGATTTCCTGTCTCAGGTGTCATTTCTCACGTTTCCTTGGATGCACTGTTTCTTTCTTTTTTTTTTAAATTTTTTTTTTTACAAATGGTTTATTGTCAAATTAGTTTCCACATAACACTCAGTGCTCATCCCCACAAGTGTCCTCCTCCATGCCCATCCTCCCCTCCCCTCCACATCCATCAGTCCTCAGTTTTTGTCAGCATTCAAGAGTCTCTCATGGTTTGCCTCTCTCCCTTTCCCCCACCATTTCCCCTCTTCTTCTCCCCCTTGTTCCTCAGTTAAGTTCCTCCTGATCCTCTTATACGTGCAAACATATGATATTTGTCCTTCTCTGCCTGACTTATTTCGCTCAGCATAACACCCTCAAGGTCCATCCATGTTGCTACACATGGCCAGATTTCATGTTTCTCATTGCCACGTAGTATTCCATGGTATAGATAAACCACATCTTCTTGATCCATTCATCTGTTGATGGACACTTAGACTCTTTCCATGTTTTAGCTATTGTGGAGAGTTGGAGGCACTGTTTCTAAGGAAGAGAATTCAAAAAATTGGCAAGCCAATAGTCTGCCTCATCCTAAAACATAGTCTTTTGCAGTATTACCATAATGCTGATTGCAGCACTTTGCATTTCAGCTCAGGCCTTTAAAAAAAAAAATAGAATATGTCTTGTTAGAAAAAATGAAATTGGCCAGGGATGCTTCTCGTAGATTCCATGTGGATCACTGAGAACTGGGAAAGATCTTGGAAACTTGTAGCGGAAAACATGTCATTTTCTTTTTTTTTTTTTTTTTTAATATTTTTATTTATTTCTAGGAGAGAGAGAGAGACAGCGTGAGCAGGGGAGGGTCAGAGAGAGAGGGAGATACAGACTCTGAATAGGCTCCAGGCTCTGAGCTGGCAGTCAGCACAGAGCCCGACGCGGGGCTCGAACCCACGAACCGCGAGATCATGACCTAAGCGAAAGTCGGACGTTTAACCGACTAAGCCACCCAGGGGCCCCAAAACATGTCATTTTCTGTAGAAGGAGACAGACACTCTGAGGAAATCATGTCTCCGGTCTTGCAGACAGACAGGAGCAGCACCAGAACTATTGCCCTGATCCTAGTCCTTCCTCTCCCACTGCTCCACACAAAGCTCCTAGGACAAGGGGTTAGGATTTTTTATTCGTCCCGGGCATTTCCCGAGATTTCCAGCTGCTCTCTACCTCCCTGGGACAGAGCTCTGTACCTTGAATGTGCTCTGTAAAAATCTGTTGAAGGAACATGAGCATATTTGGAAAGGGACCCTTTCCGGGCAGCAGGAAGAATAAGATCCTGGTAACAACAGAAAGTTTAAGAAGGTTTCTTGGGAAACTGGTAAACCTTTTTATTGTTTGGATCCAGGAAGATTGCTACATATACATAGAGGAAAGTATTGACCCAGAGACTATAGAGGTTTGTAGGGTGGGTAGATAAGAAACCATATGAGGCCAAAGGGTGGGTTATAGGAAACTTAAGTCCACAGAGTGGGTGTGTATGATATATAGGTTGTAGTATGTGTGTGCGTGTGTGTGTTTTGCCTCCTTTATCCATCCTATGTCAGACTGTTCCCTAGGCTACCAGGGAGGAGATTGGTTTCATATTAATACATTTGTTATCAGAACAAGAGGAAAGCACCTGACAATTATGATGTCTTTAAAATGTTTCTAATATATGTGGTACTGCCATTGTTTTGTATCTGTATAGTGTCCCACCTCCCACAGACACACAGATCTTCTCTCCCTTACTGGGAGCTGGAAGGAGGCCTGTGTGCTCAGAGGAAGACACAACAGGCTTCTGCATACCTTCTCCCTCTGTCAGCTGGAGTAAAGGGAAGCTCTCAGTCCTTCCCGACTCAGAGCCTTAGCACCATTGATTGCCTTGAACCACCAGGTCTACCCACATCAAGCACTTTCTCTCTGTTCCTGTGAGTCCCAGCAGGAAGGCCCAGGTCACCCTTCTAATTTCCGGAAGGCTCTGCACTTCTCCTGTTCCGAAGTTTTGTCCCCACTTATGCTAACTACTGAACCCCTTCCTTCTTCCTTCGTGAGCAGAATCTCCTATATGCTCTCTCCTCTGATGGCTCCTCCACGCCCTAGTTTCCTCTGGAAACCCGGCTCTGCCTGAGGTCACAGCTTTCCTCACTGCCTTGTCCCCTTGGACTTGGGTGAGGGGTAGACACCTTCCGTGTTCATCACCGCCCCTTTCAGGTCATTTCCCCCCTTATCTCTGAAAACACCCAGCTCTGAACCTCTTATTACTGACCCCTGTGTTTTGGGTTTTTTTGTTGTTGTTGTTAATCTGGTGACAGTTTCACTCCTGGTTCTTTTTTCACTCTTTTCGAAACCGTTTCTGCCTTAATTCTTAGTGATTTGAGTATTAGAGTAGATGACTCTTCTTTTTTTTTTTATTTATTTATTTCTAGGAGAAAGAGAGACAGTGTGAGCAGGGGAGGGTCAGAGAGAGAGGGAATCACAGACTGAAACAGGCTTCAGGCTCTGAGCTGGCAGTCAGCACAGAGCCCGACGCGGGGCTCGAACCCACGAACCGCGATATCATGACCTAAGCGAAAGTCGGACGCTTAACCGACTAAGCCACCCAGGCGCCCCGCAAAATGTTTTAAAGAGTTGCCTATATAATCATTATCTCCAACTTTCTGCCATTCTTTTCTCTCTCTCTCTTTTTTTTTTGAGGTTTATTTATTTATTTTTGAGAGAGAGAGTGAGCACAAGTGGGAGAGATGCAGAGAGAGAGAGGAATCCCAGAGAGAGAATCCCAAGCAGGCTTCACACTCTCCACAGAGCCTGATGTAGGGCTCAACATCATGACCTTGAGCTGAAATCAAGAGTTGGACGCTTAACCAACTGAACCACCTAGATACCCCCAACTCTTGTGTTTCTAAAGAATTCATCCTTCCTATGAAGTTTCATCCCCAGTGGTTCACCCAAGCATCACTTGACAAAGTCACCAGTGGTAAGTTCTTAGCTCTTACCCACCCACCCCCATTGTACTTGGCTTCTTTGATACCATACTCTCTTGATTTTCTGCTTATTCAATGGTCACTCCTTCTCAAACTCTTCCTTATGAGGGAGCGCCCTACAGTCTCAGTCCTCTATTTACACCTGCTCTTCTGAGTGATCTCATCTAATTTTATGATTTTACATATTGTCTGTATGCTGAGACAACTCCATCCGTTGCCAGTTGCTGGAAGAATGCTGTGTAACAAGCATAAAATCTCTGCAACATCTAGCAATAAGTTATGGGTATTTATTTAATTGGACAGTCTGTTGGTCAGTGTGGATAGGCTAATCTAGGCTGAGCTGGGCCGGGTGGCCCACCTTCTCCTAGGACTCTTGAAGCCCAGGAATATCTTATGATGATGGCAGAGGTACAAGACAGCAAGGCTAATTGCACAGGTGCTTTTTAAGCCTTGGTCATGTCTTGCCTGCAAACATTTCATTAGCCAAAACAAATCACCTGGCCAAACCCCAAATAAGGAGAGAAATATATCCTGCCTCTTATGAGGGAGGAACTTCTAAGTCACATGACAAAGGACATGGATTTATGGAGGAGTGAAGAATTGGAGCCATATCTATCAAGTATTACATGGGATGTACTCATAATAAAAAGTTATCTGTTGGTTATCTGAAATTAAATTTTAACTGGGAATCCTCTATTTTGTCTGGCCACCTTAATCCACCTTCAGAGTATACCCAGAATCTGGTCCCTTCTTACCATCTCTCTTCTCTCACTGGGCTCTGAGCCACCAACGCCTCTCACCTGGGTCAGTGGCGATAGCCTCCTAACAGGTCCCCTGCCTTCTACTCATGTTGTCTTCATACCTTCTCAACACAGCAGGTGGAGCAATCCTTTAAAACTTAAGATTATACTACTCTTATTCCAACCCTCCATTGGCTCCACATTTCTTCCATAGTAGAAGCTCAGGTCCTTTATATTCCTGAAGTGCTATGTGGCCTTGATTCTCATTAGCTCTCTGACTTCATTTTATGCTGCTATCACCACATTGCTTCTACCCAGTTGCTGTGGCTGCCTGCCATTTCTTTTTCCACTTTTTAAAACATTTCTATTCAAGTGAGTTAACATATAGTGTAGTCTTGGCTTCAGGAGTAGAACCCAGTGATTCATCTCTTACATATGACACCCAGTGCTCATCCTGAAAAGTGTCCTCCTTAATGCCTGTCACCCATTTAACCCATCCCCACTCCCAGGAACCCTCAGTTTGTTCTCTGTATTTCAGGGTCCCTTATGCTTTGCCTCCTTCTCTGTTTTTATCTTATTTTTCCTTCCCTTTTCCTATGTTCATCTGTTGAGTTTCTCAGATTCCACATGAGTGAAATCATATGATATCTGTCTTTCTCTGACTTATTTTGCTTCACATAATACCCTCCAGTCCATCCATGTTGTTGCAAATCTGCCTGCCATTTCTTGAGCCCTCCACACATAGCTTCACCTGGAGGTCTTTATGATTGGCTGTTCCCTGTTCCCTCAACCTTAAAATGTCTTGCCCACATGTCTGCCCAGCTCACTCTCTCACTTCTTTTGATATTTTGATCAAACACCAGGCTCCCAGTGAGGCCTGGACCACACCCTACCTTTCCATCCCTGTCTGGCATCTTGGAATCCCTTCCTTTCTGGTTTTCTTCTACAGAGAATTACTCTTCTAACTTGAAAATTTACTTTTATGTATATTAATTATTGTCTGTTTCTCCCCCCACTAAAATGAAAGTTCCCAAAGGCAAGGATTCTTGCCTGGTTTGTTCACTGGTTGTATATCAAGTGCCTAATAGAGTTTTTGCAAATGTTTGATGAATGAATGGATGGTTATGATGTTTTCTGTACATCACTATAAAAACTGAATAAAAATATAAAGGGGCACCTGGGTGGCTCAATTGGTTAAGCATCCGACTTTAGCTTAGGACATGATCTCAAGGCTTGTGAGTTCAAGTCCCATGTTGAGCTCTGTGCTGACAGCTCAGAGCCTGGAGCCTGCTTTGGTCTCTGTGTCTCCCTCTCGCTCTCGCTCTCTGCCCCTCCATGCTCACGCTCTGTATCTCTCATTAAAAAATAAACATAAAATTTTTAAAAAACCAAATAAAAATATTTTACACAAAGTGTATAGGTCTGTTCAGATATTTATCGTATGTCCTAAGCTGTATACAAATGGAAGTTTTCATAAAATGATTTAAGATTGAGCAAAAATTGCCTGGCTTATGAAATCTTTGTACACTAACGATTAATAACAACTACCTTACAGTAAAAAAATTACATTTGCTTCAAATAAGAGATGCACCAAAGATTTCTGTAAGCAGAGCAAAACTCTAAAAGCCTCAATGGTCTTTCAAAGAATTCTTGAACATGAGTTTTAAGCTTTCTTGTTCTATATTGTTGGTCAGATTATCATGCCAGAGTAGCAGCATATGTAAAACAGAGGCAGATGAGAATGAAGAGAGGTGACTGTGCATTTATTTATTTATTTATTTATTTATTATTTTTTTGACTGTGTGTGTTGTTAGCTAGAGGTTTGGGGAGGATACCTAAGAGAAAAGTAATGACCTAATCTGTAATATCTTAGTGACTAAGGTAATTTAAAACAGGTAGTCATTTTGCGTGTAATTACTCAAGAGGGTGCAGGAAACACTGTAACAGTGATAGTTTTCTTTTTAAATCAGGAATGATTAATCTGGCAATCATGTCTATTCAGAAAGACCTCTGAGAGTCCAAAAGCAGATGTTCTAGCATCAGTGCTTGAAACTTTCCTCCCAGAATCTCACCCAGGATCAATTTTACTTTTATTTCCAACAAGTTTAGTGATCAGCCGATAACAGAATAGCATCTGCATACTTCAGTTGTATGTATGGATGAACGTATGGTGACTTGCTCTGGACAAGAGAGAAATTGACAATATAAAAAGAATAGGACCGAATCATGGTGAAGCTTGAGAACTTGAAGCCATTTAGGAGGGGCCTCCCCAGGTGATAGCATGGAACATTCGTGGAAGCCTATTATAGGGTAACGCCAGGCTGCTCACTCGGTTCAGTATACGTGTTGCTTTAGGATGGCAAGAAGGTTTGTAAAGAATTTTAGGGGATTTGCTATGAGAAACTATCAAGTTTTAAAGGATCATCTTTACCTAGAATAATGTGGAACAGCTTGTTTTTCATTACTGATAGATTAAGAAGACTATTGTGCATTTTATGCAGAAAAGAAATATAATAGAAAAGAAATAAAATAGAAGACTATTGTGTACTATTTATGCAGTAAATATTTACTCTCAGATACATTTATTAAATAGAAGGAGCACATGCTATAGTCTGTTTCTTGGTCAACTAATAAAATAGAAAATCTGAGTTAATACAGTTTATTCCAAATTAGATACAGTCTCTGCTCTGCAATACTTACAGTTCAGCAAAGGCTATAGAAAAGTATATAGAGAATTTCATTATAGCGTGTTAAGTTTGGGAAAGGTTAAAGACAAGGTGTTCAGGGATTACATAAGAGGATCGCATGATCCAGATTTTGGTTTGTATTTTTTAGGAGCAGGGGGGTACCTTGAAGACCTTCTGGAGGAAGAATTGTCTGTATAATTGAGATGTAATTAGTGAGTAGGATGTTGCCAGAATGAAGCGGAGTGGTGGAATGATGTAGGTAGAATAAACCGTGAGCATCTTTAGGTAGCAGATGAAAAGGAATTCCATTCTGGAAAGGCTAAGTGACCAGCTGGAGGATGTTCAGGAGGGGCATCTCGAAACTCTAACTCTGTCATTGCGCTGTTGTGAATCTCTGGGAGGCACCTCCACAGACGCAGAGTGTAACGTGGGAGCAGCTTTCCAGGGAATTTTGAAACCAGTGTGTATATAATTCTGTTAAAGTAATTAATGGGGCCAGAATGTACAGAATGATTCGAATGGGTGTATTATGCAAGAGGGAAAAGATATGGGAAAGGTCCTTGACCTTGCTGTTACTCAATACCCTTAGATTTAAATAATGTTTCTGTTTGTAGATCCCTCTACTAAAGGACTTTCAACTTTGGAAATGCCACGAGAATCCTCGTCTGCCCCAACATTAGAAGCAGGGGTACCAGAAACCAGTAGCCATTCCTCAATAACAAGTAAGATTTCCTTCGCTGATCATTTCACCTTCGTTGATTTTGAAGCAATTCCTACCGCACTGTATTCAGTTTTCACACTCCTGCTTTTGGTGAGGTTTTTTCTTTATACGTGTTGTGTTAGCTTCCTGGGTGACACTCTGCTGTAAGATCTCAGAGATCCTGAGGCATAGGCTCAGTTTTATCAATAATAGCTCAAGTGTTTGATAACTCAGTATGGTTACTGATTGGCCAGAAATCCTAATTTGTTACGGATTCATCACTGAATTACATAATTCAATAAAATAAGAAGTACGTATGACTAGCCTAAACCTAAGGGCACAGAACTAGTGTGGAGACAAAGGAAAAGCACTGCTTGTGACAGAATTTTACACGGAACACCTGGGTTCAATTTGAATCACTTCCGACACGTTATCTAAGTTATCATAAAATAAATGCAACAGCTATACCGCGATCTCAGTGTCATGACTGAATCTAGCCCTTTTGGATCTGAAAATACAAATGGCGTGAAATTCTACAGGGTCTGTAGGAGACAGCTGTTTCGAAACTGCCTTCTGGGTCGGGTCCTAGCTTTTGTCCTTGAGTAGCATGAGTTCCGTTGAGGTGAAGGTAAGGTGTCCACCTGGCTCAGTGGAGCCAGTGAGGAGACGTTAGCACGGGAGGCTCTCAGCAGGGATCGGAGATGCAGAGATGTACCTTCTGCCTCCCTCATCCCATGCACTGGTCCCTCGTGTTCACGTGAACGCTGCCTGAGGAGCTAGTTAATTTTCCTCTGACTTTTTTTTGAAATGAGGATGATCCTGAAAACCCAATAAAGATCCTAACTTAAATGCTGGACTGGTAGTGTGGAACAACATCATCATCTTCATTATTCATTCATTCATTCATTCATTCACTCATTCACTCATTCATTCATTCACTCAGCAACTATTTATTAAGTGACTTCTGGGTGCCGGGCACTGTGCTTGCCTCTGAGGGTCAAAGATGAATAAGTAAGAGACACCCCTTGTTCAAGGAGTTTATAGTCATAGTAGTAGTAATAGCCACGATTGATTTGATTCTTCTTGCTGGTCACTGTGCCAGATGGTTACACGCATTATCTTACTTAATCCTTACATTAGCCCTGCATGGCAGATATTATTGACCCCATTTTATAGACTAAGAAACAGAGGTTAGAGAGGCTAAGTGACTCGCCTAAGTCAGATAGCTACTAAGTGATAGAGACAAGGACTGATACTAGGTCTGTTTGACTTGCAAGTCCGTGCTCTTGTTTGGTATAACCCGCTGCCTCAGAAGAACTCAAATTCACTTATAATAGAGATTATAGAAATTCTAAGAAAGTGTTTTCAAGTGACAGTTACTTGCCCTTTTGGTAGCAAGGAAGAACAGCTAGTTCTGAATGTAATCTTTTATCATAAAAATATGTTTGATGACATGATAAACCCCCCATTTTTAAGCCCACATACTAAAATCATGAAAGTATAGTCTCTCCCCTCCTAATTTACCTGCGTCATCTAAAAAAAAGAAGATAGCAAATCGTAATTAGAATTCCAAGTTGGTTATAAATTGAGATAGGGCGACTAAGTCAGCTTGACTTCAGTGCTAGCTGAATGTGTCGTAAAATAAGTGTATCCCTGTCTCATGATCCTAACGTCATGACTGAACTAGCTTTGCTGGAGTTCGCTCAGTGCATCATTACACTTCCACCTTCCTCCTCCTCTCCATTAAAAGCATGTATTGGATGGCTCTTGGTGGGGTGTTCTTGGAGGCATTATGCCAGGCACCCCACACACTGAGCTAAACATTAAGGGTTTTTACTCTCAGGGAATTCTGCTGTCTTTACAAACAACTGAAAATTGGAGAAATTATGAAATCACTAGAGGTTGTAAATCCTCCTTTGAGCATGTTAATTTTTAAATTTGTTAAGTCTTCTAAAAAGATTTCTGCTTTTGTATTTTACCTGAAGGTGTCCCCTTTCCAGTGAGTTCATAACATTGTAAATTTCAGCAATCAACAAGAATCAGAGATTTTCCATGTTGGTGAATTCAGCTGACATGGACTCTAAGACACAAGAATTCCCATCACACCCCCTCTTTGGATCAGTTTGCTCGATGATCATTCTGTAGCTAACCATGCCGTGACCACCATGAATCAAAACAGCATGCTAATTACATTAAAAATGTTATAATTGATTTCACATGTCACCAAGTTGCAGTCTTGGTATATGGTGATTGTGAAGCCTGTGTATAACATTTAAGGCTTTCCAGGGGCCATACAATCATCCTGGTTTCCACCATCTCCTGCTATGACAGGTACTTCAGAACTCAGTTTCTGAAACTGTCCTCAAAAGAGAGTGAATAACATGCTCTCAAATGTCCAGGAGTTTGGGATCATGTAGAAAAGGCACATCAACGATTCTCTGCTTTTCTCACTGGGCTGATGGCAGAGACCGATGGGACCCCTAACAGAGGAATAGAGGGGTAGGAGACAGGTTGCTTTTTCACTCAACAGTCTACTGGCAGAAGTGTTTTTTGCTTTGTTTTTTTTTTTTAATTATTATCCTGGTTTGGAAATGCCCATAACTTGACATTTCTTTGGTGGGATATTTGCCAGGGCTTAAATGGCAGGATAAAAATATTACCATTATTTTCCAAAACAAAGATGTGTACTGGAAAACAATTGTGGAATGTGACTTGATTCACGTTTCCCAAACAGTGGGCAGAGGCTCATCTACAGAGATGGAAAACAGCATTGACTTTGGAGTCAACATGCTTTGAGTTTATGACCACCCCATTTGCTAGTTGGTTCCCAAGTCACATAATTTCATTTGCTTCAGTTTCCCTCTCTAAAAATTGGGGTTGATATGTGTCATCTTACTCCAAAACATAAATGTACACACATGCACACACCTTTACATGGGGCCCCCACGGGGATATGATGGAGCCTTAAGCCATGGATACACTAGCTCCATTTAAAAATAAAGTTAAGCTATAAATTCAAAGTAGTATCATCTGCCTTAATACCTTTTTGGAACGAGGTAGAGTATACAAATAAAAAAGTAAATGAAAGTAACCATTTTGTTGCAACTGTAAGTATTCTGCCGGCTACAGATAAATGCTCACAGGCACCTTTTCTTTCTTTACTGAGGGAAGAAAGGCACTGGGAGTAGCAGTGTGTCTGGATTTTGCCTCGGACAAGAGCATGCAATTTACCAAACAATTATAAGTAGCCACTGAAGATTCAATTAAGGTTCTATATGGATTTGTAGAGCCTTTGTGTGCTGTGGAAATTTATGCCCCCCAGTAATCATGTCCTAATTTCCTCCATATAGCTCAGTATAGGCAGATGAAAAGGGGATCCCTGGGAGCTCTAACAATGAGCCAGTTAATGAAGCGACAGCTGGAGCATCAGTCTAGCGCCCCCCATAACATCAGCAACTGGGACACTGGTGGGTCAAGCCTTTTCTTCTCCTTTTACCTCTCAGATCAGCTAATGCCACTTTCTGTGTGTCCCCTCTGCTCTTGTGTTAAGGATTAGATATTTCTCTTGTGTTCTGTGATTCAAATTATTTATTTTAAAAAAAACAACCTAAGGTCATGAATAAGTAAGTCTATTTAAATTTTCCAAGTGTTCTAGAGCCACCTGTTTGTCCCTTTAGGCTGGTCCAACTCTTTCTCCTCTAAGACCCGGATTCCAGATATTAGGTTATCTATCTGGAGGTTGAACGATGTAAATGCATACAGAAGGGAATGGGATTATGACTTCCTGATGCAGATTAACAAAAACACCAGTTTACCATATTCTGTGTTTTGTAAAGCACCCTGAATAAGGGAATATTAGCACTAATACTAATACTAACAAACTAGCGATGTCATGATTTGCCGGTAGGTTTGGGAACATGAGCTCTGTGTTTTAGTCGGCAGGGTCACCAGGTCGGACACCCTCATGCTTATATGGTGGCGCTGCATGTAACCTCAGTTTTAAAATAAGAACTGGGCTGCCATGACATGTCCATTTTAAACATGATCGCTCTGCATTTTCTAAACTTTGGTACCACGTTCTGCACACATACACTTTCTCAAGCCAGGAGTACTGCTGTAAACCTGCTCTTTTTAGCGCCTGCCTTTCATGTTTTTCTTTTTTAAATAAAGGGGCCATTTGAGTTACAAGATTACATACACAAAAGCACTTTGCAACATGCATGCACTATGAAAATGACACAGTCTGTTACTGTGGTATGCTCTGGGGACCAACACTTGTATCAGACTATTTTAGTGTCTTGCTTTAGTACTTTCTGGCCATAGTTATATGAAATTATTATTTTAATATCCTTCCTTATGGCTAGAAACTATCATGTCCACAAAACCAAAATACTGATATACTGTCATTTTTTTTCAAAACCATAATCTTCACATACATTTTATCTTCTCTCTCCCACCGCATCCATTGTTTTTTTTCCAAAAAGGAGAGCTAGATAAATAAGTCCTACACACCATACCCAAGCCTACATTTAACCAGTGGTTTCAACTCTCCTGGCCTTTATGAGGGCTCTTAACATTTTAAAGGTTTCTTGTCTTATCTTCTTTTTGGTGGTAAGTGGTAGTGAAAAATGTAATGGCCCAAAGCCACCAGGCAAGAAAGACAAGGAGAAAGTCAGGATAACCAGCCCTGACAGCTGACTGGGTCTAGATGGAGTCTTTCTGTCCACACCACAGAGGACTGTTTCTCTCTTTATTTATTTACTTTGAGAGAGAGGTGGGGGTGGTGGAGGAGCAGAGAGAGGGAGAGAGAGAATCCCACCAGTCAGAACCTGATGCAGGGCTCGAACTCATGAACCGTGAGATCATGGCCTGAGCCAAAATCCAGAGTCAGATGCTTAACTGACTGAGCCACCCAGGTGCCCCCTGTGTCTCTCTTTACTGAGATGAAACCATGTAAGGAACTGAGGATGGAAGCCTTTGTTTGGTTAGTTCTCGGATAATTTTTTTTTTTTTTTTTTAGAGAGAGAGAGAGACAGTGTGAGCAGGGGAGGGTCAGAGAGAGAGGGAGTCACAGAATGAAACAGGCTCCAGGCTCTGAGCTGGCAGTCAGCACAGAGCCCGACGCGGGGCCCGAACCCACGAACCGCGAGATCATGACCTAAGCGAAAGTCGGACGCTTAACCGACTAAGCCACCCAGGCGCCCCAGTTCTCGGATAATTAAATGCTCCCCACCTACTTTTGGTAGGTTGAGCTGGGGCTCTGAAGGTTATTTTACCATGCCTCTATTTTCTGTAGCAAGTACCTCAGGCTCAGCTAACCTTTCAGATTTGAATTACAACTGCAACCTAGTTTGATTGGCTCAGTAGAGTTATAAAAAGGCAAACAGATCTCAATGTCCAATCCAAATTTTAATTTAAAAAAATCTACATGATGCCAAATAACCCATTCAACTGAATTTTTCACATTCAACCTCGTTCATGTTACTCTGGCTTCTCACTTAATAGTCGCCATTGACATGCTGCCTGAATTTCTTTCACCTGTTTTCGTGGGCTTGTTTTCCATTCTCCAAGTTGGTTCTCTTAAGTCCCCAAGTCCTACTGGAGCTTCATCTCAATACACTTGTTTTTATTAGTGGGACAAAAAGTCTTCCCTGAATCTAAGACCACAGGAGAATCGATGAATGTAGAGTTGAGTGTTAGGTGGCGTGCCACTTTATACTACACACGTTGATTCAGTGACTCATTGGTCCCCAGAGGAACAAGTCTAATCATGTAGACACTGCGAAAGGTGGTCTAAAACCTGGGTCATGATCGATTCACCTCAGCATGCACCTGCTTGCTCGCTGAATACCTGCCTCGACTCCATCCATGCACATCTGATGGTTGCTTCTCTGTCTCATCTTTCATAGGAAACAAATGTTCCAGAAGCACTGCTCCTCCATTTCCTCCCCTGTTCCCTTATTCCTGTTCCTTAGCCCTCAGTGAAACACTGCCATTTCCTTGCTACCAGTTCCACATGTTTTCTGTATGACCTTTCGGCTATTGCCCCAGATGATCACTTATATATTTACTGATTTGCATAATACATTTATTTCGTGGCTGTGACATTAGCCTTTCAGTTTTTTTTTCACTTCATATCAAGAGATAATAGTATTTGAACTTTTTTTTGGTGAGGAGGTAGAGAATCTGGACTTTTTTGGGGCAGTTTTAGATGCTCTCCTGCTTTTCATTGCACTTCATATACCTGAATGAAAGGTTTGTAGTGAAAGCCCAGATGACCCTCCCCTAAAATCTAGGATGTTTCCTGTAAATATTAATAATCAACAATAACAATGACCAAAAAAATGGCCCCAAGAAATTATTTGTTAAATTCTTTGTATTGTGAATAATGCTAAATTGACCACATTGAAGACTGAAATGCTCTATTTATCCACAGAACAGATACAGCCCGGGAAACGCCAATGCAATGTGCCAATGTGCCTCAACCCTGACCTGGAGGGACAACCGTTGAGAATGAGAGGTTAGTTGAGTCGTGGAATCTCAGACTGGATGAGCTGAAAGACACTGTGTATGTCAATCACCCGGTCCCCCAGTGAGGGCTGGAATCTCTTCTTCAGCAGCTCCAGGGGGTGGATCCACCCTTTGCTCAAATACCTCCAGGGGCTGGGAGTGCATGACATACCATGTTTGAACATTACTGACAGAAAGTTCTTCCTTAGGGTGACTTTCTAACCTACACAAAACAAGTCTAGTCCCTCATATAATTTGCAGACATTTGAAAAAAGTGATGCATTGCTTATTCCCTTCCATCTTCTCTAGACCACTGTCCCTAGGTCTTTTGGTATTCCTCTTAATACATGTGAGCTGTCTGTATTATTGTGTATCTTCTCTGAACATGGTCTAGCTTGTCTGTGTTCATTCTAGAATGCTGAGATCGGAGATGAATAAATAGCTTCTTTGAAATGTGAAATCAGAAATTGTACCAAATACACACTGGACATTATGCTCCTCATAGGAGTAAGCTTAAGATAAATCTGTGCCAAGGTCATCAGAATATGTATTTTCAAAATTCATCTCATGGCTAGTTAATCATTACTTTCATTCTTTTTCAAATAAAGCAAGGTTAACCCATCATTTGTAAAAGAAAAAAAAAAAAAGAATTATGACCACATCTCTTAGTGAGCTCCTTAAATCAAGCAGACTTAATTATTTAGGACCATATCACTTGGGACCATACCATTCTTCTAATTTTCCTTAGGAACAAGGAGATATTTATCTTCAGCTTTTGCTAATATTCATCGGGCAATGAGTAGCAGTTTTAGCCCCTGGATGTGATGAGACTCCTCACTTATGGGTCTAGGAAAAGCTTTTATGAGCAGAAGTCAGGTTGGTTAAACAACTCTGGTGCTTAGCCACGATCCAGTGACCAAGTTAGTAGCAGCAAAAATGGAACGAGGTCATGGGAACAAAGACAGAAAGTGACTCTCTTTCACAATAAACTGAAGAAATCCATTGATGTAGCAAAAGGACTGATGGGTACATGTGCACTTTGAGACAAACCAACACCTTTATACTATCCCCTATCTCTAAGATTCCCCAAGGGACTTTGGTCAAAATCTCTAGCTTTGGAATAGGTCTTTGGAGGAAGCCTCGTCTTTATTCAAGTTTCTAGGAACCTTCTAGTTCTGTTCCTAGTTCAATATAGAGTGCACTTTGGGGATTCAGTAGGGGAACCATAGTGGTGCCATCAGAAGTATTGCCCCCAACTGGGAGATAATGGGGCTGCCTTTAATATTGTAGACTTAGTTGTAACTCAGCTGTAACAAAAGGCCGCTGAAGTCTTACAGCTTCCTTTTGCAATTCCTACCTTCTTCTTCTACATTACTCTGCTCCCATATTATTAGCAATATTCAGAAATCCATTGATTCAGCTAATGTTGCCATATGGTAGCCAGGACCCAATATCTTTTATAGATGACTGCCATAAATATTGCATGACATATTTGGTGTTGTCACGTGAATAAGCAACTTCACAATGCTATTGTCAAAAACACAATGCTATTGTCTTGACATTTGTGTTGGGTAATAATTGGCTTGAAACCACCCAAATGACTTTGATTCCATCCCTTTTCTTGATTTGAATGGTGATTTCTATTTAATAGTAATTGGTAATAATGTAAAAGCCTTGACTCAGGAGTTTTTTTTCTTTGAATTTCTCATTTCTAGTAAGACAATGTATATATCACTCTCTTGTGGGCTGAATTTTTCTACTTTTAGCACAGGCATTTTGACACCTAGTAGGCTTGGTCTATCAATGTCCAAGAAATGTGGAATATTGGGTTTAAACTTTCTGTGTTTTGGTTTCTTGAAGTGACTTCATGCTGTTCACCTTAGTGTTTAATAATCAATCATGTCTCCTTTTTTCTTGGCCCAGTTCTTGTCTTTTTTATTATTAATCAGTTTATAGTTAGGCTACAAGCATAAATACCATTGCTTCCACACAAAGCACCATCTTGATGTGACAATTGGAGACCCTTTTTCCTGATACACTTGGGTACAAGTAGGAAAGAATGTTACTCGGAGATAGTTGGTAAATATCGTAATAAAATTTAGATGCCCATGTGGGACCTTTGGAAACGACATAAAGATGTTTTTAGATACTTTCCTTTGCTCTTTGGGTCTATAGGGCCTCCTGCTTCTCATAAACACACTTTGTAGCTTTTGATCAGGCAAGGGAGTCTGTACAGTGTGGAAGCATCTTGATTCTCCAGAGGCTTTCATGCCCTTTTTTTTTTCTCCCTCAGATTGAAACACATTGCCCACTTCACTAGGTCTCTAAAATTTTTACATTATTTCTTTTAAAAACCAGTTCTCTGAATCATTATCTTTCTCCTATTTAAGGGAAGATCATACAGTTTTGTTTTTCATCATTAACTGACCAATTCTTGATGAGAAACAGGTTCTTTATTTATTTTTTAAATGGATCAGTTATTTAATTAGGTTCTTTGTAAGAAATTCAGAACAGCAATTTGTGAGGATAAACTCCATCTGCGAAACAAAACACAGAGCAGAGGTAGCCCTAAAACTGAGGAACAGCTTTGATTTTTGGCAGAACTTGTGAGTCCCGAGCTTTCTGGTCAACCTTGCACTGCTCTGTAGTCTCGTATTTCTCTTCCTCCATGTTGAAGATCTCCCCTTCCTGGTGTTTGGGTTTATGCAGTTGCTGCTTCTATCTGAAGTAAGCTTCAGTGAAATGTTTTGGGATTTTCACACCGCTGGTATCAATTTTGGTGGAGGTGGCGATGACAGATTTCTGGTATGTTCTATGCAGAGAAACTTGATGGAGGGCCAGAGGGCCAGTCACAAGCAGCAGGTCATTTCTCAGTTGCTTCAGGAAAACCACCCTCTTGCCTTTGTGGTGCCCACAGAGAATGATCAAAATGGTCTCAGGAGTGAAGCAAGCTTGCAGTTTCCTCACGTGCTGACTGAAAGGATTTGGCCGTGGCTTGACAGCTGTTGAGGCACATCTTCAATAGGATAATATCTAGACATTCTGTAGAGTTTAACCACTCGGGTACCACCATTTCTGTCACCACTGATGGTTTTGGAACAATACCAAGAGCCTTCTCATTCTTTTTCTTTTCAACCCTGGACTTCGTTGCTGAATACTTCTTCTCATATGTGATCTTTCTGGAAAATATAGCTGATCAAGACTATCTGTCAATTCCTCTGACTAGGACAGGGTTTTGGCCGCAGTGGGGCTTCCCCTTCTTTGGCGTTTTAGCCTTGAGGTTACCCTTCCCTTCTAGACCTTGCCACCAGCATCAGCCTCCTTGCTTCAGGTTTCTTCTTCTTAGTGTCTGGCGTCTCAGCTTGTTCAACCGCCATCTTACAGGAAGGGAAAGAAGAGAAATAGATTCTTTAATGACCCTTGAGTTTTTCTGCCTTCTTTCCTGTTTGAAAAACTCTGAGCCCTAGTTATCAGTCTGCAGAACATGACATTATCCTGGATTGTGCCTTTGGGATTCTTTTTGGAGTGCCTCATTTCCACTGTTCCTGAAGAATTGGCCCAGCACGGGTGGTTTCCTTAATAGAGAATGGTCACCTGGCTCTTTAGATTGACTTATCACTAGAGTATGTTGCCAAAATTCTTGCCTTAGATTTCTTTGAAAGCATCAAAACCCAAAGTTCAGACTCTGGTATTTATCGGCTGCAGTCGCTGGATGATTTCTTCAAGACATTTACTCTTTCATTCATAAAAACTTCAGTTTGAAAAAGGAAGTCTTTTGCTTCAGGGCTTATGATACTAATTTCCAAAGTAGAAAGCTGCTCTGATATTTCATAGCTCAAACACCTCCCCTTATTTAAGTGTGTAGAGTTCTGGGATCTTATTCCCTTCTCAAACTGGCAGCATTTTAGGGTTGGCACACATTTGTGATTTGGGGAATGTAGGATCATAAGGGCATCTTCCTTTTATGCCTGGAAAATAAGGGCTGTGGCTCATCTGAGGGTGCCCTTGAATAGATTGCCCATTTTTCCACTTTTCTCTTCGTCCCCTGTTGGTACACCTGAACTCTTTCTGATGTTTTCGAAGTCAGGAAGCAGAGTGATAGGATTCTAGCTCTTAAAATCATACAAACAGAAACAAACCAGTCTTTCTTGAATTCATTTTACCATTGAGGCTGTTTCGTAATGCGGTGGTGCTGATCACGTCGCATCCCGTGTGATCCTGGGAGGATTTCTGAGAGGCGGACGGGCTTCTCCCGGCCCCCAGCCACAGACCTTTATTCACCAGCTGTCTCCTTGCCACTCACCCAGGCGCCACGAAATCCAGCCTGCTCTCAGCACCCAGCATCGTTAGCATGTTTGTGCCGGCGCCCGAAGAATTCACGGACGAGCAGCCAACGGTGATGACAGACAAGTAAGTTCACATGGCTTTTCCCCTCCCCGGATTTACAGAGTCTGAATGTTCGCTCACTGCGGTTGTGAGAAAGCACAGAGGAGGCACACAGTGCTCTAAGTCATCACTCGTTCTTCTGCTGGCCGTAGCCACAAGTGTTCGCATGCACTTGTTTGAGAAACGTAGTCTTGTCGTGTGGACAGCTCCTGTCTGCCAGGCCACGTTCCTTTTTCAGTTTGGACGAAAATGCAAATAACACCCACTTACTGATTAGTAGAAGCTTCAGATTGTTAGGATGGGACTCAGTTTGAGACTTATATTCCCATCCTGCCAGCAGTATCCTTTCTCTGAATCCCAAGCTGGTAACGTCACCCCTGGGTTTGTCGGCCTTCTGTATCCCCAGATTTCTTCTAGGATAAAGTGCAAATGCCTTTGACCATAATAAAGCCCTTTAGATTGTGAAGGCACCGCCTGACCACTCCTCACTGGGAGCTCTTTCCCCAGCCCCCTCCCCTTCTCCAGAGCATGCCTTCTGTGTTCTCCCATCTGTGCTTACATAGGTGCCCTTCTCTCTTTCTCTGCCTGGTGAACTCTTATTCATGCTTCAGGACCCAGCTAAAGGCAAAGTGTCCCTGATTGTACAAGGCAGAGTTAGTCATACCATTCTCCTAGTTTCCATAGTATTTACTACATCTCTCTAGTCTACCACCTACCACATTGTATTTTTGTTTATACATATGGATTCTTTAATAGTGTAGAAGCTCCTTAGGGCCTGGGACTCTTCTGTATTTTATACTCTAAGCTCCCTCTACATTGCCTGGCACACAAGTGCTTGTTCAATGAGTATGGTAAAGAATAGGACTTGCAGGATTTCAAGTTTAGAGAGATCCCCTTGGGCCGTGGAGGCTTCCTGGTGATATATTGGGTAGGTTGGGATAAAGGCAGGAGAGTGTGTGGTGTAAGGGGCTGGTGTGGGGACCCATGCAGCTGGCTGCAGCCAGCAGCCATTACTGAAGAAGTGAAGGCGCCCACTGTGAAGAGCTGCCTTGGAGTATCCACGTGGGGAGCACCTTGCTGCGGGAGGAGGACTCTTCTTGTCTCCTCCTTTGGTACAATGTCCCCGTTTTATGTAGTCCTCCATGTCCCAGCCTTTGTGTGCACTCCATTTCTCTTCTTCAGTTACAAGTGGGAATCCGAGATTTTTGAAAAGGCCCATTTGTTCATGTAATAGTTTGTATTTAGGAAGTTCCTAAATAAGTTTGTGCAAGTGTGCTCAGGTCACTCACTCTTCCTAGGAGGCTTCCCTTTCACTTTGTAAAGCTGACTAGTTGTGGCTGAGTAGAAGGGCTGTGGCTATGGTTAAGATGAATTAAAATCAATCTATATTAGACACCACAAAGAGCATGTTGGAAGTCATTTAGGAGCAGGGACCATTGTGTTTTCACATACCACGTTGAGTAGACGTGGTAAGCTCATAAGATTGATCTAAGTGAGTGGTAGAGAAGATACTATGATCCAGACTCCCCAGGCTTTCTAGAGTGTTCTCTTAGCTTCCCCACAAATAGAACATTTTTCAATCAGAGAGCTTAGGAAAGCCTCCATTTGTGTCTAGGCATTTCTCAGTTCAACAAATGAAAAAAAAAATCTAGTTACTGACTATCCCCAGCAATAATTTTACATGCACAAAATTCCCCAACCAGAAGCTCCAAACTGTTATTCTGATTGCCTCTCACTGTGGAAGGGAACATTCATGGACATATGGGCCAGATGCTTGAAGAGTCGAATCTTTTCAGTGATTTAAAGAACCTTCC
The DNA here is from genome assembly GCA_017311185.1 of Proteles cristata cristata. Taxonomy (NCBI): domain Eukaryota; kingdom Metazoa; phylum Chordata; class Mammalia; order Carnivora; family Hyaenidae; genus Proteles; species Proteles cristata. Next base: position 330,109 of record JAESUZ010003182.1, read on the forward strand.
TGATTTTTGTGCTATTTCTGTATGTATGGTGAGGGTGGCATTGGAGTCTACTATTTATTATGAAAGTGGGATTGCAGTAAATAGTAGACTTTTGGCGACTTGTGGGGACTTTTCCAAGACTTGCCAGAAATGGCTATATATACTTTGTTATGTCTTGAAAACATTGTTGGCCTTTGTGGACAGCATTCCTCTGTTTTCTTTGCAGATGCCATGACTGTGGGGCCATTCTTGAAGAATATGATGAGGAAACCCTTGGGCTGGCCATTGTGGTCCTTTCCACATTCATTCACTTAAGCCCAGACCTGGCAGCCCCTCTCTTGCTGGATATAATGCAGTCTGTGGGAAGGTGAATATGTCTTCTCTTTTTGGGGGGACAAAGGAGACTTATTCAGTTTACAGCTTGAAACAAAAACTATCAATTCAAAAGTAAAACATTCAGTAACTTTATAGGTGTTCAATATTTGTGGCCTCAATGCAGACTAATTTTAAAAATAGAATGGACCAAAGTTTCAATTGAATTTGCTAGCTGTGTCAGGTCATGAGTCACAATGTCACAGGGTCAGAATAAAGCTAGAGGAAACTGCACTAAGAAAAGTGTAGTATTTGTTGCCCTCAATTACTATATGGGCTGATGTGCAGAACAGTACTCAGTACTGTGCATGGTTCATGGTTAAATAGTTTAGAAGTTTTAGATATTCTTATTAGATATCATTTAGATATGATTTATAAGATTTAGATATTATCTCTCTTTACCTATTATAAGATGGCTTCTCAAGACACTTTAAAAGTCTTGGGGCATTGTCATATGAGGGGAAGATGGGAGTGTAATTTCACCCCTCTGACTCAGAAAAGGGAAGGATGCACATATTTGGGACTGAAAGCCCAAGTGAGGGGAGATTAAACTTAGCTACTTTGAAAATTTTCACATTAAGAAAATTCCATGTAGGGGGTGCCTGGGTGGCTTAGTCGGTTAAGCGTCCGACTTTCGCTTAGGTCATGATCTCACGGTTCGTGGGTTCGATCCCCGTGTCGGGCTCTGTGCTGACTGCCAGCTCAGAGCCTGGAGCCTATTTCAGAGTCTGTGTCTCCCTCTCTCTCTGACCCTCCCCTGCTCATGCTGTCTCTCTCTCTCCTAGAAATAAATAAAAATATTAAAAAAAAAAAAAAAGAAAATTCCATGTAGTAGGTAGGATGTTTGAAGTAAAGTGACGCACTTCATGGATATAAGTGGAGTTCACATTCAGTGACAAATTGTAGTCCTAGCATGCACAGCTTATCGGAGAGGACCGGATTATATTCTGCATGAGTATATTAAGTTTCTTGGTGGGGGGGCAAGGTGCTAGCACAGAGCCAGGTGCATCAGGCTGCAGGCATCAGACCTAGCTCTTGCCCTGAAGCCCTTTGTGGCTTAGTTGTTGATGAGCTCAGTGAGGTACAGAATAACTGAAGAGTCATACAAGATAGGATGTGATTAAACTGTAACAAGTGGCGCACTAGTAAGTGCTAGAGGAGTTAAGGATGGAAACAGTTTCTTAGGGAAGGTCTCTATGGAGGAGGCAGGGAAAAAACCAGGATTCTGCAAACTCCTGGTATTCGAGGGAAGAAACGAGCATGGATTGTAATGGAGCTAAAAGTTGGTCTTTTTTTCTTTTTAAGAAGAAATGCTGATTGCAAATGAAAGGCAAACCGGAAAGCATTAAAACCTCTTCAAACCTTAACACTCCTTCCCCCACTTTTTCTGTAGTGTCCATAGGAGTGTATATCCTCAGGATGGTGTAACTATTCTGCTTCTGATACCTAGAAATAGCCAGTGCGCAGTGATGAACAGTGGGGGTTAAATAGATAAGAAAAGATGAATTATCTCATTTACATCCTTGATTTTAACCTAATCATGGCAATTGTGGAATAAATCTACCAGCTGTGGAATTGAGAGTTTTTATTAATGCAAGGTCACAGTTCTTACCATCAATACTTTTCAGGTTTAGGTCAGATAGCGTTATTGGTCTGATGTGTTATCATCTCCTTCAATTAGCTGGTCTAAGTCGTAATTGATATATAGAGGGGTTTTATTTCGTTTTTGTTTAACATGAGCAAGAATAAACCATGTTCAAGCATTGCCAGCTGCTGGGATGTAAAGATGTGAGCTTTGAAGGTAAGTGAAGGAAAAACAGTAGCAGATATAGTTTTACCTGCTTACATATACATATATTTAAATCTCTACCTCCTTTGGGTAGATTAGCAAGAGATTGGGGTTGGGGGGGGGAGCATTTAAAGCAGCTGCCATAGCCCTTAGCCTGATCTCCAAATCTACCAGGAAATGGATTCAGTCGTCACCTGATTTAGGGCTTCCTTGCATGCCTTAATTCCAGATGAGGTAATGTGGATTTATGAACACTTAGTTTATTTATGTTAGTCCCACAGGAACTATTTCCAGGGTGTTCTAAGAGTATGTAAGCTCAGCATTTATCACCCAAGCCTTTCTGTGATTTTGCAGTTGCCTCTCCACTTAGATCCCTCTTAAAATTTACCCACCCCTTTTTCTAGATATAGCCATCAAGATTGCATTTGCTGCGCCCTTAATGACTCTTTATTTCACTTGCCAGCGTTTATTGATTCGTTGTAGTGTCATTAACCAAAGCAACTGGGAATGGTATCTTGTGTTAGTGGTTGCTGGACCCTCCATTCCTCTCCAAATGCATTCCTGGCTGGGCGCGCTCTTGTGGTCTTAAGTAAATCAACTCTTTAGCATTCTCCTTATTTGTTTCTTCGGTGTCTTCCTAATGAAGACACGTTTTCTAAACCCACCAGCTTAGCAGGCTTAGACATTCTCTTTGCACATAGACATTCACTATGCACATAGAATATTTCCGTGTGTATGAACTATGTAATTACAAAAAATTACGTGTTTTATATTGATTACTTAATACATTTCTCTTCTCAATATGTCATTTAGTTGATTAATGACAGATTAGTTGACAGAAACCCCTGTTACCTATTTTACTGTCTTAGAGAGGCTTTTAGAGTTTGTGGTTACATTTCAGAGGAGGAACACAAAGAAAGGAATTTTGAGTTAATATGGGAAGAGACAGACTTGGTCAAATGCAGTTCTGATTATCTGTCTAACCTCGCTGCAAAGACCAGTTTGTAGATTGGCCAGGTGATGTATTAAACCAACTTAACTCTGTGCATGTCTGTGGAAACATCTGATTTGATGCAGAGTGTAGGTCTCAGGAACTGGGCTAAGTCGAACCCTGGAGACTGACCACTGTGTGGCCCTCCAACCAGAAGCAGGGGAACTGCCCAGTTTTTCTGGTCTCCTCATCTGAACTGGGGCCACAACGTGTCCTACCATAGTTCTCGCGCGTTTCGTCATGAAAACTTAAGATATTCATGTAACTCTGTGTGCTTTTCCTAGATTGGCATCCAGCACTACTTTTTCCAATCAAGCGGAAAGGTAAGGTGCCACAGCGAGCCCAAATCTCACTTTCTTTCTGTCCCCTGTGCATGTTCATCCTGTTTCTAAACCACCAGAGGGTATACCATGGAGGGAATATTGTTAGGTTCAGCCGCAGCTCCAGAGAACATTCATTCATTTTCTGTGCATGCCTTCATTCATTCACTCACTCACTCACTCACTCACTCACACATGCATTCACTCATTTAATTTTATTTTGTCTTTATTTATATTTTCATGCATGCACTCGTTTTAGCCACCAGTACTTAGTTTAGGCCCACTCCGTAGCAGGCACTGTGCTACGTACTTAGATCTCAACTCGGGGGAAGAGTGACATGATCCCTGCCCTTGTGGGGCCTACAGTCTGCCTGGGAGGTGAACAAGAAGAAAACATTCGCACAAATGTATACATGTAAACAGTGCTTAGTGCTATGAATAAAAAGTATAGGGAGACCATATAACATTCAGTTATTCAACAAATACTTAGGGAGTGACAGTAGGAACTGAGGATACTAGTTAACTAAACAGCAAAGCCCAGTTCTCCTGGAACTTCTATTCTAGTTGAGGAGACAGACCATAAGCAAAGTAACAAACAAGAAAACTGATAATGTCATTTTATATCATTCAGTGCTAAATGCTATCAAAAATAATCCATGAAGTCCAGGAGATCAAGAACAACCAGGTATTTTGGATGTAGTAATGGTCAAGGACAGCCTCTTTAAGGATGTGGTATTTAAGCAAAACTTGAAAAAGGGGAGAGTGGTCCAGGTGGCAATTTATACAAAGAATGTTCTAGACAGAGGAAACAGCAAATGCAAAAGTATAAGTCAAGAAAGCGCCCAGATAATTTGGGAAAGAAGACCTAAGACAGGCTAAGTAGAGTGAGTGGGGAGAAGGGGTAGGAGAGGAGACCGGCCAGGTAGGGCCTAGAGGTTGTTGTAAGGAGTTGGGACTTAAACGGAAGAAAACAGAGAGTAGGGGGCGACATAACTTAACCTGTGTTTTGAAAAGACCACTCCAGCTACCGTGTTGAAAATAGGTCATGCAGGACAGCAGGTCACGGGTGGAAACAGGCAATCAGTGTGGAGACCATTTCAGTGGCTCAGGTGCACGATAAGAAAGACTTGGTTTGGGGCGCCTGGGTGGCTTAGTCGGTTAAGCGTCGGACTTTCGCTTAGGTCATGATCTCGCGGTTCGTGGGTTCGGCCCCGCGTCGGGCTCTGTGCTGACTGCCAGCTCAGAGCCTGAGCCTGTTTCAGAGTCTGTGACTCCCTCTCTCTCTGACCCTCCCCTGCTCACGCTGTCTCTCTCTCTCTCTCTCCTAGAAATAAATAAAACATTTAAAAAAAAAAAAGAAAGAAAGAAAGACTTGGTTTAAGTGGTTTAAGGTAGTGAGAAGAGGTCCCAATAAGGATATATTCAGGAAATGCTTTTCAAGTTGAGCCAGCAGAATTCACTGATAGACTGGATGTTGGGTGTGAGAAAAACAAGGAGGCAAGAAAGTTCTGGTCTGAACACCTGGTTGGATGGCTATGCCATTTACTGAGATGAGTGACAGACAGGGGGGTGAATATGAGGCAGATCTGAGGTAGTCTGGGTAACGGGGAGAAGGGAAGAGAGACAGGCTTCCCTTAAGGAGTGATGTTTAAACTAAGATCTGAAAGAAAGTTGCACTCGACCATGCAGATCGCTATGGAAAAAGCATGTGCACAGGTCTCAAGGTGGTAGAGAACAGGTTGTGTAGGAAGAGTCACGAAAAGTTCAGTATGGCTAGAGCACAGAGATGTGAGGCCTTGCTGAGGTTGGCTTGCCAGCGTATTTGGGGTTATAAACCATATTTTGGGCTTTCTTCTAGCGGCAGTGGGAAGGTGCAGAAGGATTTTAATGCAGCAGGGGATGTGTGTGTGTGAAAGGTTCCTTTAGCTGCAGGGGGGAGAAGGAACCAGAGGAGAGAAGGAGTGGCCACTGTCTGTGACTTTGGGCACATTTATCTCTCTGCTTTCATTTTCTCATCTATAAAAGAGAGATACCAGTGCATGGCCTGGTTGGGTCACAGGGGTACGTGCTATGAGGTCCCAGTGACAGAGTATATGTGTTAGCAGAACCATAGCAACTCCTACAAACATAGGCGATGTTGTCACTGCACTTCTGTGACTCTTGGTTTTACAGATATTTGCTCCTCTTTTTAATGCTCATTTGTATATACTTTTTAACTTTTCCCCCCTAACATTTTATTATAAAGATTTAAATATACTGCAAAGTTGGAAGAACTTTAGAGTGAATGCTCATATATACCTATTACCTAGATTCAACAAAGAACATTTCACTCGCTTTATCCCATATCCAACCATCTATCTCTCCTTCTACCCACCCATCATCAATCCATTTTATTTTTGGATGCATTTCAAAGTCAATTTCAGATATTAGCATACTTCCCCCATATATCCTTCAGCAAAGTTTGCATGGACTAAAGTTTGATTTTAAGATTTTTTTTTTCCTTTGATGCAAAATTTACCTACTAGAGAGTATGCATATCTTACGTGTACACTCACTGATTTCTGACAATGGCACACCCCTGCGTAACCTAAATCCCTGTCAAGATATAGAACATTACCATCACCCCCAGAAAGTTGCCTCTTCCCAATCCCCACCCACATAGGCAAATAGTAGCCTGACTTTTTTTTTCCCCCCACCCTAGAGCTTTATATGAATGGAATCATATGGTTTGTGCTCCTTTTGTGTCTGAGCTTTTTCACTTAGATAACATTTTTGAGATTCATCCATGTCGTTGCCTGTATCAATAGTTTCTTTCTTTCTTTCTTTCTTTCTTTCTTTCTTTCTTTCTTTCTTTCTTTCTTTCTTTCTTTTTCTTTCTTTCTTGAGCTGAGTACTATCCCATACTTTATTTATATTTTCGCCCGTTGATAGATATTTGCATTGTTTCCAATTTGGGGCTATTATAAATAAAGCTGTCATGACCATTCTTATACAAGTCTGTTTGGAAACAAATTTTTTTTTCTCTTAGATAAATACCTAGGAATGGAACTGTGGGGTTCCTGGATAGATGTATGTTTGATTTTATAAGACACTATCAGATTGTCTCTTTAAAGTGGTTATGCCATTTTGTATTCCCACCAATAATGTACGAGACTTCTGGTTATTTGACATCCTTACCAAAATTTGGTGGTGTTGGTCTTTTTAATCTTAACCATCCTGGTAGGTATCTTATAGATTAAATTTGCATTTCCCTGGTGACTACTGCTGTTGAGTATATTTTCAAGTGCTCTTCAAGACCCTCTGTAAATCTTCTTTCGTGAAGTGTTTGTTTGAATCTTTTGCACATGTTTAACTGGGTTGAGTTGTAGGACCTTTTTATATATCCTAAATACCAGTCCTTTATTAAGTATGTCCTGAGAATATTTTCACCTAGTCTGGGGCTTACCTGTTTCTTTTATTAATATATATTTTTGATGAGATGTTTTTAATTTAGGTGAAGACTAATGTCTTAAATTTTTTTCAGCAATTTAGGACTATTTCTTCCTATTGTCTTTGCCTATCCTCAAATCAAGAAGATCTTCTCTAGTATTTTCCTTTAAAAGTTTTATGGTGTAAGCATTTATATTTAGCATTTATATGATCAATCTCAAATTCATTTTTATGTATGGTGTGATGGTAGGGGTTGAAGTTTTTTTTATCCATGTAGAAACCTAGTTATTTCAGCACCATTAAAAAAATGACTTTCCCTTTCCCCACTGGATCACTTTGGTGTTGGTTAAAATCAAACAGCCATATTAGGGTCGATTTACTTCCAGACTCTCTATTCTGCTATGTTGATCTATATGTTTATTGATTCTTAAGCTAGTATCGAACTGTCTTGATTATTGTAGCTGTACAATAGGTCTTGAAGTCCAATAGTTATGAATCTTCCAACTTGGCTCATTTTTTTTCAAGAACATTGATTTGGATATTATAGATTTATCAAATTTCCATATACATTTTTAAATAAGCTTCTCAATTTGGGCGAGAAAAGCCTGTGGGAATTATACTAAAACTATGAATCAATTTGGGGATAACTGACTGCATAAAAGTACTGAGTCTTTCAATTCATGAATATAGTATATATTCTTATTTTATTCAGTCTTTTTTGTTTCTCTCAGCTGTATTTGGTGGTTTTCAGTGTAGAGGTCTTGCACATCTTTTGTTAAATTTATTCCCAAGAATTTTGAGTGTTTTAATGCCCGTGTAAGTGGCATTTTTAAAAATTTCATTTTGCAACTTTTTGCTGCTGGTCTGTAAATGTGCAATTGAATTTTTATATTAACATTGTAATGTAGGGGCACCTGGGTGGCTTAGTCGGTTAAGCGTCCGACTTTCGCTTAGGTCATGATCTTGTGGTTCGTGGGTTCGAGCCCCGCGTTGGGCTCTGTGCTCACTGCCAGCTCAGAGCCTGGAGCCTGTTTCAGTCTGTGACTCCCTCTCTCTCTGACCCTCCCCTGCTCGCTCTGCTCTCTCTCTCTCTCTCCTAGAAATAAATTAAAAAAAAAAAAAAACACACACATTGTAATGTAATAAGCTGGGTTCACTTACTAGTTGCAGTCATTGCTTTTAAAGATTTCTTAGAATCTGAAAGCATTTGGATGTTAAAAAAACATCATATCTGTAAATAGTGACAATTTCGCTTCTCTCTGATTTTCATGCCTTTTATTTTCTTATTCTCCTCTTGTAATGAATAGGATCTCCAGTATGATAATAAAGATGTTAGTGAACTTCCTTGCCTTGTTCCTTCTCTACCAGAAAAACCTTTGGTATCTCACCATTAATTATGCTTACTATAGGTTTTCATAGCTGCCCTTTGCCAGACTAATGATGTTTTTGTTTTTAATTTCTAATTTGCTGAGAGTTTTTATTATAAATGGATGTTAACTTTGCCAGATGCATTTTCTGTATCTATTGAAATAACTGTATGGTTTTGCCCTTTATTTTTTATTTTTATTTATTTTTTCAATTATATCTCATTTTATTCATTCATTCATTCATTCATTCATTCTCAAGTTAGTTAACATACAGTGTAGTCTTGGCTTCAGGAGTAGAGCCCAGTGATTCGTCACTTACATATAATACCCAGTGCTCATCACAAGGGCCCTCCTTAATGCCTATCACCCATTTAACCCCCCCAAACCTTATCAACCCTCAGTTTGTTCTCTATATTTAAAAGTGTGTTTTGGTTTGCCTCCTTCTCTGTTTTCATCTTATTTTTTCTTCCCTTTCCCTATAATCATCTGTTAAGTTTCTCAGATTCCACATGAGTGAACTCATATGATATCTGTCTTTCTCTGACAGGCTTATTTCACTTAGCATAATACCCTCCAGTTCCATCCATATTGTTGCAAATGGCAAGATTTCATTCTTTTTCATTGCTGAGTAGTAGTCCTGTGTATGGGGTGTGTGTGTGCGCGCATGCGCGTGCCTGCGTATGCGTGCAAGTGCATGAGTGTTCCCTTACTCCATTCATCAGTTGATGGACATTTGGTCTCTTTCCGTAATTTGGCTCATGTTGATAGCACTGCTATAAACACTGGGGTGCAGGTGGCCCTTCGAATCAGCAGTTTTGTATCCTTTGGATAAATTCCTAAAAGTGCAATTGCTGGGCTGTAGGGTAGTTCTAGTTTTAATTTTTTCAACTGTTTTCCAGAGTGACTGCACCAGTGTGCATTCCCACCAATAGTGCAATAGGGTTCCCCTTTCTCCACAGCCTCACAAACATCTGTTGTTTCCTGAGTTGTTAATTTTAGCCACTCTGACCCGTGTGAGATGGTAACTCATTTGTTTGTTTATTTATAGAGAGTGCATATGTGCAAGTGGGGGAGGGGCAGAGGAAGCGGGGGAGAGAGAGAATCCTGCATAGGCTCCACACTTAGTACACAGCCTGACACAGGACTCCATCTCATGACCCTGGGATCATGACCTGAGCCGAAATCAAGAGTCAGACATGTAACCTACTGAGCCACCCAGGCACCCCACCCTTTATTCTTTAATATATTGAATTCCATTGATTGGATTTTGAATATTAAGTCCTTCTTACATTCCTGGGATAAACTCTATTTGGTCATGGACCATCATCCTGTTTATAGTTGGATTTAATGTCCATGAAGACTGTTGGTTTAGTTTAGTTTAGTTTGTTTTTGTAATGGCTTTATCTGGTGTTGGTTTTAGGGCTATGCCAGCCTCATAAAATAAAGTGGGAAGGGTGCCCTCCTTCCCTAATTTTTGAAAGAGTTTGTGTGAGAGGCACCTGGGTGGCTCAGTTGATTGGGTGTCTGACTTCGGCTCAGGTCATGATCTCATGTTCGTGGGTTTGAGCCCCACATCGGTCTCTGTGCTGACAGCTCAGAGCCTGGAGCCTGTCTTCGGATTCTGTGACTCCCTCTTTCTCTGACCTTCCCCTTCTCACACACACTCTCTCTCTCAAAAAATAAATAAAACATTAAGAAAATTTTTTAGAAAAAGAAAGTTTGTGTGAGTTTGGTGTCATTTCTGTATGAAGAATGTTTTTGACCTGTGAGTTTGAATCAGCATGTCAGGGTAGCATAATAACAGTTTAGGTAAAAGGGACTTTTTACCATTTATCTATTTGGGCTCTTTGATTTTTTCTTTCTTCCTCTGGTAACTCACTGTCTAATCACCTCTGGGAACATCCTTCCCGATACTTCTGTCTCAGGGGCCATATATCATCGCTTGGTTCCCTGTTTTGATAGGCATAAGTGATTCAGAGGGTGAGGATCGACTGCACACATCAAAGCCCTCTCCTTTGTATAAGTACCAGCTCAAGGCACCCCGAGAGAAGTTGTCCTATCTCCCAATAGGTATGAACATCTCCCTCCCTGCATTTTTCTTCAGTTCAGCTCTCTTTAGCTAATGACCCTTTGTGGGAGGATCTTGCTGACAATCTCATCCTGGTTTTCCTCCTGACCCTGCCATTTTCTGGATGTGTAGACTTTACAGGTCACCTTTTCTCTCTGGCCCTCATCCATACTCTGGGGTGGCTGGAATTGGTCTGGGACCACTCTCACATTTCCTGGTTTTCTCTTTCTAGAAACTTATTGTTAACAGGCATTCTGTGCAACTGCAGTATTTTATCTCACTGATGAAAAAGACAGTAGGATATTCCATGAGAGGACTGAAGGGTAAACGCCTGAACTCTAAATAAGCAAGTACAGAGGGGCTTCTGGGTGGCTCAGTGGGTTGAGCATCAGACTTCAGGTCAGGTCATGATCATCTCACTGTTCCTGAGTTTCTGCCCGATTCCGGCCTTCTGCAGCCAGCACAAAGCCACTCCTGGATCCTCTGTCTCCTGCTTTCTCTGCCCCTCCCCCAGTCATTTTCTCTCTCTCTCTCTCTCAAAAATAAACATTAAAAAAAATAAATCTAGAAATACATAAGCTCACGCTGGTTGCCCCATGAGTCCTTTTCTCTCCCCTTTCTCGCCCAGCATGATGGTTCCTGGCAATGCAGCGGGGGTGGCCAAGCAGTTCCTACGCTGCATCTTCCATCAGCTGGCCCCCAACGGCATCTTCCCACAGCTCTTCCAGAGCACGATCAAAGGTAATTCCTCCACAGGGAATCCAAACACCACAAACGTGGCAACTCGCTGAAACCCCAACACTACTAAATCTGACTGTTGACTTTCCAGATGGGACTTTCTTACGGACCTTAGCCACATCTCTCATGGACTTCAATGAGCTGAGCTCTCTCGCTGCGCTCAGTCAGCTCCTGGAGGTAGGTTCGCTTTGATGACGCCCTAAGCCCCTGCTGAAATCGCGGCCGAGGAAGAAGTCCAGTCATTTAATGGAAAAATTACATTTAAGCTAAATATTAGCACATGTCCAATTAATCTTAAGTTACTTAAATGTTTCAAATTAATTAAAAAGAATTGCCAACACATGGAAGAGTGCCAGTTGGACACTGCTGTTGTGTGTGCATTGACTGTTCATTTGAAGCTCCTGGACACCCTCAACTAAGGGGTTGAAGGGCAGCCGTTAAGCACAGGCCTGCACTGAACATTTAGGCTTTCGAAACGTGCGGTGGATGGAGCCATGTGCGCTGTATTGCGAGACTTGGATTCCACTTATTTACCGCAAGGTTGTGGATCCAGGTCCGCTTCTGTGCTCGGTGGTGAGACTTGGCATCAGTTGTCAGCTCCATTGCTGATTCGTTGTATGGGGATGCTTGGGTTCATGTGTCGGCTCCTCTGCTCTTTAGCTCTCTCAGGTAGCTTGCAGGGTTGGCCGATGGCCCTAGAGACTTTGCTGCATCTGTAGTCGTTACTCTCAGGCTTTGGCCAGTGGAGTTTCCAGCAAGCATCATTCATTGTGTCTTCTTAGCACCTAATTGCACCAATTGCACATCCTTAAAACCTGTGTCTCACTTCTTACATTTCACCATCTCCCACTGAATTAAAGGTCACAATGTTTCCAGAGTTTGTCCGAATTTGTTGATTCTTCTCTTACTCCTCCTGCCGATTACAATAAATAGTCTATATAGTAGGCACACAACACATGTTTAATCCATGAATATGTGATTTTTAAAGCTGATCTTCGACAAATTACTCTCTGAATCCCCAAACTGTTTCAGCAGTTGATTGCCTATGCTTTTGTGTTTTTAGGGTCTAAATAACAAAAAGAATTTACCAGCAGGGGGTGCTATGATACGCTGTTTGGAAAACATTGCTACCTTCATGGAAGCTTTGCCCATGGATTCTCCTAGCAGCCTCTGGACCACAATCAGCAACCAGTTTCAGACGTTTTTTGCCAAGCTGCCTTGTGTTTTGCCCCTGAAGGTAAGCTGACCCCAGGATTTCATTTGCAAATTGTGATCTTACTGTTTGGAGACCATTTGCTTCCAGAGATCTGATGTTTCGTAAAGGGCCGTAAGGAACCGCTGTTAGCCAGAGAGCAGAGCCTTGGTTAGCTTGTTGTCTCCAAATGTGACAGACTTAAAGCAACATGTATTAGGCATTTTGACATAGCGATTTCCTGTTTCCAGTGGGTTTTTAAAAACCAGGAAGACTCTAGTAGATTGTGTTTGTCTAGAAACTTTTTTCAGTAAATGCTTAAGTCAGTAAATACATAGTTTTGTGTAAAAGGAAAGTAGACATACAATATAAAGCCAAATTTCAGAGAACTGTCTAAAGGGAAGTGATTGTGAATTAATTACTTTCTTGCAAGGCCAAGATGATATTATGTATCTGTTTGGCTGCTTTACCACCACCACCACCATTGCCCCCCCTCCCTGTGGCCTCCATACCAGTTTCCAAAAAGTCACACACACTTTCCTAGCTCTAGAATCTGGTAACCTAAGGAACATTTTCAACATAAGTCCATTAAATACAGAAGCAGAACTCTTTACTGTTAAAGTTGGAAGAGACCTATAAAAGCTATCACTTTCCAATGCCCCCCATTTTCCAGATGGGAGACTGCAAATTCAGAGAGGTGGTGGCCATGTAAGGAGTAGAACTCAAGACTCTTGACTCTTGACTTCAGTCCAGACTCCTAGAGTCCTCTGCAGCAGCAGCAAATTGAAAGCATCCAGTCTCTGTAGTAGGGAGAAAGGAGGTGGCTGATAGTGGCCATTTCTATGTCTTTGAGCCTCATTTGCTCCGTGAGCCTTTTGTGCTTTAGACAGATCACAGAAATCTTCAACTCACAATAAAATAGATCACTTGTTGATTTGACAAGTGAGGTTACATGTTGTCAGCACCGTTTCTCAAATGAGTAGTATTACATGTATATAAAATGTTTTATAAAAATGAACCACCCCGCCCCCTCCCCCCCCACCCCCAACCCCTGGGCACCTGGGTGGCTCAGTTGATTAAGCATTCGACTCTTGGTTTCTGCTTAGATCATGGGCTCCACACTGACAGTGCAGAGCCTGCCTGGGATTCTCTTTTCCTCTCTCTCTGCCTCTCTCTCTCTCTCTCTCTCTCTCTCTCGCAGACACACACACACACAAATAAATAAATAAACTTAAAAGAAAAAAAGACAGACCACCTCAGATAATGCCTTTTTCCAAGTTGGCAGATTTGGAATATATGACCCCAAAACAGGGTCTGTAAGGATAATTCAGGAACCATGTGGTGTGTGCTGTTTTCTTTGAGCTTGAAGTTACTGTGACAAGCGGAAATACTGAAATCTTTACCATCTCTCACATCCTATGATCATCTCTGCTCACAAGTCTAGAGTAGCTGAATAAATCCAAGCAAAGAGGGTTAGTACTGTGCTTTGAAACCATGTGTGTAAGTAGATACTGTACCTGCACATGTAGATTAAGTGATGCTTTTTAACATGGCCACATAGAACCTCCCTAGGGCAAGAGCCATTCAGGGCTGTTCATTGCTTAAAGCCACACACTTGAAGAGAAGGGGTGAGTCAGGCATGGCAAATTCAAACGCCTGCAGGTTGATACAGTCATCAAAATATTTAACTTGATGACTGACCAATTGAAAGTATTGCCAGTTGTAAACAACTGGTAAGCGTAATTTGTGACAATCAGCCTGCGCAATAGGGACCTTGAGAACAGGAAAGCACCAGTCCCTTCGAACGAGTCCAGATACTATGATACACCAGCCAGTTGTCGTGTGGGAATACAGGCTTTGTATAATTGGTCTTCCCATGTTTTTGAAAATGATATTTCCTAGTTTTTAAAACACCATGGGGAGCTGATGAACAGCCAGTTTTCAGCCTCTGGTTTAAAGTAATGTAAATGTCACATGAACTCCGATGGGTATTAAGCAGATTAAATAAACCAATAGTTCCCTTAGAAAGCACCTATAAAACACTTCCAGAACTAAAGCAAAATCTTGTCCTGGTAGATCAGATCCAGGCACTGCCTCTGATCATCTTCTGCTTTGTTTTTAATATCTGGGGGAAATCTTAAGCCGTTGAAAAACTTCTGTAGTTCTCATCAGTGTAGAGAAGTGGATCTCAGACTTCAGGGTGCACCGGTGTTCTGCCGGACTTGCTGAAATCAGATTCCTGGGCCTTAATCTAAGGGTTTCAGATTCACTGGGAGTACAGCCTGATGATTTGCATTCTGACAAGTGTCCAGGTAATTAGAAGTCCTGCTGGTCCAGAGGTTATACTTGGAGAACCACTGGCTTAGTTTGTACTATCTTAAAAGATTAGTATTAGCCACAGCGGCAGAGATTCAACTCTAGCCTACTATTGTGATTATGCTTACAGTGTTAAATAAGATTGTTTATTTTTGTTGTAACATTTCTCCCCGTCCTCCCCATACCAGTAAACTCAATTTTTAAAGTATATTTTGATCATGGAATTTGCCAAGATTTGATTTCAAATCAAGATTTGCAAGTCATGATTTTATTCTTGTAGAAATTTTGCTGCTTTTCCCCAGGTTTTGGTCATGTCTTTTAGCAGCAGAGAAAGGGCAGATGAAACTGGTTCTTATTTGTAGTAATAAGCTTAATGGTTTTAAATAGATCTGAGTAGGTTTTTTTTTTTTCCCAGCATGGGAAAATTTCACAAATTAGTATACCTCTTTAGAGTTGGACACATTTAATATCTACCTACCCATCTCTCTGTCAGTCTGTCCATCCATCCACCCATCTATCCATTCATATATCCATCCATCCATCCATCCATCCATCCATCCATCCATCCATCCATCCAATTCTTTATCCAACTCTCTATCTGATTTCATTTTAAGAATATATCTCTGAGAAGTACTTTAGGAGCTGTGTTTAATTATTTAGTTGTTTAACATTGCCTAATTAATGGTTCAATTATGTTTTTTTAAACCTGAGAATGATTTTTTTCAACATGAATATATGGTATAGAAAACTGTAAGGAGGCAGCTATATTAGAGATTTTCCCCTTAAAATAAATGCTTATAAAAAATACATGAAGTAAAAGATACATTAAGAAGGGTACTGACTTTTATTGTTTTCACATTTGTTCACAGTGTTCTTTAGATTCCAGTTTGAGAATTATGATTTGCCTCTTGAAGATACCCTCTACCAATGCCACAAGGGTATGTATTGTATGTTTCAAAAAAACAACCCATTGGTTATTTAGTTATTTTTTTAACCTAAAAGGACAGGCATATAGTAATACTGGAGAAATGGTTATTGCATACTGAATATTTCACTTTCAAACACCTTGATAGTGTCTAGTATGAATAGTTCTGATATATCACAGTATTGTTTTTATAATTAGTCCTCTAATCCTGGGCCATGGCCACCAATCTGTCCTTCAAACTATGATCTAGGTGATCCTTCTAAACACGGATCTTAATGACTTGGTTCCGTGCTTAAAAATCTTTGATCATGCCTCATTTCTTGTAGGATAATATCCAGATGTGGCATACAAGAAGGTATTTCATTAATTTGCCAGCCTACCTTTCTAATTTCAGCTTGGGCTACATGTCCCATCCCCCATACCCCCTGTTTACTTTCAGAATCATCATCATTATCATCAAAACAACAAGCACTGTTTGTTGAACACTTACCATATGGCAGGCATTATGCTAACTGCTTTACATTTATAATCTTATTTAATTTCATACTTCCTTGCCTTTGCTTAGGCCATTTCCTCTGCCTGAAATGCTTTATACTTTTGCTGGTGAGTTGAACTCCTTCTCATTCTTCAAGATGAGACTCTGAACTCTATTTAAATTTTAAAAAATGGATACAGACTCTCCGTAGCAACTTCCTCCTGTATCAGATCCCACAATACTCTATAGAGCTTTCTATATTAGCACTTATATGGTACGAAAGTCTCCCCAGTGAGACTGTGAGCTTCGTGAAGTCCAGCACTATGTCTCATTCACCTTTGTATTCCTGGCTATGTCTCTGGGGCGTATTATCCACAATGGTGCAGCCGTTGGTATCGCAATGGCTTGTAACGACTAGTTAATATACCAAGAAGCCATACCCCCCTGGAAGTTCATACCTTGACTGTGTTTTCATAGGCTAATAGTCTGTGCAGAAAAGTTACAAAGAGATCATTTGGTCTAATCTGCTCATTTATAGATAAGGAAACAGGCTCAGAGAAATAAATTGTCTTGGTCAAGGGTACATAGCTGGTTAATGGAAAATTTGAGACTTAAATCTAGACCTTTTAATTCCAAGCTCCCTAATTTTTCTGTTGTACCATAGTGCCCCATCACTATGCTGCTTTACTGGATAAAAGAACAAGTTTCTATATAGGTTTGGATTCAGGTTTCCTTTTTTGGTGAATAAAGATGCATTATATATCATCCAGAGATACATTCCTGTCCCTATTCATCTATCATCAGTATTTCAAGGCAACAACATTTATACAGAGCAAAAAATTTTGAATCAACAGTACTTTTCAAGAAGTTCCTTTAAGCTTTTCTATATGGGTTTCTGTGGGCAATACAAACAAAAGACATAATTCTTATCCTTAGCAGCAACTAACGTGTAACAAATTCATTTTTGTGTCAATAAGGAAAAAGGATCGCAAACAGTCTCATATCCTTTGATTTAATCATTTCTTTTCTGGGAATCTCTTCTAAAGAAGAAAATGGAAATGTAAACTTCCCACAAAACCTGTATATTGGAATGTTATTTATAATAAAATGTGACTTTTGTGGCCATTAAAATGAATGATTATGAAGAATTAAATAGCATTGCAAATTTCCTATGTTATATATTATTAACAATATGTAGGATTGTATATGTGTAAGATTTCAGCCAAGTAAATTGGAATGCAACAGAAAAGGAAAGTATGTAAAAACTGTTATCACGAGGCGGTGGGATTTTGGACTTCTGTTTCCTCGTATGTACATTCCTATGGAGCCTGCGTTTGCGCATTGAGTGTGTTTACTTTTATAATCCAGGCAATTAGGACTATGGAGACTGAGGAGAAGTGGAAATCACGTGAAGTCTTCTGGAGTCCAACTAAAATTCTGTCTCCCTAAAGAGTGGTTCTGCCTTGGGTTTTTGCCCTGGAATTTGGATTTGAATTCCATTCAATAGCTGTATGGCCTTAGGCAAGCTGTTTGCTTGCTTATGCCTCAGAGGAAAATAGGGGCACCAGCTCCAGAGTTCTAATGCAGATCTTTGCTAACAGCAATGGAGGACTCACTGTGGCCAAGTGCTTTCCCTGGGTTATCTCCTGATTTCTCACAGTAACGCTAATGAGGTAGAAGCCATTATTACCCTTATTTTAACAGAGGAGAGAACGAAGTCCAGAGAGGTTAAATCACTTATTCTAGGTGGCAGAGAGCTAGAGTTTTAAAACAGTTGTGTGAGATTCTACAGCTCGTGTCCCCAACCATCTCTCTAGGATTGTCGTACGAAATTTGAATGGGATAAACTATTAGAAAAACATCCAACTCTGCCTGATACTTAGTAGGTGCGCCCCACCCCCACCCCCCCACCCAAATTTTTCTAAATGACTTCAGAGAGCATATGGATCTAAAACTGACCTGTTAGGGGGTGGGATTCAGATTTAGAAACCAAAACTGTGCCTTCCTGATGCACACAGGCAGGAAGCTGGGTCATGATGAGCTTTATCGGAGCGGATGGTACTTTGTACTTATTTGCTGGGTGGTTTGTGCAACTTAAAACTGAGATGACAGATTTTAAAGGAGCTGGCAGGATGAGCCCAGAGATGCCTACAGATTGTGAGACATAGAATGGAAAATCCTACTACAAACCTCACAAAGTTTTGATTGCTGGGGGTGGACATAAGGACAAGATAGGAGTTGAATAGGTTCATAAATGATGCCACCTAGGAAAATAGGGTTTTTTTGAGGAACAAGATGATTAAATCACACTCTTTAAAGGCACTGGTTGAATATACAGTTCTGTTCCTGTTAGACCAATAGCGTTGCTCTGCCAGCCACCTGACAACAGATTTTAAGTAAAGAAATGATCCCATTAGTTAAAGTATCAGAAGACTTTAATACCTTTTTTTTTTAAATGAAAGAGTCAGCAATTGATTTTATTTGGCCCCAATCTCATTGCAGAGTCTGTTGGAACCATTTTCAAAGCTGCTCAGCTTTGTAATTCAGAATGCCGTCTTCACGTTGGCCTACCTGGTGGAGGTGTGTGGTTTGTGTTACCGAGCTTTCACGAAGGTAAGGTTGTGTCTCTGTTTGTTCTGGGGAAATTGAAAACTGGCAGAAACATTCTTTCTAACCGGTGTCAATGCCTGTTCTGTTCATTGCTTCAATATAGTTAAAAAGGAGTAATTCTACTGAGGTCTAATAAATATCCTGGGAAGGAAACACTTTACACAAATCTATATAAACTGTATCTTAAATATACAAACTTGGAGAAATGAGGCTCCTATGGCTTAGAAGAGAAGAGATATTTTGAGTAAAATGAGACATTTGTTCTAAATGATGTCTTAAGGTCTTTTCAAGTTCACCATCCCATGATTAGTGGGCAAGCCATCACTACGTGTCATTTTTATACCCAAAGTAGAAAAATATCAGCTTTGCATTTGTAAAATCCCAAGGAGAGCTCCTTAATTCTCATCACTTGTCTGTCTCCCCACTTCTGGGTTCTTGGCCTCTGAGATTGTAATCTCATCTTTTGTCATCTTGCCTTCATAATGGTTTCTGTATTGCATTATCTCTCGTCTCCCCTGGCCCATTGCTGAGGAAGTGGAAAAGTACTGCTTGCCCAGGGCCTGTAGCGTCTTAGAGCTGGCAGACGCTGTCCTAAAGGGAAAGCAGGGCCAACCGGGAGCCTCGCTATCCTGAAGAACAGTATGCAGTGTTAACTCTCCAATTTCTAAGTTTTCTAAGTTTCTTTTCAGTGGGATCTCTGTTACTGTTGTTCTCTCTTGAACATCTTGAATATTCCATTTTTCACGTGGTCCACTGCCTTTTATTTTCCTCATTAAAAATCTAATTTTATATCAAGTCTTTCATTCTGTTTAAAACACTGTTGTCTTTTTTTTCTTACCATCTTGTGTCCATTCTGCCATGTTAATTGTTCCATGATAATCTTCTCTTTAGTCTTTCTGGTTATAAACTTAGTACTCTGTCTGGAGTTTTCTAACTACCCAAATAATCAGCATTTTTTTTTTCTTCTCTCAAATCCTTCCTTTAAAATAACTTCTTAAGCTTTTTTTGCCACTTAAAATAATAGATCTGTATGACACAGTACTGAATGCAATGAAAAGATACACAGAGACAATGAAAAGAGAGTTATTTTATTTCTTAATTTTCTTTATGTTTGGTTTGTTTAAATTACACACTTTTTTTAGAGGAAGAACCATAATGAACTTGTACTTTCTTTTTTTTTTTTTTTTTTTTTAATTTTTAAATGTTTTTATTTATTTCTAGAGAGAGAGAGAGAGACAGCGTGAGCAGGGGAGGGTCAGAGAGAGAGGGAGTCACAGACTGAAACAGGCTCCAGGCGCTGAGCTGGCAGTCAGCACAGAGCCCGACGCGGGGCTTGAACCCATGAACCGTGAGATCATGACCTAAGCGAAAGTCGGACGCTCAACCGACTAAGCCACCCAGGCGCCCCTGAACTTGTACTTTCTATGTTGTGCACTACAGAGATTGACCACAGGGAACTTCCACTGATTTAAAGTCAAGGTTTTCTTAGTTTTGAACATTCCTTATATGTTATATGCTCTCCTGCGCCATTATTCTTAGTGGCCTTCCACTTCCTGTGGTACTTCCTTCCTGTGTGTTGTCATCTGCTCATCTCCGGTGGTCAAACTCAAAATAACTACTACTTGTAGAAAGCTTCACTCTTAGGGTGTTCCCACCTTCTTCGTAGATAATGAGAAACTACTAGAAATGGTTTCAGATAGAGCATTCTCCCTTGTTTAATGAAAAGGCATGGAAAGGTAAGGACTTTGTAGACTTCTCCTTCTGGCAAACTGGCAGCCTAAATACCTGAAAACTGTCCCACTTAAAATAATCGAAGTGCTGGATAAAATGTAATGAATGTGATTTTAAATGTATAGGTAATTTTAGAAGACTGATGGGGCAAAGTTGGAGAGGAGATTGAGAACCAGAGTGGTAAGCATGTAAACTGACATTGTAGCAGTCTCGGGTGGGAGAGTCACTTGTCTTGGGAGCTTAGTAGCTCAAATTATGTTTCTTAGATTTGCATATATCTCACTTTATTTTACTTATTAGCTTTTAGCTCAAGTGTAATTAAATACAGTCTTATATTAGTTTCAGGTGTACCATATTGATTCACTAACTCTATACATTACTTAATGCTCACTGCAATTAGTGTAGTCACTATCTGTCATCATACAGATGACATTTATGAACCTTTATCTGCTTCATCCATCCTCCCTCCCTCCTTCCCTCTGGCAACCACCATTTTGTTCTCTGTATTTAAGAATCTGGTTTTTGTTTGTTTTGTTTTTTAGATTCCACATATAAGTGAAATCATGTGACACTTGTCTTTCTCTGTCTGACTTATTTCACTTAGTACAATACCCTCTGGGTCTATCTGTATTGTTGCAAATGGCAAGATTTCATTCATTCTTTTATTCCTGGCTGAGTAATACTCCATTACATGTATACATATATATGTATACACATATATATAAACACACACACACACACACTACATCTTCTTTATCCACTTATTTATCAGTGAATACTTGAGTTGCTTCCAAATCTTGGCTAGTGTAGGTAATGCTGCAGTGAACATAAGGGTGTATATATCTCTTTCAGTTAGTGTTTTTGTTTTCTTTGGGTAAATATTCAGTAGTGGAATTACTGGATTATATGGTATTTCTATTTTTAATTTTTTGAGGAAGCTCCATTCTGTTTTCCAGAGTGGTTGCACCAGTTTCCACTCATGGCTTAAGTTTTAAAGTCCACATAGAGAAGGTCTTGGGACTGTTTCTGACTTGGTGTTGGTGCTGAATCTTCCCCAGTAGAATGTCAGAACCCTTGAAAGGCTATACATTTAGTAAAGGGGTGACTGGAAAAGAATATATTCCTATATAAAAGTGACAAAGAATGGGATCTGAGCCTAGGAACTGAGAAAGATTTATAGTTTCCTTTGAGCATTAGTAAACATGAACCAATCTTTGAACTTGTTTTGGAGTGTGAATTTATACCTCCATGCTCTGTGAGCCTCCAGAATAAAAAGTCAAGTAACATTGGTGTGGAGCAGGTAATAGCATTGGAGTATTTGGCTCAAGTTCAAAATCAATCTTCAAACCTCTGTGGATGGATATGCTTTCAGCCTAGGTTCAACAGGATTCTCAGAATTAAAATCCTGATGAACATGAGCCTACAAGCTAAAATTATGAAACATATAAAGGTAATCCACATTAACTAGATTAGCAGAGTCAAAAAATATCAAGATTATTCCCCGTAAGAATTTCCAATGTTAGGACTATGTGATTAAGCTATAAAAACATACCCTGAAAAAAAATACCCTAAATGACAAGCATATAAAGGATGAAGTAAAAACATGAGAAGAGCTCTAGTCACCAAAGAAAGGAAGGAAGGAAGGAAGGAAGGAAGAAACAAGATAAGAACAAAGAAGAAATTCTAGGAATGAAATAGACATTAAAAAAAAACCTTAATGGACAGGTTAAACAGCAAAGTAGACATAGCCAAAGAGGAAATTGGTGAAATTGGAAATGGAGCGTAAGAAATTACATAGCATGCAGCAAAGAGATGGAGATGAAGAATATAAAAAGAAGATCTAACATATCCCTAATAAGTGTTTCAGAGAGGAAAAATAGTCTTTTTATAAATTGTAAAATTGATGAAGACCATTAATGCTCTGATTCAGGAAGCATCAGATAAAATGTTTTAAGAGCAACCAAGAGAAAAGGCTTTCTACAAATAGATTGATGACAAACTTTCTAATGATCCCATGGAAGCTAGAAGATAATAGAAAAAAAGTCTTTAAAATTATAAGAAAAAATAACTGCTTACTTGGAATTCTCTACCAGCTAAGCTCACATTTAAAAGTGATAGCTAAATAAGTAAACTGTTAGGAAAATAAGATCCTAATAGATTCTAAACTGAAACAAGTACTAAAAGATATATTACAATAAGAATGAAATTGAACCAAGAAGGAAGGAATGAAATGTATGAAGGAATGATGCTCCAAGAAGCTGGTCAAGTATAGAACTCTAAGTGATTATTGACAGTATAAAGCAGTAATAATTTATACACACAAGATGAATATACACACAAGATGACACTAAAATACTGAGTAACTATAATATGGGAAGAGTATGTGTAGTTGGGAATTAGAGGTAAAGCATTCTACATATTGTTCATGAGAAAGACAGAGATAATGAGTAACTATTTATTTATTTATTTAGAAAGCATGCACACACACGCATGTGAGTGGGGGAAAGACAGAGGAAGAGGGAGAGAGAGACTCCCAAGCAGGCTTACAACCATGAGATCATGACCTAAACAGAAACCAAGAGTTAGTTCTTAACTGACTGAGCCACCCAGGTGCCCCAGTAATGAGTAACCTTAAATTTTTAAGAATACATGTAAATGTTTTAAGTGTGAAAACTCCAAAGGCCAGAAATGCAATGTATAAGGTTCAAACAGATAGAAAAAATAATAGGAATAAAAAGTCAGTCAAAATTTCTCAAAGAAAGAGTCATAGAATAAGCTGTAATTAGCAGAAGATGATAGAAATGAGTGCCAATATTCCAATGATCACAATAAATATAAGGAATTTTCAGGTTTGAGTTTTATTTATTTCTAGGAGAGCGAGAGAGACAGCGTGAGCAGGGGAGGGTCAGAGAGAGAGGGAGATACAGATTCTGAAATAGGTTCCAGACTCTGAGCTGGCATTCAGCACAGAGCCCGATGCGGCGCTCGAACCCACGAACCGCGAGATCATGACCTAAGTGAAAGTCGGACGCTTAACCGACTAAGCCACCCAGGTGCCCCAGGTTTGAGTTTTAAAGTCCAGCTGCATGTTATGTATAAGAGATACATCTGAGGAATTTTGAAAGAAAAAGAGTTTAAAAATACACCAAGAGATACATCTAAAGACACTGAGAAATTTTGAAAGAAAAGAGTTAAAAAATATACCAAGAGTTAAAAAATATACTAATGAAAAGAAAACTAAATCCAGTTAATGGAATTTAAGTTAAAAAGTAGTGTTATAGGGGCCCCTGGGTGGCTCAGTCAGTTAAGCATCCAATTTGAGCCCAGGTCAAGATCTCATAGTTTGTAAGTTTGAGCCCCATGTTGGGCTCTGTGCTGACAGCTCAGAGCCTGGGGCCTACTTTGGAGTCTGTGTCTCCCTCTCTCTCTCTGCCCCTCCTCGCTCACACTCTGTCTGTCTCTCTCTGTCTCAAAAATAAATAAACATTAAAAAAATGTTTTTTAAAGTAGTGTTATAAAGAAGGTCACCATGTATTGATAAAAGGAACTAATTCACTAGAAAATGTGACAGTTCAAAAACTTATGCAGCTTATAATATAGCCTTAATACATATAAGCCAAAAATGAATAGAATTACAAAGAGAAATGTCCAAATTCATACTCATAATGGGAGATTTTGACACATCTCTTTCAGGAATTGATAGACCAAGCAGATAAAACATGAATAAGATATACTAGATTTGAATAATATAATGAGTAAATTGAATCCGATGGACATAATCTTGAATGCACCAATTTGAGAATATATTTAAGAAAAAATATATATTTAACATTTGTAAACACGTACAAGTAATAGGCCACAAATAAAGTCTTAACACACACTGGGAAATTGGTTTCAGAGAGACCAAATTCTTGGATCACAGTGCAATTAAATTATAAACCAATAACAAAATCGTAACTGCATACAGCCATTCAAGACTGACCTAAAAAAAGGCTGCACATCTAAGGGGGCACCACTCATATCTAAGGCCTACTGCATTTTATGTGAGTATTGAGGCAGGTGTAGAGATTTGGAGCCTTCTGGTTAAGGCCTAGAGCAGCTGGGATAGGCATCCCTTATGTAAAGCCACATCAGCTCAGAGGGCCTTGCATACATGGAGAACAGCATATATGTACACGTTCCTGGCACACATGTGTTGGTGGCTATGCCCCGGCCCAGCTACCACCCGGGGGCCTTTGGGATTCTTCTCTTGACGGCCCCTATTCTCAGATTTCTAAGTGCTGGCTCCCTGCCGGATTCTCACCCTGACCACGTCACTTTGCAGGAGTGGGGTTTGTGTCGAATGTGTACCTGTGTGGCACTGAGGGTGTGTTGTGTGTGTGCGTGGGAGGACATACGTACACATGCATCCAGGGCTACTGGCCACAGAGCTCTGGAAACACACACAGTTTTTCAGGTTTGCTCTCATGTGTTAATATGTTGTGTGTGTGTGTGTGTTTATGTTGTGTGTGTGTCCTTTTCTGGATTCATGCAGAGGTACTGAATGGATTAGTGGTATCTGGGACCTGCTATATTTGGAAATTTGAAATATACTTTTAAATACTTCATAGATCAGAGGAGATAAGAGAATTTACAGAAATATTTAGAACTACACAAATATGAACATACTACATTCTAAAGTTTGAGATATGGAGCTACAGAGATATTTAGAAGAAAATTTATAGTCTTAAATACTTCTCTTGGAAAAGAAGAGAAACAAAGTGAACTAAACGAGTCAAGTTAATAGGTATAACAGCAACCATAAGAAGATTTAAAGGAAGGAAATGGTAAAGATAAGATCAGGACTTAATGAAATAGAAGACATAGCAACAATGGAGGATCGGTAAAACCAGAAGGGGGCTTTGGGGCTAAACTAATAAAATAGACAAAACTTTGGTGAGACTGATCAAGAGAAGCAGAGGAAAGGCACAGGTAACGACTATCAGCAGTGAAAAAGGGAACCCAACTGTAGACACATCAGAGATTTTGAAATGAACCACTCTGTGCGAGTAAATTTGAAATCTTGGACAAGGGGACAACTTTTTAGAAGAATGTAACACACTACAACTAAGGAAAAAATGGCTAGACCTAAATGATTAAAAAATGGAATCAGTAATTATAAAACATCTCAGTTTTAAAGATAACTTCTATTAAACACGGAAGGAACAGACTGAGCTCCACTTTATGCAGAGAATCAAAAACCAGGGAGAGAATACTTCCAACATCTTTTATGAGGCCAGTAGACTCTTTTTATTTTTTTTATTTATTTCTAGGAGAGAGAGAGACAGCGTGAGCAGGGGAGGGTCAGAGAGAGCGGGAGTCACAGACTGAAATAGGCTCCAGGCTCTGAGCTGGCAGTCAGCACAGAGCCTGAAGCGGGGCTCGATCCCACGAACCACGAGATCATGACCTAAGCGAAAGTCGGACGCTTAACCGACTAAGCCACCCAGGCGCCCCGAGGCCAGTAGACTCTTGATACCGACCGGACAGCGGCAGTGGAAGAAAGGAAAATTATGGGCCAATTCTACTTCAAAGGTATAAAAATTCTGAATGAATAACAGCAAATTAATGTGTTAAAAATAAAGCCTCATGGCCCAGTGAGGATTTTCTTGAAATATAAGAATAGTTTATATATTAGAACATCGATTTATGTCACCATGTTACCAGATGAAAGGTGAAAAATTTATATCATTATCTGAGCAGATACAAAAGAAACATTCTGTATAATTCAACATCCTTTTGTGATAACTCCTGTCAAACTAGGAATAGAAGGGAACTTCCTCAGCTTGTGCCTACCGGAAACTTCTACCAGAAACTACTTAATGGTGAAATGCCAACAGGAGTCCCTTTAAAATTATAAATAAGACAAGAATGCCCATTATCACTGTTCCTACGCATTATGATCCAGGAGGTCCTTGATTTGGTAAGACAGTAAGAAGAAATCAAAGGTATAAGGATTGGGAAGGAAAAGTAAAATTCTCACTTTCCATAGATGGTATGATTGCAAATGAACCGAGGAAAATCTACTTTTTTAAAACTTTTGTAAGTGTTCAGCAAGGATGCTGATTACAAATGAACACCCAGAAATCATCTACCTTTAATATTCAGCTACAAATGATTATAAAATGTACTTTTAAAATGTCATTTACTGTGGCAACAAAGAATAAACCTAACAAAAATGTGCAAGAACTATTGAGATAACCAGGAAGTTTTATCAAACAACATTAAATAACTGGAGACAGATCTCCGTGTTGTCATGGCTGAGGGCCCAGCATACTAAAGACAGCTAATCCTCATAAAATAATGTATAAATTTAGTATAATTTCAATAAAAAGTTTAGATTTCTCTCCTGATGAGGGACTAGATCATTTGAACCTCTTCTCCTACTCAAAAACTTAAAAACAAAAACAAAAACAAATGAACAAGATATTTTCTGAAAACTTCTTAAAAGCATTAAAATGCTAACCAGATATAGATGAATCACCAGGCTAAGATCCTGGAGAGCACAGAAATGCAGAGATGTGACTGAGAGGCTGAGCTGTGATTCTGGAAGATCCAGGAGGCTCGGGGAACAAGAGTCAGAAACCGGGACATACCAAGAGCGGGGCCTCCGTATGATCGATCCTGCATCTCTGCCAGCCCACCCTGCGTTCGGTCAGGACCACACAATAAAAATAACCCAGAGGTGAAATTGTCCTCACATAGATCAAGCTTAGTGTCAAGCCCTGTGGTGGCCCAATATAAGGTATTACAAAGTTTGTGTGTTTAATAAGGTAACGCTGGACCAGACTAGTTCCTCCAGGGGACCTGGCAAAAAACAGAGAGGAAGCTCTTTGGAGGAAAATAACATTCCAGACCTCAAATGATTTCTAAAAACAGTTTTTTAATAAAGCATTCAGCGTGTAAGGATAATCGGACATACAGGTGGCAGTATGCCATGAGGAAAAATGAGGAAGAGGAAAAATGGATGCAGGCCCATTGGGTCTCCAGTCACTTGGTTCTGATCAAGAAAGAACACACAAGGGACATCTGGGTGGCTCAGTCGGTTGAGCGTCCGACTTCGGCTCAGGTCACGATCACGCAGTTTGTGGATTCGAGCCCCGCGTCGGGCTCTGTGCTGACGGTTAGCTCGGAGCCTGAAGCCTGCTTTGGATTCTGTGTCTCCTTCTCTCTCTGGCCCTCCCCTGCTCACGCTGTCTGTCTGTCTCTCTCTCTCAGAAATAAATAAAACATTAAAAAATTAAAGAAAAAAACAAGGAAACACAAGGGGCTCTGAGGTGCTTGCGACGTGCTGCTGTTTAACCAGGGTGTTCAGTCTCTATGAATCCATTTATCTGCGTGTTTATGTGTTATGTACTTTTATGCATATGTGTTATAGTTGACAGTAAAAAACTTACAAAATTGAAAACAACCTTGTGTTCCATTGACAGGAAACCAGATCAATGAATTTCAGTATGTTGCTGTAATAAAATATTGTTAAGCCCTAGTTAAAAGAGCTACATCCATCAATAGGAACTGACTTCAAAACTATAATGTCTGTAGCAAGAAATTATCAGCAGAAAGAGATGCACAGTATGATAATGTCCTAGAAAGTTAAAAACAAGCATAGAAAATAATATTATACCTTGTGATGGAGGCATACATATGTAGTAAAAACATATGAAATAGTAAGCACCAGGTTCAAAATTGTGGCTACTTCAAGGAAAGGAGAAAGAAAAGAGAGCACCATATAGGAAGCTTCATTTCTGTGACTTTACATAAAACAAAATGTTATGATGTGATGAAGACGGGAGGGAGTGCCTGGAATGTTCCATCTATTTCCGTGTGCCTAAGCAGTCCGTTTGAAAAGTAAATTCCTTAGAGAGGATGTGAGACCTGAAAACAGCTGTATATGTTTCTTTGTAAATCATTGGGGGAGGGGGGTAACGCTTTTAGATTTGTTTAATTTCTGCATTTCTTAGAACCTATCATTTCCTGCAAACAAGAACCAAATCCGGTGGCTTCGGTATTGACGAGACCTATCTTCTTCTTATCCATTGAACGATGCGCTCTGGGTGCTTCCGTAAACTCATTACACACACAAAAATGCCTTGATAATTTTTTTTTCCTTTCAGTTTTAATTTTATTTCTTAAGGACAGTTCGTTATGCAGATTCAAATACTGTTTTTCGTTTCCGATCTGTGAATCTTTTGGACGCTCTTTTGACAGATCTATTCTGAGTGTTTAGAAATAGCTTACCTTCTTCTCTTTTGTTCTGTTTAGGAGCGGGATAAATTCTACTTGTCTCGTAGTGTTGTTCTGGAGCTCCTGCAGGCGCTGAAGCTCAAATCCCCTTTACCAGACACAAACCTCCTCCTCCTTGTCCAGGTGGGCGTATGTGTTGTTTGTAATACTTTCCACAAGATCCACTATGTTTGGAAAAATTCAAGAAGGTGTGGGGCATATGCATAAATCAAATATCTCCACCCAGGACTGAGAAGTCATCTATCTTCTATGAGCCGTGATCAAACCACTGTTACACACTTAGCACCTCCACTGGCTAAACAAGATGAAAAGGGACTATTTATTTTGTCCCCTGCTGTGGAACTGGTTCTGTGAGGGGCAGAGAGAATAATGAAACAGTCATTTCTGTCCTCAAGAAATTTGCAGCCAGGTAGGTCGGAGGGCAACTCACTGACAGCTAGTGGAGCTGACAGAGGACTACTGAGGCCACAAGTGGGGGACCAGGCTGAGGTCTGCTTGCAGAGTCCATGCATGTGGGTGGGTCGCCAAACCTCCTTGCAGCAGTGAGGGTAGGCCCGACCGCATACCGTCCAGTGGCGGGGCCTGGAGTCCAAGCAGGGTGGCAGGTGGGTGTGAAAAGCACCAGCACCCAGGGGAGCCCTGAGGCAGAGGGGCTTGAACGCATACAAGGCAGTGTCTGGAGAACTTACAGAGTTGGTGCTTTGGGCCGTAGGGTTGCTCATGAGGGGCTGGAGCCCTCCATCCCTAGTACCCCTAGCTCACCATCTTAGACAAGCATGCAGGTTTTTTTTTTATTGCAGGAGACCAGCTATGACTCGTGCCATGAGAGAGAGAAGGAGATATAATCAGAGTCCTGGGGGCAGTTGAGAGCAGGAGGCATCCCATCTCATGTGAGGTGAAATCAGGGAAGACTTCTTGAAGGAGGTGGCATTTGAGCTAGGCCACAAAGGACCGGTGGGTGCAGGCAAAAGTCTTCCTATGAGGTTGGAGTTCAGCACAAGAGGCTGATTGGCTTCAAGCAATGGGGGGAGGCTTCAACAGGAAGGTGGAATAGATGGGTTTGAGAAAAGCAGGCTGGCTATGCTAGAGAGGTTAGCAGGATATCAGGTAACCTGGGACCCCGCCTCACACTCCAGGGGCTGAGGCTAGATTTAAAAAGACTTGGCTGTGAGCCAGGGCTAGGACCAGAGTATCATTCAGACCGCCTTTGTGCAAAGTGTGCAGCAAATGAGTCACAGCTGTTTTATTTCTTCCTGATGAGCATTGAGACCAGTCCCAGGGGCTTGGCCTACAAGCTTGAGGTTAAATGACTGGAGGAAAATGGGAGCTTGATATCGAGGAACTAGACAAGTTTGCCCTGAATCTTAGGCACCCCAGGTGCCATTTGGAGAGATGAGAGAGAACCTCATCTCATCTAAGGGCCAGGTGTGATGGGCCTGTGATGGGCCAGGTACCATGCTGGGTGCTTTACATATTACCCTCACTTAATCCTTACAACCATGTGAGGTATTAGTTCTGCACCGCAGGTGAGGGACTGAGGCTCAGGGAGGTACAGTGACTTGCCCAAGACCACACAGCTGGCAGAAGTAGTGTCCACATCTGACCGCAGGGTCTGTTCACAGCCTAGTCAGGCTCCTTGCATCACTTGCCCCTCTTAAGAGCTCCTAGCTGTTTGCAGTGCCTTCCTCTCTGTCCATACAAATCCGTTCTTCCAGCCTCTGGCTAACTAAAAGAATTCTGCTAAAATTCTGCTTTTTCTCAGATCACTCCCTGCACTGATAACCTACGCTGATCTGAACTATGCTGTCTTCCATCACATGGCCCCATGTGCCCCTTCAGTAGATGTTTGCTGGCCATGTGTCTAGGGCTGGGTCCTAGGGATACAGAGATGTAAAAGGCATGAACCCTATCCTGATAATGTGCGAACCACTATACTGAAAGTCTGCACAATATGTAGAGTACTGGAGAGGAGGGAGCAGCCAGTTCAGCCTGGGAGATGGAGAATGGCTCAGTAAGCCATCAGGAGCCCAGACCTGGCCCAGGGGCCAGGGAAATGAATAAGCCATGGCTCCTTCCTTCCAGGAGTTTACTGTCCAGGAGGTGAAGTTGACATGTAAGCAAGCATTTCCAACACAGGGTGATGGGTACAGCAGCAGAGGTGTACACTGAGTAAGGAAGTGTGTAGAAAAGGGACCATGTGGACCTTAACATATGTACAGAAGCTCAGGAGAAGAGGAGGAGAGTACCCGTCATTTACTGTTTAATACCCACTACTGATCTCCTTCCTCCCGACCACATACCACTAATCCTTAGAACCAGAGTTGAATTTTTCTCAAAGGCATGAGATCTAAGAAGTTGGTGTACTTTCAGTAAGCCATGGCCTGGCTTTCCAGGGCACACTGAAGCTCTTTGAGAGCAGAGATGGCTGGCAAACGGCAGCAATGAATGGCAGGCATGATGGAGTCAGAATGAAACGGCTCCCATTGTACCAGGGTGCTAGAAAACCCCAGAGGAAGACAAGACAAATCAAAGCCAGGAACTATTGGCGTTCCTAAGGAGAGACAGACTTTGAGTCTCTTCCCATGGATTGCCACTGGCCAGCCCTTCCTCCTTACCCTGGGCAGCGTCACTGCTTTTGCGAACAAACAACTTTGACACAAACAGACCATAAGGATTAATGGGATCAACACTGGTTAGAAGAGGGCAAGTGAACTGGGCTTAGGGGGGAAAAGCCCATGAGGGGTTTAAGCTAGCAGGTTGACAGTGTCTGGGAGTCACTTGCTTCTGATAGTGTTCTGGATGGGGACCTGCCCCCTCAAAAGAGCCTGGGTTTCCAGAAGCAGAAGGTGCTTGCCTGCTTCCATCGGAGAACGTTCCCTTGGTTGCCCTCTGTCTTGAGCAGAGCTGACCCGTGTGGCTGAACTTCTTGGGGTCTAGCACGCTGTACAGGGGCTGCTGCTGGGGCCTGGCTCTCTGTGAAGTACGTTAGTCAACCATAATAAGCACTTGTCACAGGGCAGCAAAAGAACACTGACAGTTTAAATTGCCCAGTGTTTCAGGAAACCATGAAAACAGTGATTATTGGATCACAGCTAGGTGAATAAATAACAAAAACAAATTAGCTTTAGGAATAAAGAAGCCAAAAAAGTCGATTGTCCTGAATGTGGGGTGTTTTTTTTTTGGTTCTTATATACCATTTCAAATAAACACCACCTCCATCATTTTAAAACAAGTGTATGTTTGTCATTGAGTCATTACATTTTAAGAGCTAAGTTGTAAGATTTTTTAGGTTGGAGAGGTATTTCAGAGATGATTTGAGGTCATGCCAGTGAGAAACAACTTTATGAATAATGTTTCAATCATCCCAACAAAAAAAATATTAAACATGATGCCATTTTGAAGTATTATGTCTTTGTTCTATACGCAGTACTCTTAGAATAAACCATTTTGATTCCTGAGAGAAATAAAAGTGAGGCATGCTTTAAAAAACCAGAGTACTTTCTCTCTCTGCCTGGTGGTTCCTGGCGAAGCCATGGAGAGAGGTCCTCCATGGGGCCCCCTCATGGGCTGAGGGAGAAGCATCTTTTGTCTCTCTTCAAGGATAGACATCATTCTGTAGGGTTTCCCAATTCCATTTTCTCTTGCCCTTCACTGCCTGGTTTCTGTGGGTGTTCTCTGGAGGGTGGCGGAGGTGATAGCCTTTCTCTGGTGGCTTCTCTTAGGCCAGTGGATCTAGTCTGCAGGCAGAGAAGAGCTTTCCTCTTTACTGATGGCGCATCAGTTTCTGATACCTGGAGGACCCAGGCTCACAGTATGGACAGATAATATGTCTGGGGCTGACAGTGATTTCTTCCATAGCTATCAGCAAACATAATCTGATGGCAGTGGGGGTGGCTCTGTTTAACTGAAAAATAGAACTTGGAAACAGAAAAGAAAGCAACAATTGGAAGGAAAAACTCCCCCAGTGATCCATCATGAATGACACTGGCTCCATTTGGTGACAAGAAAGTCAGTTGCTCAGATCTTGGGTTTACCCTTCATTCTTCCATCCCACAGAGACCGCCAGGGTATTTCCATTAGCACTCCTCTAATGATGTGCTAGTTAGATAAGTTCACAGTCATGGAGCTGTTCCTATTCTTCTCATAGGTAGATGATACCTTTGTTGTTTATCAAATACTCTGCCCTTA
The DNA here is from genome assembly GCA_017311185.1 of Proteles cristata cristata. Lineage (NCBI taxonomy): Eukaryota > Metazoa > Chordata > Mammalia > Carnivora > Hyaenidae > Proteles > Proteles cristata. The sequence continues at coordinate 362,882 of JAESUZ010003182.1, forward strand.
AAGAACAATGAAACATTGCCCAAGTTTTGTGCAGCCACCCAAGTTTGAAATGTTTCAGGGTCACGATACGTACCTATCTGTTTTCTAATTCCTAGAAATTCTTTCTGGAGGCCTGGCATCATGGGAAATCTCCCACCTGCTCTCTTGTGGCTATCTAACCATAGACTCCTGTTACTTGTTTTTACCTGCATCTAAAGTCAGAAGGCCTTAAATGTGCAAGTAGATGTTTTGTTTTTTAAAGAAAAAGAGGCTCGGATGTAGGAAAGAATTTGCCAAATAAGAAAAATATATGTATTCTTCAGAATCTACCTTGTTAACCCTCATGGTATCATTCTTCTGCACATTGGACAGATGCTGTCTCTTGTTTTAATTCAGACCTGTCAACATTTTAACTTTCACTCATGACATCTTCTCTTCTGCCAGTCTGCCATAGGTATTTTAGGTGTAATAGGCTATCATAAGTGTTCTCTAGATAGATTAAAGCAGAATTTTCATAATAGGGTGGTAACTCATTTAAAGCCTCTGTAAAGGCTCTATGAGCCCAGGTCAAAAAGAGTTTCCTCGGCTCTTATTCTGTGTTGAGAGTAGACATTCTGCTGATTTGCATGGGGCACCCGCACTGTGTGGGATATGCCTGCACAGTCAAGTGTGAGAAACTGTGTGGGTGAAAGATTTCTCTTTTAAAGATAGGTTAGTGGTGGGCTAGAGGACAAAGGATTGTCAGAGGTACGCCTGTTGTTTTTAAGTCACAGATACTATTGTCGTGGGGTATTCCCATTAGTTGAGTTAGTAATTATCTGATCACTCTCTGGATAAGAGGTGGAGATACTATTTTGAGTCTCATTTTGATAATGAATTTAGTAAGACACATAATGGATATCGTCTTCCTTTCGTATTCTTTTGTATTCATGTGGGAGTGTGTGTTTCAGTAGCATATTTCTGTCTCAAAGTATGAAAGTCTTCCTTCTGCAACAGACATCCTTCCCCTCTCTGGTTTTAGTTATGTCTATATTGTGAGCAATTCTACAAAATTATAATGGAGCTTTTCAGCTTATGGTTGGCAGCTATGTAATGAAAAGGTTTATTAAGGTTTTAGTTGTACATGTTATGTTGAAATGACACTGGATTTATTTCTTTTTATTTTTATTAAAAAAAAACTTTTTTAAAATGTTAAGTAAACCCCACACCACACATGGGGCTGGAACTCACAACCCCAAGGATCAACTAAGCCATTGAGGTGCCCCCCAAATTACACTGGATTTAAGTGCATTGATAAAAAATAAATAGTAGATGGGTTTTTTTCCCCACATTTATTTTTGAGAGAGACAGAGCATAAACTGGAGAGGGACAAAGAGAGAGGAAGACACAGATTCTGAGCTGTCAGCACAGAGCCCGAAGCGGGGCTCGAACCCACAAACCATGAGATCATTCCCTGAGCGAAAGTCGGATGCTCAACCAACTGAGAGCCACCCAGGCGCCCCAATAGCAGATGGTTTTAGAGGCTATCCACTTTTATATCCATTAAAATACCAGACTCTCCACCGTACTTCCATAAATTTGGGGACGGAGGATAAGTTTCTGATTAATTCGGACTTTTAAGAGTCACCAAAAATCAGACGTTTTAATTTGGCCTCATATCTTGGTGCCGTGTGGCTGACAGCCTCCTTCCATGATGCTGCTCGTTCTGCTTGGCTGAGTATAAGTGAGAAAGGCTTCTGCTCTGGGGAGACAGAGACATTGGAGTTTTCTTCTCTGCGAAGCTCTTCTTGCTCTCCAGGGCACAGCCAGGCCAGGCAAGCACACTTTCGGGGGACCCAGGCTTGAACCCACCTCAGAGCATCTCTGCCGCCCTGGCTTCCCTCTCCTCAGGCTTGCGTGCAGTTCTTCCTCTCCCTCTGGCCTCTCTTGGCTCTCATTTCCGTTGCAAAGAAATTAATTAAAATGTTGGTATCCTGACAGAGGTTTTGAAACTTAGTTATAAGTAGTTTGTCTTAGATTGCAGACTCTGATAGCTTTTGAAAATACATTTTATGGGAAAACATGCAATATCTGCCAGGAGGTTTGGACAGTTTTCTTCTTTTGAGCATGTACTTCTATCAAATATTTTACTTCTTTTTACTGACAAGTTCTGGCCAAAGTTCTAGGCTTTTCTTTTTTTAAAAAAAAAAATCTTGATGGGGCGCCTGGGTGGCTTAGTCGGTTAAGCGTCCGACTTTCGCTTAGGTCATGATCTCACAGTTCGTGGGTTCGAGCCCCGCGTCGGGCTCTGTGCTGACTGCCAGCTCAGAGCCTGGAGCCTGTTTCAGAGCCTGTGACTCCCTCTCTCTCTGACCCTCCCCCACTCATGCTGTCTCTCTCCTAGAAATAAATAAAACATTTAAAAAAAAAATTAAAAAAAAAAATCTTGATGTATTTGCTTTTTCTAAGATTGGGAATAAGTCCTGGTTGGAGAGCTGACATAAGACATAAGGATATCTGAATAAAATAAGGGAAAATTGCAGGTATTCCCTGGATATTACCTGGTGGCACTTCCTTTGCTAGATTCAGAGTTAATGGCCAAATAGACTCCTCAGCCTCCTGGAACTGTATTTGAGGCAAACGGAAATAACTGTATGTGAATGTGGAGTGGCGGTATGAATCTGCTCTTGCAATGTGACTTTCAGGGACAGCTCTGCCTGTTGTCCTCTGGCCCCCAGCTCAGTTATGTGTTGAAACACCTCTCCTGGAGGACCACACTTGACGACCAGCTCTTGAACGAGGCCTTGAATGAGAAGCCTCAGGGATGCTTACCCTCAGAAGGGCTTTGGCCTAAATCTCCGCATTGTTAGCACAAACCTGCTACCTATTAATAATGCTCTGATTCTGACCCCTGATTAGCCTGATTACATTCTGGCTTCTGTTCTTCATCAGGCTCCCTTGAGCTTTTCTGTAGGACCCTGACCCGTCTTATTTCTCCCCAGTTTGCCAGGGAGCTAACCTGCCTTGCTGAACTCATCATCTTGATCTTCCTAACTTTTCTGTGCTCTTCTAGACTGAGAGTGGAGTTAGAAGGAAGAACTGTCAGTGTGAAAGCTTCTTTCAGAGCCGCTGACCCATGCACAGCAGCAGCTTGGGACCCCGAAGTTGTTGGGGCCACTGGCCAGAGGCCAGGGAAGAGAAATTAACCAGGACCTACTAGCTCATAGCAAGTTTGCAGACTTCATGTTTAACTTTTTTCTTGAAACCATTAATAAATAGTTGGGTGTTGCACGAGGTGGGAAACACCTATAAAAATCTGTAATGAAGCAAATGAGATTGGAACCTGGCCAATCTGTCCTCATCCTGATCTTGTCACTATTGATTAATGGATTCATTTCACAAAGTTTTGCTGAGCACCTCCGTGACGTCAGGCAGGAAGCTTGTCAGGCAGGTCAGATGCATGGATGGCGTCTGTGGCCTTGCACAGCTTGTAGCAGGTTATGAAATAAACTCATAGGTCACTGTAGTCTAAGGTCATGACTTTTACAGTGGAAGTGTGTGAAGAGTCCTGAGGGTCAAGGGCAAGAGTGGGGCATCACCAGCAGCACAGAAGATAGGCATGGGTGAAGTGAGAGAAGAAACAGATTACTCACAATGAGATTGGTTATTTTTCTGTTTGCATTTTAAGTGTATAATGATAGAAGTCTGGAAGATCTATGAGAAGTCAGGATCTCTCAAGAAGCACTAGAGAGTAAATATAATAACTTCAGAATAAATCTGACAGTGTTGATGTCTTTCCTTTCTCCCTTGATTGAACGTGCCATTTCAGTGCCACTTAGCTGTCTGAGTAAAGTAAGAGTCTGTGTGTTAATCTCAGTCCTATGATTCTTAATTTCTGATAGGAACAAACTGTCATGATTAGTAAGCCCCATATATCCAGGGAAGATTGTCACGGGAGTAAACACTAATGAATTTAGGCCAAGTTAATAAAACTATAAATAACTTATTACTGTCCAAGTGCTCTTAAAAGTAATTATGCTTTCAATTTCTTATTAGTTTATTTGTGCAGATGCTGGAACCAAACTAGCTGAGTCCACAATCCTGAGCAAGCAGATGATTGCCTCCGTACCTGGAGTAAGTCCTGACCGAATTAATCGTTTACATTTTGCATTTCTTCTCATTTCCCCATTTGGTTAAAGAGGTATTTTTGGCCTGTGCCCTGGTTCATTTTTGATAGAATAAATACTGTAAAATTGAAAACATGTTAGCATTTTTTTAAAAAGAGAGGTAGTGAAAATTTAAATTAATCCCAGGCCCTGGAAACTTTTAATTCCAGGAAACATGAGTAAAATTGAAGCAGCCAGTTGAGGGGAGGAGAGAAATTACAAGACATACAAAATAGATTTGATTTAGTTCAATTTTTCCAGAATCAGTTTTCTTATACTGGCTCCTGTTAACCAATTTGATTTAACTACTGCCAGAAAAAAATAAGCATTGTGATACTTTGTTTTTCTTTACAATATTTCCTCGGAAATTTAAAAATTCCCTTGTTATCAACTAGTGAACTATTTGGCAAAATAGTTTAAGATTCTCACTGAAGGGCTAAGGATGAGAAACCACAATAACATTGATAGCAAGTTGACTACAATGAAACTCAGAAACTTTATAGATATTAATTCTTCACTGAAAAAAATTAAATTTTTAGCAGAGAAAATTAAAAAAAAAAAGAATCAGCTAGAATCCCTCTGCCTTACAATGAGAACCATTGCTTTGGAAATTTTTTTCATTTTTTGATCTATTCAGTGTACTAATTTGCTTATTTCCATATTGTTAGAAGTTTATTTACTTTCCAGTTTCATTTCTGGTCTATATATATTCCTACAAAGGCCATCATCATGTTTATTTTGAGCTATATCCTTGGCATAAAGTCCTTAGAGAGTAGGATTATCTTGATGGTATGTATTTTCATATTGTTTTCTAAAAGTCTTTTATTTATTTACATAGTATACCAATTTTACCCATAATGCTAAGCATTATATTTTTAAAGTACTGTTTATTTAAATTTTTTGGTGTGGAGAAATTTTATGACCAAGGAAAAATAGTAATTCAACCCAGAGATAATTTTATGGCCAACATATTAATGTTTTGTTTTTGTTTTGTTTGTTTTTTTTTTTTACTTTTTCTATGCATTTTTTTTAAACATAGTTCAAACCATAGTATATAAATGTGGCTTTGGCTTCATCTGTTATAAGCATTTTCCCCAAAGTTTGATGGCTGCAGAGTTATTACCTCATGTGAATGTACCATTAAATAGTGGTTAAGTGTACAGGGGTTAGACTCACACCAGAGTTTGAGGTCTGCCATTTACTAGCTGTGTGATCAGGAAAATTATTTAACCTACGATTCTTGATTTGTATTATCCATGGAATGAGATATGAAAGGGCCCAATGTCTAGTTTGAGGACTGAGTGAGATAGTGTATGCAAAGCATATTAGCATAATACCAGACATATAGCAAATGCTAAATAAACATTACCTATTACAGATAATGTTAAGAAACATTAATTGTGTGTAGTTTTATTTTCAATATTCTGCAATTGTAACTAATGTATGAGAAACATCTTTGTGTTTAAATCTTTGTCCATATTTGAGACTATTGTTTTAAAATGGATTTTGGGGAATAGAATTACTAGACCATGCTTTTTAAATTAAAAAAAAAATGTTTATTTATTTTGAGAGAGGGAGTGTGTGCGTGAGCAGGGAAGGGGCAGAGAGAGAGAGGGAGAGAGAGAATCCCAAGTGGGCTCGGCACTGACAGAGGGGGCTTGATCCCACAAACTGTGAGATCATAACCTGAGCCAAAATCAAGAGTTGGACGCTTAACTAGCTATGTGTTTTGAAAGAGCCACCCAGGTGCCCCTAGACTATGTGTTTTTAAAGAGCTCTTAATAGTAGTTAGGGTGACCATGAGAGACTCTTGAATGCCGAGAACAAACTGAGGGCAGTTGGGGGTGGAGGAGAGGGGAAGGGAGGTGATGGCCATGGAGGAGGGCACTTCTTGGGATATGCACTGGGTGTTATATGGAAACCAACTTGACAGTAAACTATTAAAATAGTAGTTAGGGTAAAGAAGGATGCCATGTGATGAGTTCCCAGCCACTTAGCACACAGAACGTTTATTGTTTGCCTATATAAAGTTTAAATGGGTATCCTGATTAGGAGGAGGAGGACTTTCAAATGAAAGTTTAGAGGTCAGGTTCCTTCTGCCATGTACAGCCCTCTGCAATCAGCTGTTGGCTAGGGAAAGAGAAGAGAATATGGTACATTGGAAGGTTCCCGGGGCCAGGTCTGAATGTTGTCTTTTTCTTCTACTCCCATCTCATGGGCTAGAACTGGCATATGGCCACACCTAACTGCAAGGGATGATGGGAAATCTGGTTTAGGCACATGCTAGGGAGGAAGAGAAATGGTACTATGAGCACTTAGCCAGTCTCTACTGAACACTCACTAGTTTCCATATTGTTTAATCCTTTATTTTTTTTTTAATATATTTTTTTAATGTTTTATTTATTTCTAGGAGAGAGAGAGACAGCGTGAGCAGGGGAGGATCAGAGAGAGAGGGAGTCACAGACTGAAACAGGCTCCAGGCTCTGAGCTGGCAGTCAGCACAGAGCCCGACGCGGGGCTCGAACCCACGAACCGCGAGATCATGACCTAAGCGAAAGTCGGACGCTTAACCGACTAAGCCACCCAGGCGCCCCTTTTTTTTAATGTTTTTATTTATTTCTAGGAGAGAGAGAGAGAGAGAGATCGTGAGCAGGGGAGGGTCAGAGAGGGAGACACAGACTCCGAAATACGCTCCAGCCTCTGAGCTGGCAGTCAGCACAGAGCCCAACGCGGGGCTCGAACCCACGAACCGCGAGATCATGACCTAAGCGAAAGTCGGACGCTTAACTGACTAAGCCACCCAGGCCCCCCTTGTTTAATCCTTTAAAACTCAGCATATGCCATCTCTGTGATAGCTTAAAAAATAATATTCCTGAAAAATAAAAGTTTTATTGAAATCAACAAGTAAAGACGAACATTCCGATAACAAAGAAAAAGCAAAAAGAGTTATAGGGGTGCCTGGGTGGCTCAATCGGTTGAGTGACTGACTCTTGATTTTGGCTCAGGTCATGACCTTACAGTTTGTGAGACTGAGCCCCGCATGGAGCTCTGCATTGACAGCATGGAGCCTGCTTGGGATTATCTCTTTGTCTCTCTCTCTCTGCTGTCCCCTGCTTGCATGTACACACTATTTCTCTCTTTCACTCTCTCTCTCTTCACCTCTTGAAAACAAATAAATAACACATTCAAAAAAAGTTATAAGATCCATATATGGAAACTTTTCCAATGACCAATAAGCCATTCAAAATCTACCTCTTACCCTCACAAGTAACTCAGTGAACTATAAATTAATATAAAGTATTAAAATATTTAAAAATATAAAATTTAAATCAGCTAGCAACTCAACAGGTTTTTCTTAATGATTGAAGTTATTGATGATGTGAAACCAGCATTCTTATGAACTGCTGGTGGTAGTGAAAATTGGTACAACTTTGCTGAAGAACAGTTTGATAATTTACTTCCAGTAATATATTTGAGAAAATAATTTAATACATACATAAGGAATATATTTATTAAAGCAGCATTTAAAATGGTAAAAGTATGGAAGCAAAATTAAGATCTAACACTGGCATATTGTTTTTTTTTAACTTTTAAAATTTGAGTGTAGCCAACACACAATGATACATTAGTTTCTGGTGTACAATGTAATGATTGCACAAGTTTATGTTACACCTTGCTCACCCCTAAGATAGCTAACATCTGTCGCCATACAACACTATTACAATATCATTGACTATATCCTTTATGCTGTGCCTTTTATTTCTGTGACTTCTGAATTTCATAACTGGAAGACCGTCTCCCACTCCTCTTCATTCATTTTGCATACCCTCACCCTTCTCTCCTCTGGCTACCATCAGTTTGTTCTGTGTTTATAGGTCTGATCCTGCTTTGTGTTTGTTTGTTTATTTATACTTCCTTGTTATTTTAGAGTCCACATATGAGTGAAATCATTTGGTATTTGTCTTACTCAGTCTGCCTTATTTCACTTAGCATTATACCTCTAGCTCCATCCATGTCTCAAATGGCACAATCTCATCCTTTTTATGGCTGAATAATATTCCATTCCACATCTTCCTTCTCTTTTTATCTATGGGTGAACATTTAAGTTGCTTTCATATCTTGGCTATTATAAATAATGCTGCAGTAAACATAGGGGGCGGGGTGCATATGTCTTTTTGAGTTAACGTTTTTGCTTTCTTTGGGTGAATACCCAGTAGAAGACTTTTTGGATCATACAGTGTCTCTATATTCAGTTTTTTCAAGAACCTCCACACTGTTTTCTATAGTGACTGTACCAGTTTACATTCCCACCAACATGACACAAGGGTTCCTTTTTCTCCACATCCTCAGCAACCCTTGTTACTTCTTGTCTTTTTATTTTTAGCCATTCTGACAGCTGTAAAGTGATATCTCATTGTGGTTTTGATTTGTATTTCCCTGATGATAAGCCAGGTTGAGCATCTTTTCATAGTCTGTTGGCTATCTGGATGTCTGCTTTGGAAAAGTGTCTGTTCATGTCTTCTGCCCATTGTAAAATCAGATTGTCCTTTTTTTTTTTTTTTTTTTTGGTGTTGACTAACATTAGTGTATTGTTTAAATAAAGTAAGGTACATCTATGAAATAGACTATTATGTGGCTACCACATCAAGTTCTCAAAGAGTAATTAATTGGAAAATGTTTATGATGGATTTAATTTAAAAGCAGGTTAGAAAACTATGTCAGCCTTATGAAAATTATATGTATATGTGTATGTTATATGTGTTCAAAACACGTTGGAAGGAAATATCAGGGGTGGCTGTTTCACAGATGGAGGACAGGAATTAGGACTATGTGATTTTTGTTCATTTCTATTTTCCGAGTTTTTCACAACTGAGCATGTGTTTCTTACAATCGAAGAAACATAACTTTAAAATCAGACATAAGTTTCAAGGAAGAATTGAGTGGGATTCACTTGCATTCGTGTTTTTGAGTTTAGAGTGCCTTTTCAATACCTTATCATCAGTTTTCTATTGAAACAAATATAGGCCTTTGAAAACAAGTGGAGCTTGACTCTTTTTCTTTTTTGTAAACAACACACCAAGGTTATGCTTATGTTCTGTGAAATAGAAAAAAAAAGGGGGGATTGGAAATTATATGCTTTGTTTTATAAGTGTAGATGGTTCCCCAAAGTAATGCTGTATTTAAAGGCTTTTATCAGATGTAGATCCCATCTCTGGAGCAAAAGTAACTGAATATTAGTAAATTCTTTGCTCTTATTCTTTGAAATTCAAAGTGAAAAGACAAATATTGAATAATACTCCAAGTAATTATTTTCTTTGACATTTGCCTAGTTGAAATGATATAAAATGCTGCCTGTGAAAGAATCAAATCCCTTTCAAGAAATTAAAGAACAGAGTATAGGCTCCTGTTTGCATGACATGTGAAAGGTCAGAGAAAATGGAATAAATCAGAGGGAAATCCTTTCTTGCACCAAAGGATTAATATTCCAAAAGCAAGAACACAATAACCTTTTATAATTCCTTCACTTGATGTAAATTAAAAGAAGAAAACCTTAGAACATATGAAATGCTTGGGAAACACTCTGATGGAACCACCAATGACCTGATTTTACTGTTTGTTATCCTGTCAGAGGAATTGACAGGCGTAACATTGTAGAAGAGATAGAAGGTGATATAGTTCAGGGCTGTGCAGATTTACATGAATATGGGGAAATGAGAGCCACTGGGTGAGCTAGTTAAGTATCTAATGTTCCAGATTTTCCAAAAGAAAGCTAAGAAAGGCCTTAGCATAGTATTCAGATGGCTTCAAAGACGGCCTCCTTTTGAGCCACGTTTCACCCGGCCTGATGCGTGGGTTTTCTCCTACAGCTTTGATGTGGCAGCCTGCCCGTTCAGCTTCCTTTTCTTTGCTTCTAATCCTAAACTCACTGCACTGCCCTGGGCAGGTTTCTGTCATTTAATAACCAGAGACACAAGTATGCTTTCTTTGCCTTTAAAACTTCCCAAACATGCTGCCGGTGCGTGTGGGGAAGTTGATAATTTCTTTTTTTTTTTTTTCTTGCTTTATCCCTAGCAAGAACGCAGCCATCACACATTTTTCTATTTAATAGACGCCTGCTGTGTGTAAAGAGTTAAATTGTAAATGACTTGAATAGAAGAATTTTTGAGCCTTGCAGCAAACATGATGTTTGTTTATATGCTTTTCTTTTTTGATGGAAAAAAAGATTCGAGATTCTGGTGTTAGAATTAGGTGGCACGTATTTTATGTGTATCTAAGACTCCCCAGAGTGATAGGGGTGACTGTAATTTTAAAGTGGTTCATGTCATAAAGACTCTGATCCTAATGGCTTTATATAGGATACGTCTGTGTATCCAGACCAGTTTAAATTTTTTTAATGTTTATTTATTCTTGGAGGGGAGGAGCAGAAAGAAGGAGAGACAGGATCAAAGCAGGCTCCAGGCTTTGAGCTGTCAGCAAGAGCCTGATGTGGGGCTCGAACCCATGAACCGTGGCTTAACTGGAGCCCCCAGATCAGTTTATAAACAAGCAGACAGGGTCGCTCTGTCGGTTGAGTGTCCAACTCTTGGTTTCAGCTCAGGTCATGATCTCATAGTTTGTGAGTTCATCCCCACGTCAGACTGTGCGTTGAAGGTGCAGAGCCTGCCTGGGATTCTCTCTCTCTCCCTCTCTCTCTGCCCCTCCCCTGCTCATGCTCTCTCTTTTTCTTTCTCAAAATAAAAAACACAAAAACAAAAACAGATGGGCATCGAGGAAGAGCACTTGTGGGGACGAGCACTGGGTGTTGTATGTAAGCGATGAATCACAGGAATCTACTCCCCAAACCAAGAGCACACTGTACACACTGTGTTAGCTAGTTTGACAATAAGTTATATTTGAAACAAAAACAAGACAAAAGCAAGCAAAAGAAATCAGTTAGATCACCCAGTGCGGGGGGAAAAAGGGTGTTAACTCTGCCTAGCCCAGGCTGCCCCTGTTTCTTAGCTCTTCACCACAAACCTTTTATCAATTTTTGTCCAAACTGCGGGCAGACAGTGACAGACTATGGAGAGTAATGGAGTGAGTCAGAACCCCAGATTTATGAAACAGCTCATTAGTAAGCAGTGTGAAGTCAGAACAAGACAGGGACCACAGTCAGAGCCAAAGTGAAGGCAGAGGGCCCACCTGGTGGTGTCGTTGTGTTTCAGTGTGGGACAGCCGCGATGGAGTGTGTGAGGCAGTACATCAACGAGGTACTGGACTTCATGGCGGACATGCACACCCTCACCAAGCTGAAGGTAAGAGGGCTTGCTTACACTGCTCACCTCTCCCATGAGCAAGACACAGAGACGGTTGTAGGGAATTATGCAGACCAACGGAATTTATTGTTATCTGGGGCGTCGAGTTGGCTATGGCGCTCCCTAACAAGTCCCTGTCTCGGGAGCCTGGAGAACTGAGTTCAGCCTGTGCAAGAGGGAAAAGGAAAGGAAAGGCTGTTTGCATGGCAGGAGTTCTGTGCATGGCTCTACTTTTGCCATTCATTCAGTTCTCCTGGTGTCCCTGTTAAAGTGTCCCTATTCCACAGATGTAGAAACTGAGGCCTGGGGTGGTGCAGTGATTCGTGCTCAGGGTGGCGCTACTGATAAGTGGTGGAGTCAGGGTGGGCCTAAGACTGTAGCGGCTCCAGATCATTCTCTTTTCACAGTGCCATGTGGTATCATTTAACTACCTTTGAGCCTCAGTTCCCTCATCTGCGACACAAGCCTAATATCTACCTTTGCCAGTTGTTACGGGGTTTGATGTGGCACAGTGCATGCAAAGAGACTTTTGTAAACCAGAACACATTATGCAAACATAAGCCTTCCATGGTTATCTGCATCAGAGCTCTCTTCTTCGAGACAATAATTAAAGACAAGAGATGGAGCAAAATCTGATTTGCAAGTGGGCGAGATCCCAGCGAAGTTGTCGAGCTTATTGACTGAGTGCTTTGCAGGGTGGGATGAATTGCTGATGTAAGTCAACTTCCCTGCTGTGAGTTGACTAGGGAGCTGAAAGACTGATAGTCTGAGAGATTTGGGGAAGGCCCTGGACAGAGGGCAGAAGAGAAAGCAAACACAGTCCAAGGAGCAGCCAGATGGCAACCTGGCACTAAATGATCCCTTTTTGATAAATAGGATCTAGTCATCCCAGAAGCTCATCAGCTACAAATGAGGTTCCTCCATCGCCTAACTCAGTTTCTAGACTCTGTTCACAAGATCCAAGTGCCTCTTGGGATAGGCATGGATTTGCAAATGCTGGGTAGAAAGTAGAACCGGAATTTAAGCTGGTGACTTCTCACAGCATCTGAACCCAGTCATTCCTAAGTAAGTACCCCTGGTACTTGACCGCGCACTGGTTACTGAGTGCGGAATCTGGTTGCCCATGTTCAGATGACTTTGGGATCAGGTGTCAACAGGAGGAGACCTCATTACCGAAACAGATTAGCTAGCTCTGTAACCACTTCCAAAATACAGAGAAAACAGAAAGAAGGATCCATGATGATCAAAAGGTCAGGGACCAGAGATATAACCCAGCCCTCTGATTTCACATAGATTAGGAGACAGATCAAAAAGGCCAAGTGGCAAGTGGCCTAAACTGGGGCTGAAGCCTAGGTCTCAGTTTCCATTTCAGTGCTCTTTCCACTAAGCCACCCTGAGAAAAGGAATTTTTCTAAATTGATTCAACAAATATGTACCAAGCACAAGCACCTCTAATGTGCCTGGCATTGTTCTGGGCAGGTAGGGATACAACAATGAGCAAAAAGACACAGTAGCCATGCTCATTTAATTTACAGTCTGGTAGTGGGGTGCCAAATTTAATGGAAATCTCATACAAGATAAAGTAAAGTCATAATTGCTATGGAGGAGGGGTACACGGTGATATAGGAGCTTCTAATAGGTCAGGGAAGACTTCCTGGAGGAAGTGACACTTGAGCCGAAATCTGAACAATGAATAGCAGTTAATTAGGTGAAGCGAGGCAGGAACAGTGTTTTGGGCAGAGAGACCAGCGCAAACAAAGGCCGGTAATGGGAAGGAGCCAGTGTAGAGGGGATGAAGGGGTAAGATGCAGAGGTCTACAGTCACTAGATCATCCCAGGCTTTTTAGGCCACGCTAAGGAATCCCCCCTCCCCCATTTTATCCTAAGAACAATGGGAAACCACTGAAGTTGGTTAAATGGACTGTATACTTGGGAGCAGTGATAGAAGGTAAGGGAATGACAACCCGATCTTTTTAAAGAGCGACCAGGAATTTTCCAGGTACTCGGCCACAGCCACGAAATGCCGTTTGTTTTTGCAGAGCCACATGAAGACATGTTCCCAGCCTCTGCATGAAGATACGTTTGGTGGACACCTCAAAGTCGGGCTGGCTCAGATCACAGCCATGGAAATCTCACGGGGCAACCACAGGGATAACAAGGCTGTGATTCGCTACCTGCCGTGGCTCTATCATCCCCCTTCGGCCATGCAGCAAGGGTAAGGCCCTTTTTTATTTTAGCGGTGAGGGTCAGCAAGTCAGGGAACCACCCTGAGTTTTCTGGGACTCAGTAAGAGCAAATGAATGCCTTGAAGATGTATGGGAGTGCAGTGTGGTTGGTGGGGGAGGAGGGAGGTGAGCCACACCCTCATGCTTGCTGACCTGGCAGCATTTTTGACCACGACCACGCGTGCTACGCTGCCAGTAAGAGGAACTTGCCCTCCCACGAAGACCTCGGCCGTGTATTGATGGATGATGAGAACCTGGAGCTTAGAAGTGCAATTTTAACTCTTAATTTCAACTAGTTAGATAAATCAATAGGTGTTTATTGAGCACTCACATAGCTTCTGCCTTCAAGGAGCATGTTGGATTGCAGCGGGAGCAGAATCCCTGGCAGGAGGAAGTAGAGCGCAGCCAGGCAGGGAGGGAGGGGCACATGGCTGCTCTGCGTGTGCCCTCCGTTTCGCTCCGTCAGCTCCCTCGCTAGAGGGAGGGCTTGGAGTTGGGGGTAAGGAGGGCAGAGGGCAGCGGGAGACAATGACTATGGGCAGGAAAATGGGTGGCCTGTATGTCAGGTCTCCGCCTCTATTCCTTCCCCTCTAGTGCGATGTCAGACTTTCTAAAGGGAAGAAAGGAAAGAGGTTAGACAAAGAAGCTCGTCAGGAAGGTACCCAGGTTGATGGAAGAATGATTCTGAATCCCGTGTCACCAGAAGCTGCTCTTTACTCAAGCAGCTAAGGTCCCGGATGAGATCGGGCGAGCAGAAAAACAGGTGCATCATTTTGTTGGCACCGTCACCTGGGTGTTTTATTGTATGTGATTGCCTATAAAACCACACTTTTGATGCCATCAGTAAGCAGTTGGTGAGCGCCCAACAAAACAGAAACCATAAAAAATCGCCTTTAACACCTCCTTCTACTCGATAGGCCGAAAGAATTCATCGAGTGTATCTCCCGCATCCGTCTGCTGTCCTGGCTTCTCCTGGGCTCCCTCACTCATAATGCAGTGTGTCCAAACGCCTCCTCCCCGTGCCTGCCCATACCTCTGGATGCCGGCTCTCATATTGCAGACCATCTCATTGTCATCCTGATTGGATTTCCAGAGCAATCAAAGGTGAGCAGTTTCTCCAACCTTAAGACCATAGGCATCGAAATCACTAATGGAAACCCATACCAGCATTATGTTTCTTCTGAGAAGAAAATGCATCTTATCACTTGCCCCCTGTGAATGTTACAAAAGCAGCTTTGTGCTAATGCCTTATTTAAAGTTGTTTAAATTCCCCCCACTATTTTTTCTTCCCCCTTAAATTGTCCTTGTTTACTTTTATACAGATAAATTATGGAGGCAAGCAAGAGTTAGCTTCCTAGGCATCTCTGTCACAAAATAATGAAGAGAAATAAAAGGCTAGAAATATAATAAAAATCCCATGATCAGTTTTTGGAACCAAATATGAATTGGAGGGAAATTTTTGCTCTAAGTTTTCATGCTCTGTCTTTTCAACTCACATCTCTAGAGATAGATACATAAAGATACAAAATGAAAATAAGAAGGCCAGTTGGGAACTCACTAAAGCGCTCACTGGAATCATCTACACAGAGGAACTTTGTAAATTGTAGAGACAGATGATGTGCTTAAGGGAATAAAGTAAACCCAAGGCAGGCATCAGTCATGAGCCAGTGTAAGCAAACCAGACACGCTGATACTAATCAGCTAAGAGAAGCCAAGGGCCCTTCACGAGTTTAGGCAAGTTCTGGGAAGTCAGGGTGGGTTTGGGAGCAGCTGGGATGTGGGCCAGAGCAAGCTGACTCTGTAGTCAAGTAGAGAACCATCCAAGTGGCCTAAATGATGTTTGCAAAAGGGATCAGGCCGGCAGTTCCTAGTATTTCGAGACAGAGCTGTGTTTGATTCCTAACAATGGTACTTTGTCATTTGTGACCTTGACCTTGTGACCTCTCTGAGCTCCAGTTTTTCACCTGTCAGAGACGAGCGGATGGTTTGATAATTATAGAAGTGATCTTTGGAAAGTCTTTAGCACAGTGTCTGGGACCTCGTAGGTACTTGCTCAGTCGGTACTCACCGCTAGTAGTTATACTGTCTTTGCTGCTGCCATTTCTACTAAGTGGTGATAGTATAATGAATAAGTGCTGGGCAGTGTGCTCAGCTATGCCACCAGGTTCCTTGTAACTCCAGCTCTTTGAGGAGGGTGCTATCATCCCCATGTTACAGGCGAGGAAACACCCCAACATGGTAAAATGGTTATTGTCCCTGATCTAGTTGAGTGATGAGAACGTCATTGTCATTAACAGGAAAAGAGGTGGGTTGTGTTCTGCAAACCAAGGTGCCTTCTCTTTGGGAAGAGGCTTTGTTCTCTCAGCACACTCCCACTGACCAAGCGGAAAGCAGATTGCTTAAGGTGGTGAATCACGAATATGTAACTCATAGAGAACTCCTTCAGCCTCCGATCTCTGGAAGTAGATGTGCTTTGGCCATGCTTCTCAGGAGGCCAAGGCTGTGCAGGATGGGGCCTGTGGAGCGCCGTAGCCCACTGAAATGTAACAGCTCCTGTCTCCTCCTTTTCAGACCTCCGTGCTGCATATGTGTTCTCTCTTCCACGCATTTATCTTTGCTCAGCTCTGGACCGTATATTGCGAACAAAGTGCCGTAGCTACAAATGTCCAAAGTCAGAATGAATTCAGCTTCACGGCCATCCTGACCGCGCTGGAGTTCTGGAGCAGGGTGACACCCAGCATCCTTCAGCTGATGGCTCACAACAAAGTGGTGAGTCCATGAGTTCGTTTCCCATCTTGGATAAAAGATGTAACCCACACCCGGCCCTCACATTGCATGCTCTTTAAGGATTTCAATTGTAATATTACATCAATGGATCGGTGGGTTTTTACATTATAAGCTGGATATTCTGCTTGTGTAATAATTTTGATGAAGAACAGAGCAAGCAAATAAGTCTAATAAAAACAACTTTTGTTTGTTCCGCTTAGGGCCAAAAAAATTTTTATATGAAACTTCTATGTTTAAGGGTTGTTTTGTCCTATAAAGTCCAAAGGAGATTCATATTATTTTTGGATTCCAAGGCAATTTGGAAACCCCCTAGCCAATTGGGTCACCCTTTGGTGGTATTTAAGAGCAGACCAGCCACACATAAAGAGTTGTTTTGTGCTATCAAGTCCAAAGGAGATTCATATTATTTTTGAATTCCAAGGCAGTTTGGAAAAACCCTAGCCAGTTGGGTCACCCTTTGGTGGCACTGAAGAGCAGACTAACCACACATGTTCATTCTTCCCAGGCCTCAAACCCTGAAAAGGGCCTTACCTTTTTGAGTTGCCCTAGGAAGACCTGAGCCTTCCCACACCCCCAGCCTCCGTTTTCAAATCCAGTTCAGTTTTAATTAGAATGGCTCACCAAGAGAGGGACTGCTCTGAACCTCACTGGAAAATATCCGAGGTATTGTTAGCAGGAGCCCACTCCATTGAACATGCTTGGATTAGTCCTTTGAAGTCAGGCTTGGAAGGTCTATGGAAGGAATTTACAAGGAAATCCTTTGTTACTTTGGAAGAGGATTCTCAGTGGAGAAAGCAACAGTTAGTATCTTGGTCATGGGGGCTTTATCAGGTGAGTTCTCTTCTGTGAGGGGCAGGGGATCAAGAAGAACATCATATCAATGATTCCAGTGTGCCCAGCAACCCAGCAAGGCACCATCCACAAAAGACATAACAGAATGACTTTTGATTGATTGATACTACTCTTAAGAAATACTTTCTTTCAGCTCTAATTGGAAAGGGGATTTTTATATTTCCTTTAGTGAAGCACTTCCTTTTCTTTAGAGAAGCAGATGTTATGAGGCAATTCTGTATGGAGAAAGGTATTTTAGCTCAATTTAGAGGAAATTTATATGACAATTTTAGGGTGCACCAGCAGTTCTGAGAAACATTTATTGGATCATAGAGTCTGAGACTAAAGGAGAACTTGGAGATCAAGCATTCTGTTATTTTACAGACAGTGAAACTAAGGACTGAAATAGAGATTCAGTTTCATTCTGTTGTCATTAGTTTTTTGACGCCCTTGATACCTCTACTCCAAATCTCTTCGGTATATATAAATGTTAGAAATGAACCTGATACAAATGAGTTTTGTATAAGTAATGCTCCTAATGGATTTGAGTTCATTTTATTCTGAAAAATGTGTTAAAAACTATGTACGCCGGTCTGGCAAAACCCCCTTGGAGTGTTTAAAATCCAGCCTTCGGAATTTCTGATCAAGGACTTTTGAACCGTCATCAACGTGGCTACCTTGTTCCATGGAGAACAAACCACACAGACAGGCATGTAATAAACTAAACAGCCGCTCCAGGCAGAGAAATTGTGGGAGAAGGGTCAAGATGGAGAAAAGGACATCAGCCCAAGTTCTGGAGGTGGAAGGAGGGAAGCCGAAGGCATTTGTCCTCTGCTATGAATCACACACGGCACAGATTAGCGAGATCAGCACCCAAATTGGCAGCCCTGAGTTAGATAAGGAAGGCATGACAATTGAAGCCTTTTAAAGCCACTTTCTAGTTGAAGTTTTAGAGGTGAATAAACACTACTCCTTGTGGTTCTCTTTGGTCATTGTGCCCAAAGCCTCGTGGGCACATGACATGGGCCCTCTGTGGCCACAGACCAGCTTTCAAGGTTTCTGCGTTAGTGGGAGTGGAATTGATTTTCGTGTTTGTTGTTTCAGATGGTAGAGATGGTGTGCCTCCATGTGATTAGTTTAATGGAGGCATTGCAAGAATGCAATTCAACAATTTTTGTCAAGGTAGGAAAATCTTATGATTTTTATAAGACTGTTTCTTGCTGCTAACAAATGTGGATTTACTTTGAATGTGCCTTCAAAGAGGAAAATAAAACTGATTGAATTGTGACAGTCAGAGTTGGGGGCTGGAGGACTCAGGCTCATGGGATGACCCTGCCCCAAACGGCCCCCAAACGGTTATCATGTTATTTTTGCTCTTGCTCTACCTCTGTGACCAAGTCTACCTGGGTTAAATATGTTGGACCATGATTGCATGTGAACACAAGTAATTAAAATATTGCTGGGGAACATCGATCTGAAAATGACCTTATGGTCATAGAAACAGATTGGTGGTGCCTCACCTTTCAAGATATCCAGAAAACCAAGGAAAATAGTCTTTAATTGTTTGACTTGGTAGCCCAGATAAATTAATTTTGTTTCTAATATTACTATGCCAAATCACTGTGTAGCCTTATGGGTGTAATTAAGTATTCGTTACCTGTCCAAGGACATCAGAAACATACTAGTGTGATAAAAAATTAGAGTAAAGGAGAACTTGATTTCTCACTCACTCTCTTTTTATTTGTCCTTCCTCTACCTGTACCACTCCCTGTTTACCTGTCATGTCTGTAGTGCAGTGTCTCAGCCATCGCCCCCACCACCACCACACCAAGTGGGTCAGTTTGGGACCTTTTAACTTGCTATTTCATTCCTTGGTTGTCTCTGGTCTTCCATGAGGTCACTTGTCAAGTTAACTCACACAATGCTTGGGAAAAGCGACCCATTTTCAGGGAAAACTTGACTGTGACCAGAATACTACAAAGTAGCTGGCTCAAGTGGGGTAGAGAGAGCCTCTCTAACTTGATGGTCAGTAGCAAAAGTCAACACCATGAGTGGAACAATCTTACTGACACTCGGATGATCATACCTGATTTTCTTTTTTACAGCTTCATTGAAGTATAATTTATATTCAGTAAACTAAATATATTTAAAGTGTACAATTTGATAAGTCTTCACATAGATTATATCCGTGAAAACACCACCATAATCAAGTTGATGAACATGTGCCTCACACCCCTAAAGGTTTCCCATATTCTTTCGAGTTGCTCTTTTCCACCACTCCTGTATCCTACATCCCTGTCCCCAGGCAGCTCCTGGTCTGTTTTCTGTCACTGTAGGCTACTTTGCATTTTCTAATGTACACAATTCTTAGACTTTTTTCCTGCCTTCTTTCATGCAGACTGACGTTGAGATTCATCCATTTGGTTGCATGTATCAGTAGATAATTTCTTTCCCTTTCTGGGTAGTATTCCATTGTATGGATATATCACCTTTTTAACATAATTTTTAAAGTTTATGTATTTATTTTGAGAGAGACAGAGAGTGTCTGAGAAAGGGAGGGTCAGAGAGAGAGGGAGAGGGAGAGAGTCCCAAGCAGGCTCTGCAGGGGCTTGAACTCATGAAACTGTGAGATCATGACCTGAGCTAAAATCAAGAGTCGGACGCTTAACCAACTGAGCCACCTGGGCACCCCATGGATATAAGACCTTTTGTTTTTCCATTCATCAGTGCATGGACATCTGGGCTGTTTTCAGCTTGGGGCCCTTACAAATAAAACTGCTATGAATATTCATGTACATGTCTTTGTGTAGATACACGCTGTCATGTACATTGGATAAATAACCAGGAGCAGATATGGCTAGGCCATGTGATATGTGTATAACTTTTCAAGAAATCGACAAACTGGTTTCTAAGTGAGTGTACCCTGTTACATTCATACCAGCAGTGCATGAGCATTTCAGTTCCTGCACATCTTTGTCAACGCTTAGTGTAGTCAGGCTTTCCTCTCAGACATCTTAAGAATTGTGTATTGGTGGGGCGCCTGGGTGGCTTAGTTGGTTAAGCGTCCGACTTTCACTCAGGTCATGATCTCACGGTTCGTGGGTTCGAGCCCCGCGTCGGGCTCTGTGCTGACTGCCAGCTCAGAGCCTGGAGCCTGTTTCAGTCTGTGACTCCCTCTCTCTCTGACCCTTGCTCACAGTAAATAAAAAAAAAAAAAAAAAAACATTAAAAAAAAAAAAAGAATTGTGTATTGGTATCTCATCATTGTTTTAAATTGCATTTCCCTATTGACAGTTGATGTTAAACAGCTTTTCATGTGCTTATCTGCTATCTACGTATCTGCTTGATGAAGCGTCTGTTAAAATTATTTGTGCATTTATTATTATTGGGTTGGGTTTTCTTTTCTTATAATTCAGTTTTAAGGCAAAGTCCTTTATCTGACGTGTGATATGCAAAGATATTCCCTGCAGTTGTGTTTTCATTATCTTAAGGGTACCTTGTGAAGAGCAGAAGGTCTTAATTTTGAAGAACTACCATTTATCAAATTTTCCTTTATGGATCATGCTTTAATGTTGTATTTTTAAAAATCTTCGCCTAATCCAAGGAGAACTGAGATCTTAAACAGCACTGAGTCTTTCATTTCACAAACACAGTATATCTATTTTTTTAAAAAGTGCTTTTTCCAGCAATATTTTGTAGTTTTCCAGATACAAGACTAGCATATTTTTGTCAAATTTGTCCCTACATTATTATAATCCTAGGGTATTATAAACGGTATGGTCTTTTATATTTAAATTTCTGCTTGTTCATTGCTGATATTTAGAAATATAACTGATTTTGTATTGATCTTCTAACCTGCAGACTGTTAAGCTCATTTATTAGTGCTAGTAGCATTTTCGTAGATCTCATCAGCTTCTCTGTACAGACGATTGTGTCATGTGTAAATAAAGGCAGTTTTATTTCTTCCTTTCCAGTCTTTCTACCTTTTATTTCTTTGTCTTGTCACATTGCTCTGGCTAGATCCTCTAGTACAAGTTGAATAGAAGTCACGGGAGTGAAAAACCTTATCTTGTTCCTGATGTTAGGAAGAAAGCATCAGTCTTTCCTCATTAAATATAAATGTTAGCTGTCAGTTTTTCATAGATACCCTTTGTCAAATTGAGTCACATTCTCTTCTATTCCTGGTTTGCTAAAGATCTTTGTCAAGAATAAATGTAGGACTTTTCAAATACTTTTTCTACACTTATTGAGATGGTCATTTGAGTATTCTTTTTTGACTGATAACAAGGTGAATTTTATGGATTGAGTTTTAAATGTTAAACAAATCTTGTATTCCTGGGAGAAGACATACTTGATTGTGATGTGTATTATCCTTTTTATGTCTTGCTGAATACTATTTGCTAACATTTTAAAATAATTTTCACATTGATGTTCATGAGGGATGTTGGGCTGTAAATTTCTCTTCTTGTAGTAACTATTTTTGGTTTTGGGTATCAGGGTAATGATGGCTTCATATAATGATTTGGGTAATATTCTTTTCTGTTTTTTTTTTTTTTTCTTTAATAATTTATTGTCAAGCTAGCTAACATACGGTGTATGTAGTCTTGGCTTCAGAAGTAGATTCTATAATTCATTCCTAACATACAACACCCAGTGCTCATCCCAATAAGTGCCCTTCTCAATGCCCATCACCCATTTTCCCAACCCCCCCCCCAACCCTCCACTCCCACTAATTGTTGGTTTCTTCTCTGTATTTAAGAGTCTCTTCTGGTTTGCCTTCCTCTCTGTTTGTAGCTTATTTTTCCTTCCCTTCCCCTATGGTCTTCTGTTAAGTTTCTCAAATTCTACATGTGAAGGAAAATATATGATACCTGTCTTTCTCTGACTGACTGATGTCACTTAGCGTACTAGCCTCCAGTTCCATCCACATTGTTGCAAATGACAAGCTTTCATTATTTTTCATCACCGAGTAGTATTCCATTGTGTACATATACCACATCTTCTTTATCCATTCATCAGTTGATGGACATTTGGGCTCTTTTCATAATTTGGCTATTGTTGACAGTGCTGCTGTGAACATTGGGGCATGTTCCCCTACGAGTCAACATTCCTGCATCCTAGGATAAATTCCTAGTAGTGCTGGGTCATAGGGTAATTCTATTTTTAATTTTTTGAGGAACCTCCACACTGTTTTCCAGGATGGTTTCACCAGTTTGCACTCCTACCACCAGTGCAAAGGGTTCCCTTTTCTCCACATCATCACCAACATCTGTTGTTTCCTAGGTTGTTAATTTTAGCCACTCTGACCAGTGTGAGGTAGTAGCTCACTGTGGTTTTGATTTGTATTTCTCTGATGAAGAGTGATGTTGAGCATCTTTTCGTGTGTCTGTTTGCCATCTGGATGTCTTCTTTGGAAAAGTGTCTATTCATGTCTTCTGCCCATTTATTCACTGAATTCTTTGTTTTTTGGGTGTTGAGTTTGGTAAGTTCTTTATAAATTTTGGATACTAACCCTTTATCTGATATGTCATTTGCAAATATCTTCTCCCATTCTGTTGGTTGCTTTTTAATTTTGTTGATTGTTTCCTTTGCTGTGCAGAAGCTTTTTATCTTGATGAGGTCCTATAGTTCAATCTTGCTTTTATTTCCCTTGTCTTTGAAGACCTGTCAAGTAAGAAGTTGGCTGCAGCTGAGGTCAAAGAGGTTGTTGTTTGTTTTCTCCTTTAGGATTTTGATGGTTTCCTGTCTCACATTAAGGTCTTTCATCCAGTTTGAGTTTATTTTTGTGTATGGTGTAAGAAAGTGTTCCAGTTTCATTCTGATGCATGTTGCTGTCCAGTTCTCCCAACACCATTTGCTAAAGACTCTCTTTTTTCCATTGGATACTCTTTCCTGCTTTGTCGAAGATTAGTTGGCCATATATCTGTGGGTTCATTTCTGGGTTCTCTATTCTATTGCATTGGTCTATGTGTCTGTTTTTGTGCCAGTACCATATTGTCTTGATTACAGCATTGTAATACAGGCTAAAGTCTGGGATTGTTACACCTCCAGCTTTGGTTTACTTTTTCAACATTACTTTGGCTTTTCGGGGTCCTTTGTGGTTCCATACAAATTTTAGGATTGTTTGTTCTAGCTCTATGAAGAATGCTGTGCAATTCTGATTGGGATTGCAATGAATATGTAGATTGCTTTGGATAATTTGTTTTTCCAATCCATGAGCATGAAATGTTTTTCCATTTCTTTGTGTCTTCTTCCATTTCTTTCATAAGCTTTCTATAATTTTCTCTCATACAGATCTCTTACCTCCTTGGTTAGGTTTATTCCAAGGTATTTTATGGTTCTTGGTGCAATTGTAAACGAGATCGGTTCCTTGATATCTCTTTCTGTTGCTTCATTATGGGTGTATAGATGCAACTGATTTCTGTACATTGATGTTATGTCCTGTGACTTTGCTGAATTCATATATCAGTTCTAGCAGTTTTTCGGTGGAGTCTTTCAGGTTTCCCATGTAGAGTATAATGTCATCTGGAAAGTCTGACTCCTTTGACAATTTGGATGCCAAGTTGGCTATCCAAGTTTCTTTTGACATCCAGTAGCATGATTGATGGTTCTCCATCACCTTGCTTTCAATCTGCAGGTATCCTCAGGTCTAAAATGAGTCTCTTTTAAAAAAAAAATTAAATTAAATTAATTAAATTAAATACAATCTCTTGTAGGCAGCATATAGATGAATCTTGGTTTTTTATCCATTCTGATATCCTATGTCTTTTGATTGAGGCATTTCGTCCATTTACATTCAGAATGATTACTGAAAGATAAGGATTTAGTGTCATTGTGTTATCTGTAGGTTTTGTGTTTATGGCGATGTCTTGGTCTTTTGTAATCTTTATTGTTTTTCACTCACGGAGTCCCCCTTAGGATCTCCTGCAGGGCTGGTTTAGTGGTCAAGAACTCCTTCAGTTTTTGTTTGTCTGGGAAACTCTTTATCTCTCATTCTATTCTGTATGACAGCCTTGCTGGATAAAGGATTCTTGGCTTCATATTTTTCTTGTTCTGCACATTGAATATTTCCTGCCCCTCCCTTCTGGCCTGCCAAGTTTCAGTGGACAGATCTGCTACTTATGTATCTACCCTTGTAGGTTAAGGCCCATTGGTCCCTAGCTGCTTTCAGAATTCTCTTTATCTTTGTATTTTGCCAGTTTCACTATGCTATGTTGTGGTGTTGACCTGTTTTTGTTGATTTTGAAGGGAGTTCTCTGTGCCTCCTAGACTTGGATATCTGTTTCCTTCCCCAGATTAGGGAAGTTCTCAACTATAATTTGTTCAAATAAACCTTTTTCCCCTTTCTCTCTCTTCCTCTTCTTATGAAACTCCTGTGATACAGATATTATTTCATTTCATTGAATCAGTTAGGTCTCTAATTATCCCCTCATGGTCTAGTAATTCCTTTTCCCTCTTTTTTTCAGCTTTATCATTTTCCATAATTTTATCTTCTATTTCAGTCATTCTCGCCTCTGCTTCTTCCCCCCTTGCTGTCACTGCATCTAGTTTATTTTGCATCTCATTTACAGCATTTCTTAATTCACTGTGACTACTTCTTAGGTCTTTGATTTCTATAGCTATAGATTCTCTGCTGTCTTCTATGTTTTATTCAAGCCCAGCTATTAGTCTTATGACTGTTTTCTAAATTGTTTTGTTCAGATTGTTCAGATATTTTGTTTATATCTGTTTTGAGTACAATGCTCTGGTTGTCATTTCTTCCTGGAATTTCTTTTGAGGAGAATTCTTCTGTTTCATCATTCTGGCTAGGCTTCTGTCTTTTACATGATTTAATAGCTTATTTTGTGACCTGCACCTGCAAGTACTACTATATTAAGAAGGGGTCATACACTGCCCAGGGCCTGGCACTTCAGTTCAGTAAGTGTTTTTGTAGTGTGTTGTGTGCACTCTGTGGTTGTGTCTCTGGCTGCTTTGTCTCACTGCTTGTAGTGGTGGATTGTTTGGACCTCCCACCAAGTGTGCTTTGATTTGTTCATTGAAGTATCCCTGGAAAAAAGGAAAACAAGGTGTGGGGGGTGGGGGGCAGGGGAGGAAGCCTTATCCCATACAAGAAGAGAAATGAAAGGGGGAAAATTTTTAAAAACAGGGAGAGAATCAAAGAAACTATAAGACTTAACCCAGAGAGAGATAGAGAGAGGAAAATGAAGAGGAAGGAGATACAGAAAAGGTATAAAAAGAATAGTGTAAAAATTCCTGATTAAACAAATAACCGAAAAGAAAGAGAGAAAGAGAAAAGAAGAGAGAGAGAGAGAGAGAGAGAGAAAGAAAGAAAGAAAGAAAGAAAGAAAGAGAGAGAGAGAGAGAGATAATAGGAACTGACCAAAAATCAAATCAGAAACTATGATCCTGATTCCAAAGGAAAGAAAAAAGAAAAGGAAGGTAGAAAGAAGAAGAAGGGAAAAGAGAAGAAAAGGAAAGAAAAGAGAAAAAAAATAATTTAAAGTTGTTTTTACAAAACAGACCAACATACAAAACCACAGGACAGTTAGTTGTCTCTTGGTGCCTGGGATGGGTGGCTGTGATGGTCTAGAGGAGAGGCCACCTGGTTAGGTCAATGTCAATCTCACTCTGGTAGGTAAGCAGTTACCAGGCACGGAGAGGTGGGGTTTGGTGCAAGCGGGTCTCACCTCCACTGGGGACCGCTGTGCTGTTCCCTGAAGGCCTACCATGTTGCCATGGGGACAAAAATGGTAACTCCTCAGTATCTCCTCTCCAGGCCACGTGTCTCAAACCACACTGTTCAGGCAGCCCTCATGGAGTGGCTCGGGCAGCCGGCCTGCCCTCCTAGGCACTTGGCTCGGATTCAAAACACACCCAGTGGACCACTCTGGGATAGCGCCATGCTGTGCAACCAACAAAGGGCCTCCGGCTGGTGCCTGCAGGGTCTTTTGTCATTGCAGGGGGTGGGCACTATGCCCTCCTCCCACAGTATTCGAGTGTGGGGTCTGGTCTCTCCTAGTGTGCCCCCCGAGACCGCTCCGGCACCCCGACCCCGGCTCCCTACCCCACCAGGCGCAGGCACATGGCGGCAGCTCCAGTCCAGGGAAAGTTGCGTGCCCCTGAAAACTCCAGTCTTTAGCTCCTGAGCCTGTTTGCAAAGTAGAAACTGGCTCTGCCCCTCTTTTTCGTTCCTCAGTCCATGGTCTAGAGAGGTTTTTCTCTTGTTCAAACACAAAACCACTCTTCCACTGCCTCCCTTACCCTCCTTTTGTCTTTCCATAGAAGGGGTTCCCCTCTTTGCACCTTTGACACCCATTTTCTCTCTCCCAATTCATAAGCAGGCATCTCTGTGCCGCCAAGCTCTGTCCACCTGTGGAGATCTTTCTGTCACTCTACAGCCTGTATTCTGGAGTATTCCTAGTGTCCTGACCTCAATACAACTGTGTTTGAGGGACGAGAGAAATTCTGGTCCCCCTACGTATCTGCCATCTTAACTCCTCACTCTCCTCTTCTGTTTCTTGGAAGTTTGTGTAGATTTGTTATTATTTTTTCCCTTAAATATTTGATAGAATTCACCAATGGAACTGCCTGGTCTTGAAATTTTCTTTGCAGAGGGTTTTAAATTATGAATTTGATTTTTTAAATAGGTATAGTGCTATTTAAATTTTCTGTGTATTCTTGGGTCATCATTGATGTGGTGTCAAAGAATTTGTCCATTTCCTCAAAGTAACCAATTTTATTGGCATGAAATTGTTCCTAATATACTTCTAATATTGGTAAGATCAGTAGTTATGCTACCTCTTTCATTCCTGACATGGGATTTGTGACTTTTTTTTTCTTGTCAATCTGTATAGAGACATTAATTTTAGTGAGCTTTTGATTAAAAAAATGACAATAACTGGGTTTTGGGGTTGTTTTCATTGATTTTTCTCTTTTGTTTCATTCTTCTCTGCTTATTATTTTCTTTCTTCTGATTACTTTAGATTTAATTCACTCGTGTCTATTATAAAAAAAATATCTTTTTTTTTGTCTTTTATAAATTTCCTTCTAAGTACTGGTTTAGCAGTATCCCACCGTTCAGTATTCTATGTTGTCATTTACATTCAGTTCAAAGTAAAAAAAAATTTTTTTGATGTTTATTTTTGAGAGAGAGGGAAGGCCCAGCGAGGGAGGGTCAGAGAGAGAGAGAGATGCAGAACCTGAGCTGTTAGCACAGAGCCTGACGCGGGGCTCAAATTCACAAAACCGCAAGATCATAACCTGAGCCAAAGTCGGAACGCTTAACCAACTGGGCCACCCAGGTGCCCCAGGCGTTTTAATTTCACTTGTGTTCAGAAAACATACTATATATGTCAGTCATGTTAAACTTATTCAGACTTGTTTATGTCCCAGAATGCCGTTGTTCTTGGTAAATTCTCTTTGTGACTAAAAAAGAATAGGTCTTCTGCTGTTGTTAGGTATAGTTTCCTATGCCAATTGATTCAAGCTTATTGATAGTGTTGTTCAAGTCTTCTACTTTCTTCCTTATGTCTGTCTGCTTATTCTATCAACCATTGAGAAAGGGGTATTGATATGTCTCTGTAATTGTAGATTTCTTTATCTTTTCAGGTTTATCAATATTGCTTCTTGTGTTGTGAATCTTTGTTATTAGGTGCATAAATGTTTAGGATTATTATGTCATCTTAATGAAATGAATTTTGAAATGGCTGTCTTAATCTTCATTAATATTCTTTGCTGTGAACAGTACTTTGATATTAATAAAGGTATCCAGTTTTCTTTTGACTAGTGTTACAATGGTATATCTTTTTCCATTCTTTTACTTTTTACCCTCTTTGTGTCTTTATATTTCAAATATATTTCTTACAGGCAGCATGTAACTGGGTTTTGCTTTTCTTTTATATCCAATCTGACAATCCCTTCCTTTTAATTGGAGGTCTTTAAACCATCTTCATTTAATGTGTTTTGTGCCTGTTGTTGGGCCTAAATCTATCACCTTGCCGTTTGTTTTCTATAGTTCCCATCTGTTCTTTGTTTCTTATTCCTTTTTTTTTTTTGTCTTCTTTTGGACTGAGTTTTTAACGATGAAATGTTGACTATAATTTCCTCTTCTTTTTCTAGTTTCTCAAGGTGGAAGCTAAAGTTGTTATTTTGAGAAACCTCTGTTCTATCATCAATGTTTAGTGGGCTGAATATCTTCTTTTAGCTGCATTCTTCCAAATTTTTATATGTTCTCATTTCCATTCAGTTGAAAAGACTTTCTCATTTCCCTTTTGGTTTTTTCTTTTCCCACAAGTCATTTAGAAGTAGAAGTGTGTTTTTTTAGTTATCTTATTAGCCATATATCTTAGTTTTTTGTGATTGATTTAGAGTTTATAGTATCCATTTTTGACTTACCACCTTGAAGTAGTATCATTCCACTTCATGTATAGTATAAGAACACACGATGGAATACATCCACTTCCAGCATCAGCTTTGTGCTCTCACTGTCTTCCATTTTACTTCTACATATGTTGTAAACAAAGTAAACCAAACCATACATTGTTATTATTTTTGCTTTAAACAATTATCTCTTAAAGAGACTTAAATTTTTTTCAAAATTAATTTATATTTGCTATTATTGCTGTATTTATATTTGCCATTTTCAGTGTTTTTCATTCCTCTTAGAGATCTAAACTTCTATCTTTCTACTGGTCAAAGGACTTCCTTTACTATTTCCTTTTTTGGGGGGGGGGTTATTTGTTCTTGAGAGAGTGCGAGCAGGGGAGGGGCAAAGAGGGAGGAGAACAGAGGATCTGAAGCAGGCTCTGAGCTGACAGCAGCAAGCCTATTAGGGGGCTTGAACTCACACTGTGAGATCATGATTTGAGCTGAAGTCCATCGCTCAACTGACTGAGCCACCCAGGCACCCCTCCTTTACTATTTCTTAGGCAGGTCTGCTGGTGATTGAGTCCTTCAGCTTTTATGTGAGAAAGTCTTTATTTTGCCTTTGTTTTTGGAAGGTATTTTCACTGGATATTGAATTATAGGTTCAGTTGTTTGTTTTCAGTGCTGTAAAGATGTTTCTCCTCTACTATCTTCCTGCTTCCGTTGTTTCCAACAAGAAATCTGTATTCTAATCTTTTTTTCTTCCGTAGGTAATGTATGGTTGTTTTTGTTTTGGGTTTTTTTCTTTTTTTGCCTTTTTTAAGATTTTCTCTTTACCGTTATCATTAAGCAATTTGATGATGAAACACCTTGGTGTAGTTATCTTCGTGTTTCTTATGCTTGGGTTTGTTGAACTTCTTGCATCTGTGGGTTTATAGTTTTCTCTATATTTGGAAAAGTATCAGCTATTGTTTCTTCAAATATTTTCTTCTATGCTTCTACTCAACACACTCAATATTTCTTCTTTCTTGACCCTATTGAATATAGGTATAATAACTGCTCTAATGTCCTTCTCTATTAATTCTGTTACCTGTATCATTTGGGGGTCTTTTCCAGTTGATTTTTATTCTCAATGTAGCTCACCTTTTCCTGATTCTTTGTATGCCTGGTAATTTTTTATTACACTCTTGACATTTTGATTTGACTGTCTTGGGTGCTGGATATTTTTGTATCCCTATAAATCTTTTTGAGCTATATTCTGTGTTATCGTTAAATTATTTAGAATTAGGTTTTTCCTTTTGAGACTTGCTTGTAAGCTATGCCAGGTGATCAGAACTGCATTTGGTCTAAAACTAAAACTTCTTCATTATTAAGGTACTAGCCTTCTAAGTATTCTACCGATGTGTATTAATTATAAGAATTGTCCACTGTCACCAGCTTGTGGGAACATAAACTATTGCTGGTGCCATGTGATCACCTCTCTAATCCTTCGGGGTCGTGTTTTCTTCAGCCTCGGGCAGTTTTTCTTACGTGTGCACTGGTCAGTATTTAGCTGAAGACTCAAGGGGGACCCTTTATGCATCTTCAGCTTTCTCTCTCGCTCTCTCTTTCTGTGTAGCTCTCTCCTCTCCAGTACTCTGCCTTACAGACTCCACACCTTGGCCTCCCTGGACTCCCAGCTCCATCTCCTCAACTCAGGAAGACAGTTAGGCTCTTCCCAGGTCCCTCCTCCCTGGCTACTGACTGCAGGCTTTCTAGGCAGGTAGCGAGGCTAACTATAGTGCTTACCTTGTTTCCTCCCACTCAGGGATCACTGTGCTACACTGTTGATGCCCAGTGTCTGAAAATCATTGTTTCATAGACTCCATCTGGAATTTTAGTCGTTCGAGGCAAGAGGGTAAAATCTGGTCTGTGTTACTCCATCTTTGCTGAAATAGAAAGTTTTACAACTAATTTGAGTTTTGAGAGCTGAAACAAACATGGAGTGAAATGAGTACAGCCTAACTGAGCAGAAAGTCTTCAGTTTATCCTGTAGCATAAACTGAGATAAGAGGAAATGTATCACTTTTATTTTGGTGGAAAACAACCTAATTTTTTTTATTGTCCTTCCATTTTCTGAATATCGTTGCTGCAGAGGAAAAAAAAATCCAACCAACTTTATTATGACATTACACAACCCCGAATAAATTACATCTAATTCCTACTGACAGCTTTGTGGGAGCCACTAGGAAAAGAGAACCGAAATGAGTGTTATTCAGTAAGTCAAATTAGCATTCCTGAAATAGGATGGCTGCTGGCTTATATAATCCTATCATATCAATAATAATGAGATTTAACATGAAGACTTCAGTCATGTGATTCTCAAATCACAAACCTGAAGGTCCTTTGCGGATATATTTTAGAATGATACGGTCACGTGTTTCGTAAATGGGCTAATAGCTAAAACCAACCTCACTCTTCCCCTTGATTGCCTCATACAGGCCGTTAGCCCCAAGAACAGCACTGGGAGAGGTATCCACCCAGGGTCAGAATACTCAGGGGTTCCTGGCTCCTACCCTCCTTAGTCCCTCAGGATCTTAACAGGAGGTTAGTGTGGGTGCTTCCTAAATATCAAGAGGCATGTAGGCCTGCTCCATATTAAGTAGATCAAAAGTCAGTGCCAAGTTTGTAGACATTAGGACCCTGAGAGCTTGGTTTTTGCTGTACAGGCATTAGAGAGGAAGTGGTTAGACTAGTTTTCTTTTTCCCCAATCAGAATGTTTACATGAACCAATCCTGCTTATGGCCAGAGAGCATAGCCTTATCTGTCACTGATGTTTGTAATCCCACAGTTTGTTATACGGGTTGGTGGTTGGAGGAGGCAGAGAGAAAATGTCATTTTCTGATATTTTGAGTTTTAGTCCAATTACATTATCTGGTACGTACCATACTGCATTCCTAAGCACAATATTTATGCTAGAGACAGTAGTACATGGCTGCAACATGAGCCATGTGCTTAGGAGTGAGCATCAGTGGAAGCCAAATTAGCAAATTATGGATCTCAACAAAATGCTCGAAGCAGAAAAGCAACCAGATTGAGCCTGGGAACAAAAGCATAGAGAGGAATGTAATTTGTCAGTTCACCGTGTGTGTGTGTGTGTGTGTGTGTGTGTGTGTGTGTGTGTGTGAGAATTACATGAGCCCTGCAGCCCATGCCCATGAGTGGTGAACAGAGAGGTCATTCTCTCCCATCCCAGCAGGCCTCCAGCTAGTTCTTTTATTTTGTTCATGGCATGGCTCTCCTTCTGTTTGCCCAGGCTAGAAACCCCGACTTGTGCTCTGACCTTTTCCTCGCTCCAAAGAGCAGACCGGTCCTTAGAGCCTCTTGGGTTGCGTCTGTAGCCAACCACCCTTCTCCCTCCTGGAAGCCACCCCTGGTCTTACCTGGACCATCGAGGCAGCCTCCACCCAGACCCTGGCTTCCCTTCCCCACCCTCCTCCTCATCCTAGTCGGCAGATTACTGCCACGGTGATTTTTCTGGAATACAGCTCCACTTACAGGAAACAGGGCTCCCCTCTTTACAAGTTATATTGGATTTGGAAACAAGTCCAAATCCCTTAATGTGGTCTCCCAGGGCATCATGGGTGAATGATGAAGGGCCTCACCTCTGCTTTCCTAAACGTGTTTCTCGTGACCCCCTCCTGAGAACCTCACACTTCAGCATCAACTGAATTCCTACCACCTGCTCACCCACGGCACACTCCCACCCTCAGGCTGCGCTCCCGGGAGTGCGCCCTGGAATTCGTTGGCTAGGGCTGCTGTGAGAGCACCACAGAGTAGGCGGCTAAAACACAGAAACTGCTTATCCCAGAGTCAGGAAGCCAGAAGTCTGAGGTCAGGGGGTAACAGGGTTGTTCCTTCTGAGGTCTATGAGGGAGAATCCAGTCCAGCCCGACCCCCGAGCTTCTGGCAGCTGATTGGCAGTCTTTGCCTTTCTTCGGCTTGTGTCCAAATCTTCCCCTTTTGATAAGAGCATCAGTCATATTGGTAGGGGCCCACCCTACCGTAGAATGGCCTCACCTTAACTCGATTACATCTGCGTTGACGCCTCTTCCAAATAAAGTCCCATCCTGAAGCAGTGTGGGTAGGGACCGTGAGGGGGCACAGTTCAGCTCATGACAACTGTACTTCTCTATTGAATTAGGAGTAGAGAGGGTTGGAAGGAACAGAGTGCAGTGATATGATACATATTTAGTACATTAAAGATCCGAGCAGTGCTGCAATAAGGAACCCAGCATCTCCAGACTTACTGGACCAGTGGCCCCTCCCCCACTGAAACCCACCAAACTAGAGTCCAGTGGGACACACTTTGGGAAACACTGTCTCCTGTCCCTGACTGCTGGATTTATGAGGCAGCCTTATATTCCGGAGTGCTGAAACGTGGCTGAGAGGCCAAAGCAGGGAGAGGAGAGCTGCTTCTGGAGGCCCTGGGGCCAGACACCAGGAGACCACCTAGGAAGGGCACAGCAGAGGGGCTCAGGATGGGCAGGAGGGACAGCAGAATGGCAAGCCTCCCCGGAGGCCTGCAGTTGGAGCGCCTCGCTATCCACCGGGGCAGGGACCCACTGCTCGCCTGCATGTGACCCACGCCATCCAGACCCCCTGGCCCAAGTCACTCTTGCTGTGTCCCACCTTCCAAATCACAGCCAGGCTACTTCGGGGCTCAATTATTTTCTATCACTGAAGCATTTCTACCACTTCCCAGTGATATTTTCTTAACGACTCTGGGCAAATAGAGTCGCCATCCTACTCGGAAACTCAGCCCCAGAGATCCCATGGAGGAAATTCTCTTTCAAGAAAGTAAGGATTTCATTAAATACACATTTAATTTCCCATGTGTGGTCGCTTTCAAGAGACAATCAGTCATTTGCTCTTAAGTGTGTGTTTCAGGCACTCATGGGGCACTTACTAACCTCCAAATGCCACCGGCCCAGCAGGGTCCGGCCTCAGAAAGATGTTTTCCTGTTAATGGATGACTCCGCAGCAGGGTCCCCTCTTTGGTGATGTTAAAGGGGCTTTGTGTGCCCTGCTTCTCTGTGCAGTAGGCGAAGCTTATGGGGGCGGGGACGGAGACCGCTAATAACAAGGCTTCTGTGTTTCTTCACACAGCTGATACCTATGTGGTTGCCAATGATTCAGTCAAATATCAAGGTAAGTCCTCCCTGGGTGGACTGGAAGGTCACTTCTCCCCAGAGAAGGTCATAACACTCATAGGGCTCACTGATGCTCCACTTACTGCGGAGAAAGGTGAACTCACCCTGCTCTCGGCCGCCCGGCGCCGATAAATTGGGAGACTCTGTGGGCCCGGCAAGGGCCGTGCAGACCGAGGTGGTCGCAGGAGCCCCGCTTGCACTGTCTATGAGGATGTGGGCGGAAGGGGATCCCGGAGTCTGGACGAGCCTCAGTTCCTGACTAGAATACAAGGCTACCCTGCCTTGGGAGGGCACGCATAGGATCTGCGCCCATGCGTGTTCATTGCTATTTCCTGGCCACTAAAATGGACTTTTTGTGGGGCGCCTGGCTGGCTCAGACAATAGAGTGTATGACCCTTGATCTCGGGGTCGTGAGTTCAAGCCCCATGGGGGGTGTAGAGATTACTTAGAAATAAAATAAATGACTTTAAAAAAAATAAAATGGGATTTTTTTAAAAAAATGCTTATTTATTTTTGAGAGAGTTGTAAGTGAGGGAGGGACTGAGAGACAGGAACAGAGGATCCAAAGTGGGCTCTGCGCTCACAGCAGAGAGCCCCATGTGGGGCTCGAACTCATGAACTGTGAGATCATGACTTGAGCCAGTCAGATGCTCAACCAACTGAGCCACCCAGGTGCCCCTGAAATGGACTTTTTGTGACAGGAAGAATTCTATTAAGAAAGGATAACATCAAATGACTGACTTGAGCAAGAAGGGAAAGGATCTGGCCCCACCCCTTATTTTACATATGAGGAAACTTAGGACCGGAAAGAAGAGTAACTGTGCTGGGCCCCCCAGCCAGGAAGGGACAGACCCTGTCCGAGTGACTTTTCCGCTGCCAGGCCCTACCTGGGCCACACGTACTCCATGACCAGGAAAGGTTACTTGACATAATGATGGCGGAGCTGAGCCACCTGCTCCAAACCTGGGCTCCGCCTACAGCCGTCGTGGGGATTACCGGGCAAGCAGGGGGCAGAAGATGGAACCCTTCTGGCTGAATTTCTTCTCAGCGTTGGGGAGGGATGTTGGTGGGAAAAAGGGGGGAGGTGACCTCAAGGTACCCAGACACCGAGAGAGAAATGCAGCCATTTGCAGTGACTGCAGGCGTGTGGTCTCATTTGTGGTGTTGGTGCAGTTTGTAGCCACAGGGGCCCCCGGCACCCCTGAAAACCTCGTCTCCCACTACCTTTTACTGTGAGAAGTCGCTTGTACTTCCTCCTTGAAGCATTCAATTGCCCCTCCCCCTGCTTTGTGGGAACCTGAGGCCCAGAGAGCTTGGGACCTAGCCTCTGCGTGTGCACTGACTCGACAGAGAGACTATAATCATGATTAAAATGTAACGAGCACATATTACGTGCCACCTTCCGTTCTAAACCCTCCATTAGTTCATTTATCCTTAAAAAACCAATCCCACAAGGTGTTACTGTCCCCAGTTTGTCCATGAGAAAAACCCAAACACAGACCGGAAAACCTTGTTCCCAGGGCTGTCCACAAGGCAGCTAGGGTTTGAGCCCAGGGAGTTGGCCGCAGAGCCCAGGCCCTTCTTCCCCGCTGCCCCAGGCCCTTGGGGTGCACAGCTCCCGGGGGTCAAGTACACGTGTCAGCTCCAAGTTCTGTTGCAGCGGATGAGTCAAGCTGGGACTGGCATTGCTGGGATGGATCTGGGCCAGAGTGACGCTAGACTCACGCTGCCCATCCCCGTCCCCTGCCCCGCACGCCGCCAGATCCGAGAGCCGGCCTTGCTGTTCAGGCCGCACAGCCCTTGAGCCACACAGGAGTTCCGCCTGCAGAAGATGCCCGCCTGCAGAAGATGCCCGGGCCGGCACCCCCTGGGACGCCCGTGCACATTGGAAGGAAAGAAACTAAACGCAGATGTCTTGCCCTTTCTTAACAGCACTTATCCGCCGGACTCCAGCTTCGCCTCCAGGCCATTCAGAACAACGTGAACCACCACAGCCTCCGGGCGCTGCCGGGCTCGGCCCAGAGCAGCGCTGGCCTGGCGGCCCTTCGCAAGTGGCTGCAGTGCACCCAGTTCAAGATGGCCCAAGTGGAGATCCAGTCCTCGGAGGCAGCCTCTCAGTTTTATCCTCTATGAGCGGACTCCTCGGCTCTCAGCGTCAACACTCTGGTTTAGCAATAATGGGTTTCCAAACAAAACAATTTGATCCAGGCAGGCTGGGGAACACACTGGTACTGTCCATTCTCTTTCTAGTCTAGTAAAAGACGTGCAAAGGCCAGAGAAGGCCAACAATGAAGCTTTCTTGCTACACATATTTCTGATGACTCCTTGGGCTATCTGATTAAGTGTTTCCTTACATTATTTTTTAAAAAAAAAAAAACCAAATCATTTTTCTTTAACTAACTTCTATTTTTTTTAAGAAAAAAAAAATAGACTGGTGGGTACTCACAGAAAAGTTGTATAAATACCCCTGTTGCTATTTTTGATGATAGAGAATAAATAGGGTTTTTGAAACCTTTGTAGTGTTTTTTCTTAAAATCCACTCTTGGCAATGCAATAAAAAAAACCCGTCACCACAAGCCAGTGACACTTGACTGAAGCTTTTTGTCATTATCCTGGGCAAAGTGGCAGCTTGCAAGGACCATTACAAAGTGCACTTAGAAATTAGGTGGTTAACCTGTGCCAATTGTTTTCTTTGTTTTCTAATCTCATTTTCCAAAACTGTCCAGTAAGTTTTATTATTTTTAAAACCAATTTTTCAACTCATTCGTTCTAGGCTGTACTTTCTTGTAAGCTTTATGATAAGCACTTAAGTTTTGTGAATAATAAATTTTATTCTTTTGTTAACACTTGGAATACAATTCAATTTAAAACTGTAGATCCACACTGGACCAGGAGATTCCCCACGCTGGCACAGATCACCGCACCTGGAGTTACGTTTCATAAAACAGAATTTTAATAGTGTAAGAGCACCAGGATTTATCAGCACTCTTACTTAGCATTTGACTGTGCATTCACAAATCATCTTTCTCTTCTCTATCCCTGTAATGCCCTGACGACAAGAAGACTTACTATACATTTAAGCTGTATATTGACATGCTATTAAATGCATTTTTTATTATCTCTGTGAGCCTGGGGTTTTTTAAAATCAGTTTATACGTTTCTTGTAAACTTGGAAAACTCCGCTAACTTCCCTTAAAACCGAAGTACAATTATTGAGAGGAAAGGCTTTCCTTCAGGTCATTTTGGTAAGAGAAATACACAATTTATTTGAAGTCTGTTTTCCAGGAAGGACCTGAGGATATGAGGCTTTTTTTTTTTTTTTTTCCTAATGTTGGCTATTAGGCCTTTCTTTTCTGCTGGGAAGTGTGGTATCTTCATGCTTCTCAGGGGAAAACAAGTCCTCAAAGGTTTAAGTGTTTCACCTGAGTTCTGGAAAGACAGGCTTCTTGGGATGAGCAACTGGGTGTTATATGGAAACCAACTTAACAATGAACTATTTAAGAAAAGAAAAAAAAAAAAAAAAGACAGGCTTGGGAGAGCTTCATCCCTATGAAAACTTGCAGGGAGCCGGGCGGTTCCTAGATTAAGAAGATAGCTATGATCATTCTTCATATTTCACAAATGAGCTCTTCGGAAAGGCCATCCCCAGCTTGAATGCTCCCTGTTGGGCTTGGCTATGCCTCCGTGACCCTTCTGTCTTGTATAGAAAGTTCTGCGTGTACTTCCGTCACTCGTATGCTGTGCCAGCTTTGAGGTTATGTCCTGTCTCTGTTCCCCAGGGTCTGGCACGTAGTACGGGTTTAATTGATGTCTGTTGAACTGAATGGATTTGATTAAGCAACAGGTCTTTCATGAGCCACCCAGTGGGCTCAGCAAGGGCTGAATTGTGACATTTTCTGTTTGAGCAGCGATTCCTGAGTGGGTAACGGAAACAGGCCGGAGAGGGGAGGCCTTCGCTGCTTTCCCTGTGAAGCATTTAACTGATTTCCCCATCTCAGCTCCACTGTAGCCCAGCCCTTTGCTAGCCCTGAGCCCACCCTACCTCAGGCAGCTGGGATCTGAGCCGTCCCAGCAGACAAGGTCCAGGGTCCTCCACAGGCTCTTCTCCAACCCCAGTTCTTTCAGTGGACTCCGTTTCCCTTTGTATTTACATCTCCCCACTCCCCCCACCTCCCCCCAACCCGCCAAGGGCTGGAGATGAGGCCTCAATTCAGCCTTCTTGACTGGGCTCCCATCTAAAGCTTCCTACTGTCCGGACAAGTTTCCTTTACTCCAGGTCTGCGTCCTTGCCCCTGAGCTCTGTGACCCTCTTTCCTGCCAACCTGACCCAAATACCGTCCTTGATGGGACCCTGCCACTTCACTGGTTTATAGAGACCAGTAAGCTGCTTCTCTGGCCTCCACTCCCCTTGCCCCTGCTCTCCAGTGTCCTCATCTTCTTTTTATATCCTTAGGTCAGCCAGTCAAACCACCCCCCCACCCCCCCGGGGCGAGTCAGACTCAGGTTCTTAGAAGAATAAAACGTCAGGGAAAGGGGACAGATTTAGCAGGATTGGTCCTAAACAGGTAAGAGGAGAAGCCATTCACCTAGATCAGGGGTCGGCCCACTGCCCGTTTTTGTAAGGTTTTATCGGAACACAGCCACACCCACCATGTACGTACTGTCTATGATGCTTTTGTGCTACAAGGGCAGAGTTGAAGAGGTGGGACAGAGGCGTGTGGCCCTGAAAGCCTATAACATTCACCGTCTGGCCCTTTGCAGAAAAAGTCTGCTGATCTCTGGCCTAGCTGAAGGCCACTGAGAGAGAGACCGTGTGGAACCTTTGCATGGATGTAGCTTCTAGCCCCCTCAGGGCTTCTGAAATGTCATCACTAATATTTCCTCATCTGTAAAATGGGGGCAGTGGCACATTCTACTTCACAGGCTTGTTGAGCTGTTACAAGGATGCAAGCAGAGAGAGCAGTGCCTGGCACGTGGTAAGCACTCAATAAAAGTTATGAGTTATTATTCTTTCTGTCATGTTGAAGCCTAGGGAAGTTAAGCTACTTGCCCAAGGTCACATGGCTAATAAGAGGCAGAGCTGGAACCTGACCACAGGCTGCCTAATGCCACGGACTGGCCTCTCAACCATGGCCTGTATTAATTCCTGCTATGGCCACCCTGCAGCCCCCTGTGACAGCCTGGCAGCCACAGAAGGCAGAGAGTGTCCAACACACTTTCCCTGATCCAGATTCGGCCAGTACTAATTATTGGCTTGGAGAGGGTCAGGGCGTAGAGTCAGTGTTCCTTCCCCCATGGATTCTTACTGGCTTCAGAGTGTGAACAGAGCATTCTGAGATTCCCAAGGGTAGAATGAACTGAAATCTGCAAATGCATAGATCCCATGATTGTTTGCCATGGGCATGCCTCTTACTAGCTGGGTGACCTTGGACAGGGTACTAAACCTCCGTGGACCTCTGTTTTTCCTTACCTGTAAAAGGGAGCGATCCACCCATCTCCCAGGGGTGATGAAAAGCTCACATGGCACTTGGGAGAATCCAAGGACTGCCAGGAAGACCAGAGACGCCTTCACCTTGTGAAGACCACTCAAGGGAACACTTAGCCAGTCCCTCGGAAGTAAGACCTACAGCCGCAAGAGCCAAATGTGGTCACTAGCCGAGGGTGTCCAGTCTCCACCATGCATCCTCTCTTTACAAGCATGTCATTCAGCCTGTCATTGGGTGTTTTCGGCAAATCTCTTCCCAGAGAGTCTCATCTGAAGTCAAGTGGTGGCAGCCACTGCACCGTTTCCAAGCTGCGAAAGCCAGATAAGATCGGATCGGATTGGAGAAGATGGGTTATCCACCAAGACTCCTTCCTGAGCTGGGGTCGAAGGACCTTTGGTGATAATATGGACAATGCAGATCATTTCATATACTTCTTTAATAGAATTAACTTGCAAATGTGTGTATTGAGTGGGTTGAGTGCTTTGACAGTAATGGAAGTGGTTGGAACTCAATGGAACAGTATCAGACCATGTTTTTATGAGAGTTGATCCATTTGGGGGCCGAAATGTTACACCTAAAAGGTCGGCCAGTTCATTCCACTGACAGGAGCAGCAAGCAGTAAGCCTCTTGAATAGGATCTAAGAGAAACCACAAGAGCTGTCATTTATCAGGGATGTGCTCGGTAGTGAGCACTTTACATATATTACCTTTTCTCCTCTCAGCGCTCCCCCCACACTAGTATTCCCATTTTGCAGATGGGGCAACTGAGGCCCAAAGATTATATAATTTATCCAAGGTCATACAGCCAGGTGTAATAGCATTAGGACCAGACAGAGCCCAAGGGTTCATTTCTCTTCCCTTTTTCTGTTTCTGGGCTCTTTTGATTAACATGTGCCAAGAGCATGGGATAGAGAAATCTGAGGGCTTTCTTGGAGCAGCTCAATCTTGGTGTTTTTGTTTATTGATCAACCATCATAAATTTCCGTCAAGCCAGCGTCACCTCATCTGACAAGGGCATTTCCTCCTTTGGTCTGGGAATTCATTTATTTGAAAAAGAAATTATGGGGCACAAGCTAAATAGCATATAGTTTTCCACTTCATATAACAGTTTTATGGAAAAGAATAAAAATGTCTGAATTTAAGAGCATGATGATGAACTCTTAGATTGGAGGTTTGGTGAGACTTCGCTCAGCCCTGCGGACACTGGCCCCAATGAATTATCACCATAGTGGCCATATATGAGGGCTTACTACGTATCAGGCACTTTAGATACAGCATCTCATTTAATCTCCACAACCGTAATGGGAGGAGGGCACTTCTGTTATCAACCCCATATTACAGATGAGGAAACTGAGGCACAGAGAGACCAAATACTTGCAGGAGTCACTCAGTAAAAGAACAAAATTCGAATCCAGATCTGTCTGCCTCCAAATCCCAGATTCTTTCTGATACATAATCTGATAGTTAATGATGCATGGAGTCCTTTGCTACTCACCTGACCAGCAAGGTAGAACAATGTAGACCCAAAGTCACCACGTGGCAGAAAACTGGGTTGAACTTGGGCCACCCCATGTTTTGTTTGACGAGTTCCAATTTGTCATTTCTTGTTTTGGTTTGAAATCCCTTTGATGGAGCACACAGCCTCTGCTTTTGTATAGGGTCCCATCACTGACCTCTGCCTCCCAAGTAGACCCCGAAAGCCTCTCAGCAAAAATCCTGTTGCATCTAGGTTGACATACAGGGCCTGGTTTGCTTCGCACGTTCACCTGTGCTGCCCTGCAGGTGTGGGGGCGTTTGCCACCCAGTTCAGCCCGACCTCTCATTTTATGGGCTCCCTCCGCAAGCCAGTGGCAAAGCAGGACTTGGGGCTGTTCTCTCCGCCCCTAGTAGCCTCGCTCCACCGGCTTCATTCCTCTGCCCCCAGCTCCATGGCCAATGGCCCGAGGCCCTGGCGCTCCCCACGCCCACCCGTCCCTTTGACCTCATTTCAGGTTGGGGCTGGTCTGTCCAGTCTACCGCCATCCTCGGAGAATCCAAGGTCAGCGGGTGGTGTCAGGTGAACCGGCACCAGCTCTTCCCTGCAGGGTGCACAGGACATTGGCAGAAGCCTCGGATTTGGTTGAACAAAGAGCTGGCTTTTTAATTATGCAGCCCAGACAGGCCCCCACCAGCAGGCCGGTGGAGAGGGGAGCCTCCCAGGGCTGGCTGGCAGACGCCCTGATTTCCGCTCCTTCAAGTGGCCACTTGGAAAAGAAAGGAACCAGCAACTAATCAAGCGTGAAGGACAGAAACACTCCAGGTGAGGACAATCAGGCCCCACTGAGCTGGGGATGCGGGACGGAGGGGGGGTGCTCTGCAGAGGGGGCAGCTTGGGCCAGTTCCAGACGGCGGGGTGTATCCAGAGCCTGCAGCTGAGTGCTGAACCCTGGGCTGGGGGCTGGGAAGTCAGATGCACACAGGCCGGGCAGCTGGGTCAGTTCGAGACTTCACCACAGATCTGTTCCCTGACCGTGGGCAAGTCACTTGATCTTGGCTTCAAGGGCGACAAAATGGAGGTGGGAATTCCTCTCTTCCAGCCTTTCTGTAAAGAGGAAATGCAATCGTAGCTGTCAGGTACTTAGCACAGAGAGGGAATCGTAAACAAGAATGACAGCCAGACTCTTTTTTTTTTTTAATATTTTTTATTTATTTCTAGGAGAGAGAGAGAGAGAGACACCGTGAGCAGGGGAGGGTCAGATAGACAGGGAGATACAGACTCTGAAACAGGCTCCAGGCTCTGAGCCCGCAGTCAGCACAGAGCCCGACGCGGGGCTCGAACCCACGAACCGCGAGATCATGACCTAAGCGAAAGTCGGACGCTTAACCGACTAAGCCACCCAGGTGCCCCGACAGCCAGACTTTAAGGAGCGCTCACGACTCCTAGGTATGCCGGGCTCTGTGCTATGTGCCCCATGTTCATGCAGCCATTTATTCTTCAGACTGTCATGCCATGTGACAGCTGGTGTTTTGCTGAAATGAAATCACAGCTTGCAATGGGAATTTGGCTCCAATCCTTCTGAGTGCGGCGTTCCCACGCTGCTGCGCTCCGCGTGGTGACTCCGGGCTCCCTCCATGTTCCTCTGTTTGAGCAACTGGGAAATCCTCCTCCATACGGTTTGTTCTGTCATCGTTGGGACTTCGCATGGTATGAACACATCCTCGTGTGTGTCATGGGGATGCTTATTTTGAAGATAATAAATGGATATGCTCTTTCTTCTTCTCCAGGAAACCACAGTCCCCAGCCTAGCTTCGTGGATGGCATGGGCCAGAAGGTCGTTCAGATGTAGGGAAGGTTCTGGTCAGATTAGAGGAGGAAGCAGAGAGCCCACCTCTTCTGGACCCTGGTGGATCACTGACAAAAGAAAAAGGGATGTAGGGCATCCCGATGTAGGGCAGGGCTGAGAGGCCAGGCAGACATGTCTGTATCTTCTCCCACGGGGGCGAGGGTGTTGTAAAAATACCCAGATGGCAATGCGCCCGGGAGCCCCACAGCATTGTGGCACGTCCTCCTTAGGAGAAGTGCTGGTGGCCATGGGCAGCCTCGGTGGGAGGGGGGTGGCTGCACACAGGAGCCGGCACCCCGGCCCCGGCCACCCTCTCCCAGCCGGTACGAGGGTACAGCTTCCAGAGTCCCCGTGGCTGGGGCTGACAGCAGGAAGCTGGGCAGAGCCCACAGTCAGGAGACATTTGTGTCTGAGCCGTGGAGACAGACGACTCGCCACTCACCCTCCGAGATTAGAAGGGCCCGGGGCAGCCCTGCAGTCACCTGAGGGAGGGGCAGCCCAGGCTGGCCCGGCACCTGCCAGGACCTCAGCCGCTCCATCTGAGCTCGGTTCCCTCTGCGCCAGAGACCCCAGGCACCAGCTCAGGGCACACCCGGGTGCCTTCTAGACGGGAGCAGGCCTGGGAACATGGCTTGAAGCCTGAGCCCAAGACACAGTCATCCAAAGAGACCCAGGAAGAGTCCTGAATCCCATTAATTTTGCAAACCCAGGTTTTTCTACCTCCATCCACAATGAGGTGAAGACTCTCAAAAGTTACGTGCAATAAAATGCTGTATTTTTTTTCTTTATGCCGTGTGCATGGTGTTAAATTCATAACCCACAGTTAATTAATTAATTCTACAAGTATTTCTTGTGCCCAGGCAATGTTTGAGGGGCCAGAGATTTGGCAATGAATAACACCAAACACCAGTGTGGGTTCTTGTTCTCAGGCACCTTCTATTTAAAAAAAAAAATTTTTTTTAACGGTTATTTTTTTTTTAATGTTTTTTTTTAATTTATTTTTAGGAGAGAGAGAGAG
Organism: Proteles cristata cristata; assembly: GCA_017311185.1. Taxonomy (NCBI): domain Eukaryota; kingdom Metazoa; phylum Chordata; class Mammalia; order Carnivora; family Hyaenidae; genus Proteles; species Proteles cristata. The sequence continues at coordinate 406,528 of JAESUZ010003182.1, forward strand.
AGACAGCGTGAGCAGGGGAGGGTCAGAGAGAGAGGGAGTCACAGACTGAAACAGGCTCCAGACTCTGAGCTGTCAGTCAGCACAGAGCCCGACGCGGGGCTCGAACCCACGAACCGCGAGATCATGACCCAAGCGAAAGTCGGACGCTTAACCGACTAAGCCACCAGGCACCCCTTTTAATGGTTATTTTTGAGAGAGAGAGGGAGAGACAGACAGACAGAATGCAAGTAGGGGAAGTATACAGAGAGAGGGAGACAGAATTCAAAGCAGGCTTCAGGCTCTGAGCTGTCAGCATAAAGCCCAATGTTGGGCTCGAACCCATGAACCGTGAAATCATGATCTGAGCCGAAATCAGATGCCTAACCAACTGAGCCATTCAGGCGCTGCAGGCACCTTCCATGTTTTGTAAATGTTTTCTTTATTTATTTTGAGAGAGAGAGAGAGAGAAAGAATCCCAAGTAGGCTCCATGCTCAGTGCAGAGCCCAATGCAGCCCATGAGATAACGACCTGAGCCGAAATTAAGAGTTAGATGCTTAACCGACTGAGCCCTCCAGGCACCCCAGGTGCATTCTAGTGTAATGGGAGGAGAAAGATAGTAAATGCATGCATGTGTCAGCAAGGGTTTTTAGGGGTGAGAAGTGCTGTACTGAAATAAACTAAGGCAATAGAATAGAGAATGACTTAGGTGGCCTAAGAAAGCCACAAAGTGACTACTGGGGAAAGATGTAAGGACATCAGCTGGCACATAAGGAACAGCAGAAAGGCCAGGGTGGCCAAGGGTGGGGAGAACAAGGGGAAGGGCCAGGGGTTGAGGGTGAGAGAGAAGCAATGGCCAGGTCAGGAAGGGCCTTATGAGCCAAGGGAAGGAGTGTGGCTTTTGTTATAATTGTAAGAAGTTGGGGCAGGTTTTTTTTTTTTTTTTTAATGATTATTTATTTTGAGGGAGGGAGAGCAGGGGAGGGGCAGAGAGAGAGGGAAAGAATCCCAGACAGACTTCATACTGTCAGCGCAGAGCCAGACACCGGGCTCAACCCCACAGACTGTGAGATCAAGACTTGCGCCAAAACCAAGAGCTGGACGCTCAACGGACTGAGCCACCCGGGTGCCCCCGAGGGCAGGTTTTTAATTCATGCATGATCTGACCTGTGTTTCATAAAGATCCCCAGCTTTTGTGGGAGCTGACGGTGGGGACAACGGAGTTCAGAAGCAGGGAGCGGAGGTCGGGATCTCACTGCAATCCAGGCAGGAAGCTGTGGTGGCTTAGACTGGGGTAGGAGGAGCTGAGTTATGTGGCTGGATCTCAAAGATATGGAGATGGGAGGTGGTAGGAGTTGCTGACTGATCGCTCTTTGGTCCAAGACACAGAGGCATAAAGCACGGCCATCAGGGTTTGCAGTGAGACACGGTGGTGGCCCAGGAGGCCATGCGTGGAGCTGAGGAAGATGGGATGGCTCGGGGCAATGGAGGGGGAGCCAGGAGACCTGCTGGGCCACGATGAGCCACCTCTTCACAGGAAGTGAGCCGCTGGACAAACCCAAGTCTGGAGGTGATGGGGCAGTTGGGGCTGCAGTGACATGTGGAGTCAGGTGCCTACGAAGGGATTTGCAGCCCGGGCCCTGGACCAGCTTGCTGGGAGAGTGTGGGGGGGGACACAGAAGGGAGATCGCTCAAGGCACAGTCCAGGCAGGACTCACGCTGAGGCCTGGCAGAGGGGAGGCAAGCCAGCCATGGCGCCCAGCTGGCTTCATCACCCACCGGGATTACCATAGTGCCATTTGTCACCATCGGGCTGTGAACACTGATATGGGCTCTGAAAATCTGTGTGTACTCCCATGATCCAGGCATCCTTATCACATATTTTTTGAAGTTTGACATAAAAATGAAATAGCAAATTAAGTTCTCATAAAGAACACACGAGCCCCTGAGAATATGTCCTGTTTGAAGGGTTAAGGGCAAACCTCTGGGCAGAAGTCAGTGGCGTTTAATGCAGGAATCACACAGAACACGTGCCCCACTCACCACCTCTTCCTCAGCCCTGCTCTTTGAGGCCAGCTTGGAATGACCTCATACCCTCTGGAGCCCTCCGTGCTCCTGGGCGGGGAGTGTACTTCCCTGGGTTGGGCTCGCTTCCAGGCTGTGTGCCCACGTGAGCAGAATGTCTGCCAGCCTGTAAGGTCACCGTCAGAGCACCCCTCTCTGCAGCAGGGCATGGCCTTCTAGGAATCCCTGATCAGAATGATGTTATCCCTGTGTCAGAGAGTCTAGAAAAGGGGACATTTGATTTTAAATTAGGAGGTGGAGGGTGGGGATGCAAGGAGCAACATGGAAAAATTCCTAGCTGCTGCTAGTTTTTTCTTCTTAAAAATTTTTAATGTTTTCTAAAAATTTATTTTTGAGAGAGAGAGAGAGACAGAGCTGGGGAGGGGCAGAGAGAGAGGGAGACACAGGATCCCAAGCAGGCTCCAGGCTCCGAGTCCAACACAGGGCTCGAGCTCAGGAACTGTGAGATCATGACCTGAGCCAAAGTAGGATACTTAACTGATGGAGCCACCTGAGCACTTCTGGAAGCACGGTATTTTAGGTAAACCAGTCCCAGGCAAACTGGGACAGTTGATCTTCTCAACTGAGTCAAGGATCAAGATGGCCAAGGGCGGGGGAGGAGAGACAAGGTTGTGTACCTTGGCGTCCCCATAAATGCCAGTCTTGGGTATTGTGATGAAACCATATGGAAATGAAGCAAACCCCACCCTGGGTTTATGACCAGGCAGAAGGCAGGGTCACACCCCACACTCAGCCCCCTCTCTCCTTCCCATGCCTCCCCGCCACTGCCCAGGACCAGACCCCAGCCACAAAAGACAACTGACAATCGTCTTTATAAGTATATTTTTATTGAAAATAAAAAAGGCATGGTACTTTCTTCCTCATAAGTAGCATCCAGTCCGCCTCCCCCTCCCCCCACAATGCTGTGGGTCCTGCACCCTGTGTGGTCTCAGCATGAAATCCACATTAGTGGCTCCCTGGTGGACAAGACGGCACCGGCTCGTGCATTTGTCCATTGAGACAGAACGAGAGACACAACTCGTCTCCCTGTATGCACACGGCACATTGTGAGGAAGGCAGATCTCAGGATATTTACATTCATGCATTAGATATCCCATACTACCTGGGCTGTTTAAGTCAGACTTTGTACAGATTCAGAGAGTACAGTAATTTTATATAGATATAGATATCTCTTTAAATATATATATAACTATATATAATATATATGTCTATATTTTTACAGCTATTAGTCTTTCTTCCAAAACTTGCTTTAGAAGCTTCTCAGTAACACCTAAAAACTCTTGGAGATCCTATATGCCATTCTAAGTTGGGCTCAACTAGGAGACAGTTAAAAAATATCTATTTGAGAAAACGCAGAGAAGAAATGTGCATTTTGTTCTCGACCTCAAGGTTTGGGCTCGCCTGAAGATTGGTCTGAGTTTAGGGGCTGCAGATACATTCCTTAAATAAAAGTTCTGATTTCAAATACCAGGGTGGTGTGGTTTTACGGATGCTTCTTGTCACTTAAGCGAAAAATCCAGTGAGGCTCTCTTGCGACACATGTGACAGTATCCAAACTGCCAGTTCTGGGTTTGGGAGAGGGGGGTGAATTCTTTTTTAAAAACTGGATTCTTCTCTTGGTTTTCACAAGCTGAGTGAGAAAAGACTTTACAAACCCAATTTGGGGGAAATTTATCCACAAACTTTTCACGGAGCCCTGGGCTGTGTCCCCAGGGAAGGGGATACTGGCCCCAGAATGAAGTGGATGCCAAGGGCGGATGGTTGGGAAGCCCCGAAGGGTGAGACCAAGTGTAAAACCCCCTAGGTTTCAGCCAGGATCAGGGAAGGTGGGGCCCACAGAGTGGTGCAAGGCTGGGCTGCTCCCTGCCTCCCTTGACGTCTCCCCAGGCCAGATGCCCATCACTTCACGACCCCTTCCCCAGGACCTTCCCCTCTGACCGAAGGTGCCTTCCCATCGCTTCCGAGGCCAAGGTGGTGTGTGCATGGAGCTGGGGTCCTGCCTGGGTGTCTGCTCAGGGAACATGCAGGGGACTCAGCGGCAGGCTACGGGCAGTAAGGGAAAGCACCTTGCTGCAGACCCCACACCCTCTCGGGGCAGCGACGAAGGCCACTGGTGGCACTGCGCCACGCTAAGGTAGGCAGGGAAAGCAAAATGCGAATCCAAACCAAAACCCGGTCCTCACACAGAAGGAAAACCACAAAGAGGAAAGAACCCTTTCTGGGAGGGTATGGGCCTGGGTCTGTCCTCAGCCTGCTCTGCTGACCTGCGGGAAGGACCGGGTGAGGGTCACAGCAAACTCACCTTCTCCCCTCTGCTCTCCGAAACACAATGGAACACAGCTCCGTGGGCAAAGGGATTTACGAGGTGGGTTTCCAAGGCTCTGCCCAAACAGGGACTCTTTTACTGTCTTACCCGGCTTACCTGGATGGCAGAGTCTCACCGTGGCCCAAGTACCTTTGAGAGAACCACACCGGTGGTCTGGAAAGTGGGCGGGGTCCACCTAGCTCAGCTCCTTCATGGAGAGAGCGGAACCGTTAAATGTGCCTTCCTTTTGAGCGAGTGCATGGGAGGGGATGGCACCGTGGGGTCAGGAGTGCTCTCCCAATCCAGGCGATGCCAGACCACGCTGTCCCCACGGGCCTAGTGATGTGCCCACAGGGCGGATGGCCACCAGGGAAACAGGCCGGTGGACCAGGATTACCAGGTGTGGACGGCCCTCTCTCTCCCTCTCCTTCCTTCCCTTCATCCACCAACCCCTTGGGGCGTTTTCAGCACTTTTAGAACAGAAGACATGCAAAGGTGGCCGCTGGGAGAGCACCACCTCCTTCAGGGTGAGGGGAGGCTGGGGACTCCCCGGAGAGGGTCTGAGTACCTGGTCAGGGCCTTAGGGGGTCATCGGGGAGACCCAGCGCCAGGCCGGGTCAGCCTAACCCAAAGTGCTGGGCTTGGCATGAGTGGTGGCCTCTGCCGGGTGAAGGCAGGGCCTGGCTCACATGGAGGCGTCAGTTTCCGTGAGGATCAGGTGTGGGTCTACAAATGGGCAGAGGGGCCTCTTTCCCTCCCGGGTCCTTGGCCTGGCGTTCAGTGAGTTGTTTTGCTTCTGGAAGGTCAGACACTAGCTCTGGGTGAAAAAGAGCCCCTCTGTCTGCTCAGTCAGGAGAGGACCTTGCAGGCTGGGCTCACAGCCCCCTGTAGCAGGGGTCAGAAGTCAAGGGCCAGGGGCCTGGGGTGTGGGAGGGAACAGAGAGGAAGGAGGCAGGCCCCAGAGACTAAAGACAGTCGCCGATGGGGTGACAGACAGATGTGTGGGAAGCACCTTTGGAAGGGGACATCTCATGGCTGTGCCGATGGCTTCTGTTGGGACGCATGGTGACTGGGGAGCAAGCAGTCTTCCTGGGGAGGAGGAGGGGTTTTTTGAAAGGACCACCTTTCTCGTGGCTAAAGCAGGATGCCCCCCCACCCCTGCAGACAGACTCCCTGCCTTTGTCAGAGCACAGTTGGGAGACAGTAAATCAAATACAAGATGGAGAAGAGACGCGGAGAGAGTTTATGGCGGCGCCGCCCCGGGTGCCCCGTGCAGGTGAGCCCGGCGTCCACGCTGCCCCTGCCCGCGCGCTGGCCAGGGGCGGGCGGGGAATGGGACGGTGTCTCCTTCGGAAGTCCTGGACAAGCCCAGAGTCAGCTGGTGTCCTGCTTTCCCGTGTCCGCCAAAGCCACCAATGTGCCCCTCTGGCCAGCGGGGCCGGGGTCTGCAGACTCACACCACGGCGTTGTTCACGTCCACGCCTTTGTGGCTCTGCGAGGAGGCCATGGGATACTCAGCAGCGCCGGTGCCGTTCTCCTCTTTCCTCAGGGGTTTCCTGGGAGGGGAGGCAGGGACACCATTAAGGACCAATGGCTCGGCTGGGGGCGTCGTGGCCTTCGAGTCAGGCCAGCAGACTCTGTTCTGGGTTAGCATCCATGGCTGCTGGTCCTTGTGGGAGCCGATTAGGAGCTGGGCGGGGGGAGTCTTAGCGAGGGGGGCACATAAGTGCCGTGCGCACCAGGGCACAATTGTGAGAGAGAAGAGCTGTTAATAATGAAGCAGGGACACGAGGCATGAACTAGGGCTCTTTGGGACAAATGAGAGCAGAGAACCTAGCGACAGCCTCGTAGGACACACAGTCAGGCTTTGGTTGATCTCCGAGGATGAGCAAACGGACGTGAAGATGCATATTTGCAGGTGTAGAGGTTGGATTTTGTAGCCTTGCCCCTGTGTGGTCAGAGGTACACAGAAAAGGTGACGAAGAGGATGGCGGGGAGGTTGATGCTGGCAGTGGTGATGGTGGCCCGGGGCGGTGGGGATAGTAATGGGGTGGACATGGTGGTGGAGGTGTTGGTGGTGTTGAAGGAGGTTGTCATGGTGGAGATGGCGGTGGAGGCGATGGTGATGTGGTTACGGTAATGGGGGTGATGATGGTGGTAGTGGTGGTTATGGTTATGTCATTGGCAGCGATTATGGTAATGGTAGTGGTGATGGTGGTTATGGTCATGGTCGATAGCAGGGTTATGGTAATGGTGGTGATGGTGGTGGTGGTTATGATTGTGTCGATGGTGGTGGTTATGGTTATGGGGTGATGGTGGTGGTGGTTATAGCTGCGTTGATGGTGGTGGTGATGTAACAGTGAATGTCCAAACTAACTAAGTGCACACTAGTGGTTCTCAAGCACTTCATGTAGGGCCATTTGAAGACCATTCCAGAGGCTATTTAACCCCAAAAGCCATTCCTCCCATACAAACAAGGCCCGGGAAGGCTGGGTGGGAGGCTTTGAGAAGGTTCTTGCTCACTTGCAGAGGTTCTGAATGTGCAATACTGCTTTCTGGCCTGGCTCCAATCCCACCTCCTCTCCTGGCTGGTTCAGGAGGGCTCCCGGCCCCCGGCTACAGTCTCCCGATCTAGGCCACACACACCGTGGAGCCCAAGCCCATGTCACAACACTGTTGTTATTAGGGTGAATATGAGGCCCACGGGGCTGTAGCTCACTCACCTCTGTCCCCAGGAACGCTGGGGCTGAGCCTGAACTGGCCTTTGCTGTGTAGTGTCTTAACTGAGTGTCTAAGGCCATCTCTGAAAGCCCGGTCGGTGATCGATTGCTTCTGCCTTCTCAAATGTCCCCAGAGCCTCCCAGAACCCAGCCTGAGGACTGGTACTTGGAGCCTAGTTGGCTGCCGATGGGATAAAGTCTCAGGTGAATTCGTTTAGGGGGGGCAGGGTCTGCAAGGTGATTATCAGTAGTTTCAAGGGTGGGATTATCAGGCCCGCTCAGAGGCAATACCCTGAGATCAAATCTAGTAGCTTCCCTTCCCTTTTTTTCTTGCTGTAGAACGAGCTCACAAAACAGAGAGAAACCCAAGTGCACTATTTTGGGTGTCAGGCTCAGCCACAGTGGCTTCTAGAAATGTGAGATGCAAACCAGCACTGCCTCCCGTGTACACTGTACAAAGCACTCTCAGCTACAGATGTTCCTGTCCCCTCTCAGTATGGTCCTCTGAGGAAGCTCAGCCTGGGGTTAAGAGATTCAATATCTGGGGAAACTGAGGCTTAGGGATAGCTGTGCCTCGCCCGAGGGTCCCCAGCTGGTCGGTGCTATGGCCTGGACCACCACCTGCTCCTACCATATCCTGGTCCAGACATCTTTCCCTTAAGTCAGAACCCCCAGCAGGCAGCATCCCCACAAACGGCTCTGTGGTCCCATCAGCTTGGAAAGGCCTTCTACCTCCCTGCTCCCGGAGAATCCCAAAAGTTCTCAAGAGTCAAGAAGCCCATTTTGCTTTAACCCAGCATATCCCAAGAACCCCACTTAATTAGAGGCTCCAGATACTTTCTGGAACCCCCAGGTATGTAGGGGTCAGATGAGTTGCCTTGTTTGTTATGAGCTTGTGGAAATACAGTTTCTGAGCCAACCTCTGCCCCTGGGCCCTTTCTCCCTCAGTCTCCTTCCTGTCTTCCCAGTGCCCACTCACCATTCCCCAGGGGCTTCAAGCAGCTCTCACTCTGCTGGGTGGGCTTCCTTTCCGACTCTGAGTTTTCATGGCCCGGAAAATTGGGTGGAGGGTGCACCTTCTCACAGTGAGATCCTGTGTTGCTCTCGCCATGAGGCCACCGATGGACTTAAGGGAGCTTCCTACATTTATCATCAATATATGAAGCAGGGGGTGGGGTGGGGAGGTGATGGACATCGGGATCGGGATTCCAGAAAATATTAACAGGGAAAAATTTCTGAGCCCAAACCCACACTGCATCACTGCTTTTCTCCCTAACAAATATTTGGTCATGAGCTAGGTCTGAAAAATCAACTGGAAGGGGTCCAGGTCAGGGGAGATGAGGCCAAAGCATCTTCAAGAGTGGATAACGGAGGGGCGCCTGGGTGGCTTAGTCAGTTAAGCGTCCGACTTTCGCTTAGGTCGTGATCTCGCGGTTTGTGGGTTCAAGCCCGGCGTCAGGCTCTGTGCTGACTGCCAGCTCAGAGCCTGGAGCCTGTTTCAGTCTGTGACTCCCTCTCTCTCTGACCCACCCCTGCTCACGCTGTCTCTCTCTCTCTCTCCTAGAAATAAATAAAAACATTAAAAAAAAAAAAAGAGTGGATAATGGAGAGGTGCATCTGGAACTCCCACGGAAATGGGCAAAGCACGGAGGGCAAAGAGTTTCCGCTTTTTAGGGTGAAGGTAGGAAATCTGCAGGACTTCTGCCAGGAGAAGAGGTGACATTTCTAAAGCCAGGCTGCTGACTAGGACATCCCTTTGCGTTCTCAGGGCCTTAGAGGGAAATGTTGGCCCAGAGGGCCTGGCAGGAAGCAAGCCCGGTCAGAGGGACACTGAGGGCGGGGCCAGGAGGCAGCCCCAGGGCCGTCTCAATGGCCCCAGCCAGCTTCCCAGCCCAAGACCAGCATTGTTTCTGGACAGAAGTCTGGGTAGGGCTCCACCCAGCAGAGTAGCACCTGTGGCTGGCACAGCGCCCCCTACAGGAACATTCCAAGAGCCTGGGCGTGGCGTGGGCAGGGGTTAGTGTCCCAAAGTTTCTCCTGAGAAATGGGCTTGGTCTGCTCCCGTTCTCTACTAGAACTGAGCCCTCAACCATTCTACTCCCTGGGCTGCTTCCTCGGGCCACTCCCAATGCCTGTCTGGGATTCACAGAAGCCCAGTGGAATCTGGGGTTTTATCTACAGCCCGAGAAGGCTCTACCTCGTCCCTCCCCCCACCTCCCTTCCACTAACGGGGCACTTCAGGGTGACACTGCCCAACTGCTGGGATGTCATGGCTCAGGGCACCCAGGCCCCACCCCTGCTAGCTGTGTGACCTTGAGCAAGCCCCTTAACCTCCCTATGCCTCAGTTTCCTGGTCTATAAAATGGGCACAATAAGGGTGTCCATTTCATAGGTTTGCTGGGAGAATTAGGTACGTTAATGCAGGTCAAGCACTTAGATAAGCATCTGGCATACAGCAGGTGCTCCATAAGTGTCGGTTAGCTCTCAGTACTGCTATTGGAAAGGTGCCAGCTGGGAGCTGTCCTGTCGGCCGGCAACAGCCAGCGCTCTCTAGTCTGCACAGACTTCCTACCTAATGTGTGCCCGGGGGGCTCCGGAAAGGCCAGAGAGGCCCGCTGGGACCCAGCGTGGCTCTGCAGTGCAGTGTCGTGAGCCAGCCAGGGCTGGTCCTGCTAACCCAAAGTAAGGCACGCGCACCCCGGTGCAGGAGGAGATGGCCATGGATGGCCCCCTACAAGGCCTGGTTCCTAAAACCAAGAGAGAGGGAAGTGAGCTTTTCCTGGGCCATGTCCAGGATTCCTGCCTGCCGGAGGGTGGGTTCTCCACGCTGAGACCCCTTCCCCCCTCACCCCCGGCCCAGCCAGCAGCAGGCACTGCTCGTTCTTTACACGGGGCACCGTGTAGACAGCTCGGGGGGCTCATGCCACGAGCCACAGCCTCGGCAGGACTGCCTCCACCCGCACATCGGGCTCGGGCAGGGGGGGCAAGGACCCAAGTGCCCATCTCGGGCCCAGCTAACAAGGATGACAGGTCCCACCCTGAGAAGGGAGAGCTGCCTGGTTCGCTTCTGGGCTCATGCACCCAGCAGAAGGAGCTGCTCTTAGTCAAGAGTATTGGTCTCAGACTCCTTCTTCCAAAGGCATCTATCTTCCCTGAAAGACACACACACAAACACACCCATACACATACACAGCCCACCCCACCTATACACAGCAGCACACACAGGCACGCATGCACGTCCATACACAGCCCCTCACAAACGCACACCCCCTTCCATGATGAGATGCCTATGTAGCCTGCAGACCTCTCCAAACCTGGGTCAAGAAGCCAGAAAGAGCCCTTCCAAGCCACCATGGGAGTCATCGACCAGGAGAAGCAGCGGCCTCCTTTCCAGCCCAGCACGCTTTTCCCCTAGCACCTGGGTGAAGGGGAGTCGGGGACGCAGCCATCGGCGCCCTCACGCTCCAGCCGGACCCACTGTGGGACATTCTCCAGGGCTTCCTTGTTGAGCCGCCCCCGGCTGAGCAAGGCGAAGGCTGGCGTCTGCGAGTCTCCCGGCTTCTGCTCGCCCCTGGGACCCAGCCAGCAGGGCCGGGCATCTGGATCTCTTCTGAGCGCCGTGGGGAGCAGTGAGGACTCCTTAAAGCAGGGGTCCGGTCTCTCCCCTCGCCCTGCCCCGCCTCCTCCCACCCAGCATGTCTGGAGAGATGAGTTCAGAGAGGGATGGCCCCCAGGAAGCAGGGACTTTTCCCCTGGCCCTGAGCGCACCCACAATCTGCCTGCCTTTCTGTCAATGACTGGCCTGCACGGCCATGGGTCCCCGGTGCACAAAGAGCTCGTCCCTGCTGCACCCGTGCTCCCGCCAGGACGGGATTTCATCACCCGCCAGAGCAGGTGGGTCCCTTTTGGGGGCGCGGTGGGGGATAAATGAGCCCAAATGAGCATCTCAGCCCGAGGCAGGTGGGAGCAATCTCTTGTTGGAAGAAGGACTGTGGAGGTGATAGTAATGAGATACTGCGGCACGGAGGACTCAGGAGAAGCCTGTGCGTCGCCCCTGCCAGTGGGGAACGACGAGCCCTGCGCCCCCTGGAGGATGGCAGGGGCCCCGGAGGAAAGAGCACCGGCCCCGGAGTTAGAAGACGGAGTCTTGGTCCCGCACCAGCTCTCTGAATCCAGCCGAGGTCCCGAAGCAAGTCGGATGGTCTCAGAGCTGCCAAGGCCATGTATCCCCGCTCAGCCCCCCACCGAAGGCGGTGCCTCCTCGGAGCGCAGTGGCTTTGACTTGACTCCTGGTACTTGCATGTGGGACATGCAAGCTGGAGAGGTTGGATTTGGTGCCTGGGGGTGGTGTTGCTACAGGAACGTAAAGGGACATCAGGGAGAAGTGACAGACGGAAACGGATGCGTCTCAAGTGCCCAATCACCGGCATTGACTCTACTTGGCCCAAGAGGTTTTGGCGCACGAGGTAACCCCAGTCTCGAGACTCCAGGAATCTGAAGTGCATTCAAGGTGAATGTCTCGCTCCCAGAAGTTCATGCAACATGAGGCTGGATGAAGACGTCCCACTCCTGTCCCCAATCCCTGAGCCCCACCTTCAACTTCCTCCTGCCCAGCCCTGCCCTTGAGTCTACAGTTGGGCAGAGGCCAGGGGGGAGAGGGCTGGGCTGGTGGTGTGTGGGCTGGGGGGGGGGGAGGGGAGGCAGCGGCGGGGGGCGGGGGGGGCGGTGTCCGGCCACTCTGGGCATGGGGAGGGGGCCGCTGAGTCACCGCGCACGTACTCCAGCTTGAGTACAGTGAGGAGGCTGAAGACATGGGGAGCAGAAGGAGGGGAGCAGAGGGGTCACCCAAGATGGTCAAGGGGAGGGGCCAGGCATTTAAATTCGGCGGCATGTTATACTCGAAAAGCAGATCCTACTTCACTTACCCAGAGGGAGAGGGAAAAAAAAAACCTGAGTTTACTGAAATTCTAAGTAGAGTTTGTTCATTTCAAAGGCAGAATTTGTCAAGTCTATGTAAACAAGCCAGAAAGTCATGGAACAGTTAAAACACGTCAGGCACCATAAGGGAGAGAGATGTGGAAGACATGACCGCTTTCCCCTCTGATGGGCATGCAAGTGTGGGCGTGTGTGCGCACAGTCCCTCACACACACGGGGGCATGTGCATGCGTAAACACCAACATTATGGGGCACCTGGGTGGCTCTGTCGGTTGAGCATCCGACTTCGGCTCAGGTCATGATCTCGCAGTTGGTGAGTTTGAGCCCCCGCGCCGGGCTCTGTGCTCACAGCTCAGAGCCTGGAGCCTGCTTTGGATTCTGTGTCTCCCTCTCTCTCTGCTCCTCTCCTACTCACGCTCTGTCTCTTTCTCTCTCAAAATTAAAATAAAAAAAAAAAAAAACATTAAAAAAAAAAACACACCACCATTAACGTACCTGGAGCAGAAAACAGAAACATAAATCAAGGAGCGCTACAACTCCCGGGCTTGGGCAGGGAAGAAGGATCTAGACCAGCCCAGGATGCGGGTCAGAGGGCGTAGTATTTGAGCTGGGACCTCAGTGAGGAGCAGAAGGGGCTCAGCTGTAAGAGAAGAGGGGCTGGAAACTTCTGCGACCTGAGCCAGCCAGGCCTCAGTTTCCTCTTATGACCTGGGAGGCTCACTTTGCTCAGGCACCACAGGAGATTCATTCCCACCCCTCCGTGGCATTCCACAGCCCCAGGCCACCAGGCCTTCTCTACTCGCCATACATTCAGCAGTAAGAACCAGTCCTTTCTGGCAACCCCCTCTCCCCAAACTCCAAAGAGAATGTCAATTTTAAAAAGGAAATTAACTTCCCTGGCTGATTTGCTATGGGGTCTACAATTCAGGAAAAGGTCCTGAAAAAAATTGCACCATGGCATCATGTGGGAGAGAGAAACGGAAGACAGGAGAGTCGAGTGTAGCAAGTTCCCAGGAAGCTACCATCTGCCTGGAGAGGACAGAGACTCCTGGCGACCACAGAACTGAGGGACAGATCACCTGAGGTATTAGACCACACTGAGGGGAGGCTCACCCCAGGGAAGCAAACACATCACAGTGCATGAGGCGACTCAGCTGCAGACAGTACATTCATCGCACTAAGGGAGACTGTGGTCACTGAGCGCTCACTCGGGAGACACCTGTAGTCAGAGGACAGGCAGAGGGCAAGTTTTTTGCCCGTCTCTGGGTGCTGTTAGGAGGCTGAGCCTTGCATCTTCCAGACTGGAAAGTCAACAGATAATGTGTGAAATTGAACAAAACTTCTCATAGTGGTAAACACATAATTTAGAATATGGACAGAGGGGAGCCAGGGTGGCTCAGTTAAGCGTCTGACTCTTGATTTTGGCTCAGGTCATGATCTCATGGTTCATGAGTTCGAGCCCCGTGTCGGGCTCTGCACTGACAGTGTGGATGGAGCCTGCTTGGGATTCTCTCTTTCTCTCCCTCTCTCTCTCTGCCCCTCCCTTGCTCTCCCTCGCTCTCCCAAAATAAATAAATAAACATTAAAAAAAAAAAAAGACTATGGAGAGAAATATCAGAAGAAGAGCTGAGACCCAGAACTGGTTGCCTCTCAAGAATGTGACTTGGTGGGGGGCAGTCGGGGGGTTGCTGATGTTCTTAATAGGCTTGTGGCACACTGATATTTAAAAAAAATTTTTTTTAATACTCATTCACTTCTGAGAGAGAGAGAGAGACAACATGAGCAGGGGCAGACACAGAATCTGAAGCAGGCTCCAGGCTCTGAGCTGTCAGCACAGAGCCCAACTCAGGGCTTGAACTCACAAACCGTGAGATAATGACCTGAGCCGAAGTTGGACGCCTAACAGACTGAGCCACCCAGGCGCCCCTTGGTAGTCCCTTCGGATACTCCTGTCTGATTGTAATACATGGTCCTTCCGAGGGTGGTCTAATAGATAGATACCCTCTCCTCCCCACAGGAGGTATGTGCACTGAGAGCTGGGACTGTGCCTGAAGCACCCAGGCCATGACAGAGCCCCTGTGGCAAGTGTGGCCCCGCCACCTGGCCTAGTCCTTAGCAAGCATTTCTGTCAGCATTTATACCTCTGAGACGTGGAATGCCCTGTGGCAGTCCTCTTTGCCATCCAGGGATGGAAACAAAGGCTCAGCCCTTATGGAGAAGGGAAACAGGCCCAGGGAAGACAGGGACCCCCCCTGAGCTGGGCCGAGGCTGGGAACGGAGCGCGGAGCTCTGAACTCTCAGTCCCGGGTTCTTGTAACAACTCCGGGCTGTCTGATGCCATGTGTGTGCCAGGCCTGGGGGGTGGGGAGGAGGCTGGGGAGGGGCACAAGGGTATAGAGCGCTCTGGGGCTCGATCATCCTGCAGCTGAGAATAAAGAAGCTGCTCACAGCCAGCTCATGGCAGGGAGGCCACCGAAATGCAAGCTGTGTGGGTTCCCATGGCAGGGAGAGTTCAGGGTCATGGGCAGGGGACCTAGAGGCCACTACATGTGCTGGTCCCACTGTGAGCCATTCCCCTTCTCAGCCCCTTGGTCTGGTTAACACCCATCCCCCACCTTCCAAGAAACCTCTAGGGCCTCAGGTCTGGGTGAGGTGCCCCTCCTCGGGCTCCCTGCCTGAGAGCCCCCACCCCTGAACACCATGTCACCCAGCACAGAGTGGGGCCTCCGGGTGTGTCTGTTGAGTCACAGAATGCTAGGTCTGTGTGTAGTCAGTGCTGACTAGACCTCCCACGTGCTCCCAAGGTCATGCCCAGCAAGGGCGTGGCGGGGGGCTGCTTCTGCACCTGCTCCCATCCCTGCAGAGGCCTGCACCCCAGATGCCAAGCCAAGCTGGCATCTCCAGAACCACCTTCCTACCCCAGCTGATTCTAGAACCATCTTCCCAGCAATCTGGCTCCCAAAGGCTGTGTTGGAGCCATTCACAAAGGTCTCTCGGAAATCGTCTTCTAGGCACTCCAGCCTGTGAGAGTTAAAAAAAGAGCCGGGCTTATCACTGATTTTTCCTTTTAATGGTTTTACAGTGACATGAAATGCTTTTGTTTCCTGAGAGAAAAGGCATGTTTCAAATGAATTATTAACCGAAAGGAATTGGCCGTGAGCAAGAAATCCTCCACTGACTGGAGAAAAATGCAGACAGACAGCTGGCTTGCACGATGCTATCTCTTACAAAGCGCCCAGCAGAGGTCAGCTCGGTCAGCAGTGGGGGGCATTTGCTCTCCTCCGCGGCTGTAACATGGGCTGCCTCCTCCTCCCTCCCCCAAAGGGTTAAGCCTCTCCCACCCAGGCCTCCTTCCAGGCCAGTTCTGGAAGTGCTGGCCTCTATTTCTGCCTCCACTTGACTGTGGACGGAGCCCCCTCCTGTCACTGACTATCGGTCCTTGAGTGCCAGATGTCCTTTCTGGATTATGAGGTCCGGAGGAGCAGAGGGCTGGGTCTTCACCCCATGTCCCAGGGTTTGCCCAGAAGAGGATGGATGCAGATCATGGCGCAGGTGCACACGGGACAGGGACTGTGCTGGTCTCTTTACTGTCCCCACTCACCCAGTCCGTCCTCTCTCCCTGCTCTGTGCCCTTGAGGGCTGACGCCTCCCAGTGCGGGTCCTGGACTCTTCTGCTCCTTTGGTTTGGCTAATGAGAGACATTCTCAGGAGACCTGGGAGCGTGGAGAAAATTTGGGGTGTTTCTCCTCTTCCTTTCCTGTTCTGGGGCTCATCTCCAGCTGTTCCAAGCACAGATCCTGCTAAGCGACCCCTCTTTGGAGTCTTGGGCTCTCTAGGCTCCCTAGTTTCAATGGCACAATTTCCTTCCCTTGCACTGGTCCTAGGGGTGCTGACTACCCCCACTGCTACTAGTCCTGGAGTGCTTCACAGGCACCATTAGCTCCCAGAAGGCGCCCCGCACACGTTCCTGGAAAGGAGCTCACACTTCTCGAGGAGCCCGCTCACGTCCCTGGAGGTAGCCCCGCCCACACCCTGGAGGGGAGTCCCGCCCACGCTCCTGGAAGGAGCCCCGCCCACACACCTGGAAGCGATACCCTGAGCCCTGTGGCTTGAGGTCTCTTTCCCCTGACACACTGAGGAATCAAGAACTCAGAGCCTGTGGAAAGGGACAGAGGGCAGACAGGAGGCCCCTCGGCTGCTCTGAGGGGAGGTGAAGGGGGGCGCCCCCACACGCCTTCCTGGGAGATCCCCAGCTCCACTGAGATGAAGCCTAGCAGCCCCAGCTGGCGACAGTGCCACAGTCAGCTATTGATGTCAGTTACTTCTGGTCTGTTCCTCTTGCCCTCCTGACAGCATGTGTTTTCAGAAGTTTGGGGCAAGGGCGGAAGAGGGCGTCCTCGGCGGCACGAGGGCCCGCTCTCGGGCAGTCTGCTGGTGGATGGCCCCAGGTCCTCGCAAGCCCCCAGCAGTTCCCTGAGTCACAGCAAGCTGCTCAGCCTGGTGGGACAGGCGCCTCCCCCATCGGGCTCTCGCTTCCCCCAGCCTCGTCTCCCAAGTTCCAGGAGCTTCCTGGTGTCCTGGTGCCTTTGACTGGAGAGCCTACCAGCTCTGCTTCTGCAAGTCCTGCTACCATCGCAGCAGGCTCTCCACTCAAATGCGGTACATCCCGATCAGAGTCAACCATGACTCTTCCCTGCGCCTGCACCGGCTGCCAGCAGACTGCCCTGTGTCACCTGCCTTGCAATATCTGACCCCGCCACCACCCTGTGGTCAGGCGAGCAGCCCACCGGCACAGCCTGGCTCTCACCTGTCTCTGTCCCTACAGAGCCTGACACACAGCAGATGCCCATGAAACACTAGGAAATTGGACTGGCTGTGGCCCCTGGGAGCCTCCCAACACCTGGGCCTCACTCTGAACAGCAGGGCCTTTCTGTCCATCTGTCCTCCTGTTCACAAAGGAGCACAGACACCCCCCAGGTGCCCAGGCACCCTTGAGGAAGGGCAGACAGGAATACTGAGGTCTGTTCTTAGCTCAATACTTGCAATAGTATCTATATAGTATAGGAGTCAGGGCTGGGCTGTGGAGTCACATGGTTCTGGGCTCCAATTCTGAGTCCACTGCTCCCTGGTTATGCCATCCTGGGAAGCCCCCTTTTCCCCTTTGAACCTCAGTTTCCTCACATAAAATGCAGCGTATCGGAAACAGGTGTGGCAAGGATGAACTGAGGGAATGTCCGTGCGGCCATGAGCCCCCAGCTGTGGAAGAGACTGGGTGACAGACACTCTCTTGTGATTGGTCATTGTTTTTGGACAGTACCTCGCAGCATGAGAGCAGGGAGTGGAAGGGGCTCCTGGCTGGGAGGCAGATCCCCAGGGCGTGGCCTGTCCACGTGGAGCTGCTGTACCCGGACCCTCTCCCCCCCACCCCCCGCCCAGTCTGCTCTTCCAACGGCCACCAGGACGCTGCTGGGCTGTTGCCTGTTAACAGCCCTTCACCGTCTGTCCCTGACCATGCATTTGTTTTAAGACTTTGAACTTGATGTTTTACTCTTTCTGCTTTTCAATCATTAAAGTGAAATCACATAGAACTAGTGAAATATTTCAGGTGTTACGATTGTTCTTAACATAGATCCCCTAACTTTGAGCCTCCAGGAATTTCCAAAACCTTTATTAGAAATCTATGCACAATGCCTAGGATGCTTTGGCGTTTTGCAACATTTTTGTTTGTCTTTAAACTCTATCTTTCCCCAAGGTCCCTGGGGGCTGTTGCACTTTATTTTATTTTATTTTATTTTATTTTTTGAGCCTAGAGGTCAAGGGATCTAGCTGGAGCTGCTGTGCTATCTCTTGCCAGGGGGTGCCGTCCACAGCATACCGTAGTCTACCATACTTAGGGCCCTGATACGGCTTCAAACTCCTCAGACCCCAACAAGAGCCACACTCTGCTGCAGGCCCCCAACCCGAGAAGGGGATGGTGACTGGCAATCACTTTGGAAGAGAAGTGAGTTGGTAGTTACAGAAATGACAGTGAGTATTCCTGAAAGAGAGTTTGCTGTTTGGATCATTTATGACTCCCTGGGAACACTCTCCTCTTCATCCCCCAAAAGCCCAGCTTCAGTATCACATTCGCTGAAAACCTTCTCTGAGGCATCTCAACTTCTCTCTCCCCCCCCAGAGAAGCATGGTTCCTCCGTCATCCTTCTTTCTCTGTCTGCAGTTACGGGGACAATGGACGCTGGGGCAGGACTCGGTGAGCACTTCCTGTATGCTGGGCACTGTGTCGTGCATACTGTATACAGAAGCACGTCACCATTCCTCACAACAGTATAAGGTTGGCACGCCGTCCCCCCATTTTACAAATAGAGAAAGTGAGGGCCAAAGAGGTTAAAGTGGTTTCTTCCTGGTCACAGAGTTTGAACTGGGATCTGAATTTCGATCTGACTCTGAAACCCAGTTCCTGCTCCAAACCAACATGGCGCCTCCCTGCAGTGGCTTCGTCATCCGCCCTGCAGGGATCATTTTCAAACTCTACTCGTAGGCGCCCTGAGTGAGCCCCCAGCACAGGGCCTGTGACTTCCAGAGAGGGTCACCACACACACACACACACACACACACACACACACACACTGCACTGGGACTGACATATAATTGGCGCTCATTCAATGTTTGATGAAGGAAGATGGACATTCATTATATATTCTGCCTATTAAATGCTTGACAATTTTTATGGTTTAAAAAAGCATGATGGGAGTGGGCGGAGCAGCCCCCAGCCCAGGTGGCGCCCCCTTAAGGCTCAGAGCTGGGTGAGCACTCACCTTTTGATGGCTTTGTAGCAAATGATGACAAGCACAGTGAGAAACACCAGGGAAGCACAACATACTGCGATGACGATCACCAGCCCTGACCACCAGCTTTCCTCAGCCGGGCACGAGGTAGAGTTGGGGGCTGCAAAACACAGGCACAGGCTGAGTGTCCTCTGGATGAGTGGGTGCTGGCCGCGTCACAGGTGGACCATGGTGGGTGACACCAGCGGTGGCCTCACCATCCTTCATCTACCGGAACGAAGCCTCCCTGACCTGTCCTGCCATCCCCACCCCCACCCCAGCGGCAGGTGACATCATAGCTGGCCCCGTGCCAGGCCCGTGCTCCGAGCAGGGGTTAAGCACTGAGCCCTGGGCCATCCATCCTCCTCTGGCATGAGCTAACTGACAGCAGGGTCAGCTTTAATTTCCCATGAAAAATAACAGAGCATCTCATTCTCTCAGTTGAGGCATTAAATCCGCTTCCTCCGAGGGTGGGGGAGGGGAGCAGGGCTCACAGGGCACATGGCGGGAGGAGGCCCGTCGATGTGAGTTTGGTAAGCTGATTTCTTCTAAGAGGCAGGCCATCTCCCTTCCTGGCTTCAGCCCACGTGGCGAGTACTTACGGCCATCTCAATTTGCACGGGTGGCCGAAATTCAGAAAGTCTGTCACTGACAAAGCATCTGACTCTGGGTGCCATGGGGCCCCTTTTGCCATGAATCCCCATGGGGTCCTTGGGGTGAACCTGTCCTCCCCCTTGACCAGTTGTGGGGAGCAGACCGTGGCACTGGTGGAGATGAGGCCCATGCAAAGCTGGTTCGCTCTTCTGAGAAAAGCAGAGACGTCACACAGCCTCATCCCAGAGGCTCTGACAGGTCCAGAGATGACTGGAAAGAAGTGACCCAAATTGCAAAAGAAAATGGAGACAGAGGAAGGGAGCATGAGAAAGAGAGAAAGAACGAGGGAGAGGGAAGGAGGGAAAGAGGGGGGTTGGGGAGGGCGGGAGGGAGGGACATATGGATGGACAGATATACAGGCACTACTAGCCTTGGGCAGGTCTTCAAGACCTGTGACCATACGTAAAGGGAATCAAACCAATGCCCTAGATCTGTGTCTACTTAATAACAGCCACCTTCAGGGGTGCAACATGGGGAATAAGTGAATAATTTCCCAAAGGATACCATGGATGGCTTCGTCACCATCATCACCATTATTACTGACGTTGTCATAATCATCAAGGTGTAATTTACATATGGTGACGTTTACCCATCTGAAGCGCGTGGTCTGATCGGCTTTAACAAATGAGTTCGCCAGTGTAAGCCACCCCTCTATCATGATGCAGGGTTTTCCCATCACCTCAGAAAGGTTCCCTGTGCCTCCTTCTAGTCAGTCCCTGTCCTGCAGGCAACCACTATTCTGCTTTCTAAATTTCTTTTTTAATCTTTAATTTTGAGAGAGAGAGAGAGTGTGTGTGAGTGGCGAGGGGCAGAGAGAGAGGGAGACACAGGGTCTGAAGCAGGATCCCGGCTCCGAACTGTCAGCAGAGAGCCTGACGCAAGGCTCAAACCGTGAGATCGTGACCTGAGCCAAAGTCAGATGCTTAACCGACTGAGACACCCAGGCTCCCCAACCCACTAGTCTGCCTTCTAAAATCATAGATTAGATTTGCTTCTTCTTGAAAGTCATAAAGTGGAATCATGCAGCGTGTATTTTTTTCTTTTTTTTTTACTCCCTTTAGTGAGCACATTTTTTGAGATTCATCCACATTGTTGCAAATTTCGGTAGTTCCTTCTCTTTGATGGCTGAGCAATATTCCACCACAGGAATAAACTATAGTCTGTTTATCTGTTCACCCACTGATATTCCACCACAGGAATAAACTATAGTCTGTTTATCTGTTCACCCACTGTGAACTCCTAGGCTGTATTCAGGCTTTGGCTTTTGTGCAAAGGTTGCTATAATCACTTGCATATATGGTATAGGCATCTTTTTGTGTTTTTCTTGGATAAATATCTGGGAGTGGGCTCGCTGGGTCCTACAGTGCGTGTGAGTAACTTCATAAGGAGCTGCCACTCTCGTTTTCCAAAGTGCTTTTACTCTTGAACTAGGAGAGAGTAACAAGTAGGGAGGGGCTACAGGTTGCTGACTTGCCATCAGGCGTTGCTGCGGCTGAGTGGAGTGGGGGAGGGGGTGATGCAGGAAGCCGGTATGTGCTTCACAGTGAGCAGGTGCTAAAGCCTCTTTAAC
This sequence comes from Proteles cristata cristata, assembly GCA_017311185.1. NCBI lineage: Eukaryota > Metazoa > Chordata > Mammalia > Carnivora > Hyaenidae > Proteles > Proteles cristata. The sequence goes on from JAESUZ010003182.1 coordinate 427,599, forward strand.
CAACGCAAGGTCCCCAATGTGGGGCTCAGATCATTACACAACCCAGCAGATTTGGAAATGCTTCTTGAGCAATGCCCGGGACCAGGCTGTCACTGAGTCACAAAGCTGCTCCCAGCCAGGGTGGGATCGAGACTTTAGAAGCCCCAACACTGAAAAGATACGGAGTATGGAACTCAACATAGGACTAAACTCTGAGACCAGGTAAAGGAAATCCAATAGGATTCTCATTTTCCCGGGATGAATTTTTTCAGTGCTTTTATTTTTTGGTGAAGTATCAAACACAAAATCCTTCCCCCCACCCGGGTCCTCATTTTGGGGTGCCCCTGAGTCTTCCCAGGGTGACTCAGCACAGATCAAGGTGGGTTTTCCATACGTGGTCACTGCAGGACACTCAGAAATGCAACCAGATACATGGGGTCCCAACCCCAAAGAGTTTGCCTCCTTGTTTTCACTGCAAAGGGAAACAATTTTGGTCTCTGTCAATTCTACCTGAGGCTGTAACACCTCGGGGCAAGTCCCAAGGGCCATGCTTGCAGTCCTAGGGGACACTCACACCCACCCACCAATGGCCCACAGGGGGCTGGGCACACATGCCCAGAGTCAGAGAACATGCCCGTTCTCAGTTGGGGGAAGCCCCGCTCCAGAAGGCCCTTGGAAATACGGGGAGGGGGGCTGACCTTGACTGCCACAGTAACTGAGCCAAAGGGCTACAGATGTGAACAACAATGACCTGGAAACTCCTACAAGGTAAAACTGTCCCTCCCAAAATGCCAACAGGGCCTTTGCTGAGAAAATCCATCATCTGGAAACAGAAGAGTTGATTCCAAACCTCATTTGGAATTTGAGACTAACTTTTAATTTTTTTTTTTTTATGTTTTATTTTATTTCTAGGAGAGAGAGAGAGACAGTGTGAACAGGGGAGGGTCAGAGAGAGAGGGAGTCACAGACTTGAAACAGGCTCCAGGCTCTGAGCTGGCAGTCAGCACAGAGCCCGACGCGGGGCTCGAACCCACGAACTGCGAGATCATGACCTAAGCGAAAGTCGGACGCTTAACCGACTAAGCCACCCAGGCGCCCCTGAGACTAACTTTTAGAACACCTCTTTTGGAGGGTTAATATCCAGAATCTATAAGGAACTCACCAAACTACACGCCCGAAAAACAAACAACCCAGTGAAGAAATGGGCAGAAGATATGAACAGACACTTCTCCAAAGAGGACATCCAGATGGCCAACAGACACATGAAACGATGCTCAGCATCCCTCCTCATCAGGGAAATACAAATCAAAACCACACTGAGATACCACCTCACGCCAGTCAGAGTGGCTAAAATGAGCCAATCAGAGAACTCTAGATGCTGGCGAGGATGTGGAGAAACGGGCACCCTCCTACACTGTTGGTGGGAATGTAAACTGGTACAGCCCCTCTGGAAAACAGTGTGGAGGGTCCTCAGGAAAGTAACAATAGAACTCCCCTGTGACCCAGCAATAGCACTGCTAGGAATTTACCCAAGGGATACAGGAGTGCTGATACATAGGGGCACATGTACCCCAATGTTCATAGCAGCACTCTCCACAATAGCTAAAACATGGAAAGAGCCTAAGTGTCCATCAACAGATGAATGGATCAAGAAGATGTGGTTTATCTACACCATGGAATACTACATGGCAATGAGAAACAATGAAATCTGGCCTTGTGTAGCAACACGGATGGACCTTGAGGGTGTTATGCTGAGCGAAATAAGTCAGGCAGAGAAGGACAAACATCATATGTTTGCACGTATAGGAGGATTAGGAGGAACTTGACGGAGGACCAAGGGGGAGAAGAAGGGAGGAAATGGGGGAAGGGAGAGAGGCAAACCATGAGAGACTCTTGAATGCTGACAAAACTGAGGACTGATGGGTGTGGGGGGGAGGGGGGTGGGCATGGAGGAGGGCACTTGTGGGGATGAGCACTGAGTGTTATGTGGAAACTAATTTGACAATAAACTATTTGTAAAAAAAAAGTAAATACTTGATAATACTTGAAAAAAAAAAAAAGAACACCTCTTTTGGTGTTCTTCATTTTGGTTGGTGACGAGGTAGGGCCTTTCTTCTTGTCTACTTTTCTCAGATACTGTTGATACAGAAAACAGGGAGACTGGAGAGGGTCCCGGCGTGGAGCGCCCCCTGGATCAATCAGCAGGGTACGTGGGGGAAACTGCTCAAGGCACAAAGCTAATAGATATGAAAAAGAGGGAGGTATTTTGGGAATCCGGTCCAAAGCATAAATCTTGGATTTTGCCAAGAAAACAGCTCTTGGGCTCAAAGAATGTATCTTTCTTTATTCTTGCTCCAGTCATTCTCTTTGCATTAGAAAGGATCAGGGACTGTGGGAACCGGATCATTTCAGCAAAGTAAGAAATACTGACCCTTGGGATCAAGAAGCAACTTTCCCAGGGGCCAGGGTTGGGCCCCCAGGCTCTGGGACACAGTCTAGGGTTGTTCCTGACTAAACTTCCTTCCTACTGGTGCGGCCAGGACTCCTTTGCAGATGTGATCGGCTTACCAAGTGAGCAGACCAGTGGTTCATATTTGTGAAAATAGCATCACGAAGGTGCTCATTCATTTGTTCATTTGTCCGTCTGTCATTCATTCGTTCATCCACCAACCATTTGTTACCAGCCCTCTGTGCCTGGCACCATGCGAGGAGCTGGAAGCACGAGGCTGGACTCAGTAGAAACTGTGCCCTTACCAGGCCTGGTGCCAGCTGCCCACGGATCATTACAGAACTGGCTGAGACCCGGTGGCCTCGCTCAGCAGCCAGCAGGCTCCAAGAGGAGACCAGACATGCAGATTGGCTAATGTGCAAGGTGAAGGTCATCGGTGGCTGAGGAGAGGAGGCCATTTGGTGCTAAGGATTAGGGAGGAGGGTGATGTCCGTGAGACAGGTGATCAGATAGCGGAGGCTGAGGCAAGCGGGGTGTGAGGTCCCAGATGTGAGGCTGCTGGAGCTCCGCCCCCTCCCCACTCCCCCTTGCTTGTGGTCAAGATTCTGCCAACACTGACAGAAAGGCAGCAGCTGTCATGACCTCTCAGGGGTCGAAATACCCTCTCTCCCGGGACTCAGTAAGGCTCCATCTGCTGTATTCATTAAACACTCCTGACATCTGTAAAGATGATAACAGTGGCAACCAGAGAGGGGCGCCTCGGTGGCTCAGTCAGTTAAGCATCCGACTTTGGCTCATGTCATGATCTCGTAGTTTGTGAGTTCGAGCCCTGTGTTGGGTGCTGCCAGCTCAGACCCTGGAGCCTGCTTTGGATTCTGTGTCTCTCTCTCTTTCTGCCCTTCTGCTGTTCACACTCTCTCTCTCAAAAATAAATAAACATTAAAAAAAGAAGTGGCAACTGGAGAATGCAACGGAGAACCACCTGGCCTCAGTTTTGCTTTATCAAAGGAGCTGCTTTCTTTTCGGTCAAGAAATGCATCATTAAAAACTTATATTCGGGACCTCTGCTTCCAGCCAAGATGCAGTACTAACAGGGCTGGATTTGCCCCCACGCCTACACACACACCTGAAGCATCTGAAAACATATTCCAAATATATACACCGATGGTTTTCAAAATAGCGGGACTCAAGGCAACAGAAGGCAGCGATCTGTGAAGAACAAGAAACAAAGAAGGGAGTTGGGGCCGCCCCAGCTGACTGCCCGAGAGGTTGCGAAGAGCGGTCCCGGAAGGGAGAAGCCAGCAGGGCCCAGACAACTGGGTAAGTCGGGGAGATGGAACTGAGAGTCCAGAGAGTGACCAAGACAGAGGCAATCTCTCCCAAAGGAACTTCCAGAAGAGGGGAGGAAGCTAATAGCATGTAAGGGAATCCACCAGGGAATGCAAAGTTACACGTGTGGCAAGCGCTTCAAAAGAGATGAAAAAGAGGTCAAGATGCCTGTGCGCCTTATGCAAGTGTCACAGAGAGCAGCAGCTGGGGACAGGGAGCTGCGAATGTGCCCATCTGAATGGTATTGAGGAGCCTGTACAGACCAAGGAGATTCCGGCGGGCTGGGGGCCCAGAGCCACAGAGGAGCCGTGTGAGGTCAGTGGGTCCCCAGGCGCTCTCCGTGCCCCGTGCCCTCCCTGTGTTGCTCTCGGGTTCTTGTGACCATCAGAGGAGATGGCGGAGGCAGGGCTCATGCGAGACACCAACGATCATCTGTGGGGCGCCGATGCCAAGGCACACTCCCGGCCACGACGGGGCAGAGCTCACGGATATCCCCCTTCGTAAGTGGGGAGACTGAGGCCACACAGCCAGCAGAACAATCAAGATTTGAACCCAAGAGGCCTCGGACAGCCCTCACAGCCAACTCAACACACGTGTGATGGGGAACCTGCCGCTTCCGTCTCCTCACCAGCATATGCAGAAGGTGCCTGATGGACAGGAGGGAACTGAGCGGGGCATGAATGAACTAAAGAGGCAGCAAGAAGGGTGGAAAACAATCGGGTTTTGCAAGATATTTTCCAGTGGGTCCTAGGAGAAGGGAGTTATAGCCATGTCCTTTGTTTTAACACGATTTTATCTATTGTGAGACCAAGTCTACCGATGTATTCGTGGCTTGATCTCTTGACCCTGAGTGTGGCCGCCTGGGGCGGCCAGCCACTCACCCTCATGGTTCCTGGTTTCTCGAGTAGAGCCTGAGTGCCAGCCTGAACGATGGGTATTCGGGGGGCCTCTGGGGCTTCATCATACTTCTCCCCTAACTTTCAAATTCTTCGGTGACTCATAGCGAGGCTGCCGATGCAGTTTCCTGACCGAGCCTTCAGTGCCGAAATGTCAGCCCACTGAACTGGCCTTGATTGTGGTCGGGGAGATGCGCCCCGCTCCAAGGGACAGCCTCCTGGCACAGCTGGCCCTTGGGGGGTGGGGGGTCCCTTTCTGTACCACGCCCTCTCGCCCACAGGAAGGGGCTTGAGGACACTGTCCAGCCGTCTGGGACATCACACGGATCGGGCTGCGGAAGCCCTGGAGAGTGTTTACAAGCCATCCACCCTCCGCCCCTGCCTCAGCCTGCTCACCTAAGGCACCGCTGGTCTAAGCGGCCCGTGAGGATGACGAGGGGTCCGGGAGCTTTGTGCAAACATTCATGTGGCAGCAGAACCTATTTCATGAGCACTTTGGGCAAAGGAGGGCGCTGAGGCTCGTAAGAGGGGAGGAAGGGAGGAGCAGGTCCGTCCTCACACCTCGGCCCTGTCTTAGGTACTGCCCCTGGGGACCGCCAAGGACACGGGTTCTCAGAAGTTCCTTCGTGGCTGACGGCCCGTTCCCTGCCTCTGCCTCGGTGTCCCCAGCCTTGCTGTGGAAGGAGGAGGTTCGGGTGGCCTCCTCCCCCACCCCCGCCCCCACACAGAGCCCATTGTCTCCAGAGCACAAGGGGCCGACTCAGCCCACTGCCACCCATTCATGGGCACAGGGCATCCACGGAGAGGCCTGTGCCAGGGGCGTCCGCCCTCCCTTGCGGCCCAGCCTGGGTGTGGGGCCGCTCGCTCATCTCCTCCCCTGAGGGTGCCAGAGTGTGCGACCGGGCTTTACAACCATAGATACAAGATCAGACCTTGGCACTCCATGCAAACCTCTGAAATAAACGCCCATTTCTGGAGAGAAAAGTTTCTAGAGTTGCCTCTGATGAAAACAGGGAGCACATGCACCTCAGATTGGGGCGGGGGGTTGGGGGAGAGCTCCACCCCTTCTCTGCCGATGGGAATCTGGCTCAGGCTTTGGGTACGGTACAGACCCCCCCACCCCCACCCCGGAAGTCTTCCCAATTCTTCCCAGGAGGTGTGTTTTCCATGGACAGCGATTCCAGTCCTAACTGGTTCGGAGGTGTGCACACTCCACAGACCTGGCCAAAGACTCGAGAGAAGTCTGCGGGGGCTTCCCAAGTGGTCTGCTTGCTGTTAAGGGAGAAGCACGGAATGAAAAAGGCTTCTTTTTCTCGAGGACACTGCCATGTGCTTTTGTTCCCCTAAACAGAGCAGCTTTGAGGGGCCAAGGGTGCTGGGGTGCAGGATGGAGGGGTTGCCGTGTGAACTAGGGCAGCCATGTGGCTTCAAGGGGTAACACCTGAGCAGAGATTGGGATTTGGTAAGGGGGTTTTCATGCAGTTACCTGGGGGAGGCCCAAGCAAAGGCCCTGAGGTCAGCGGGGGCTTGGCATGTTTGAAGACCAGCAGGGAGGCCCGTGTGGGCGGGACGAAGCCGGCAAGGAGAAGACAGAGGAGACCAAAGGGTTTGGGCTTTTACACTGAGAAATGAGGTGCCAGTTATGGGTGTGAAAGGGGAGGTGGTTAGGTCTGACTTGCATGTTGGCTCAATCACTCCGTTTAGAGTGGACTCTGTGTGTGTGCACGCGCGTGTGTGTGCACACGCATGCACATGGTAGATTGGCAGAGTGTGGGAAGCTGCAAGGTCATTGCCAATAGCCCAGGACAGAGAGGACAATGACTCAGATGGGGGTCGGCAGGGGAGGTCGGGAGAAAGGGTGGATTCTGGATACTTCCTGAAGGTTGGGTGCATAGAAATGTGTGTGTGTGTGTGTGTGTGTGTGTGTGTGTGTGTGTGTGTGTGTGAGAAAGAGAGTCAGAGAAGAAGTAAATGTGACTGTAAGCAGGTGGAAGGAGGGAGCTGCCATCAACGATGGGAAGGCCAAGGCAGGGCAGGCTGCTGGGTGTGCAGACTGGGAGTGAGGTCTGACGATCCCATCACACCCAAGGGTGTGAGTTCAGAACCAAGCCCTCAGCAGGAGTCACAAACCTGGGAGCTGTCAGCACCCAGCCCTGAGATCACCAAGAGCAGGAGCACAGACGGAGCCGAGAAGAGGGTCAGGCCTGAACTCTGGGGCCCCGCCATGTAAAGAGGCCAAGGACAGAGGAGGCTGGGAAGAGAGGCCAGCAAGGGTGGGCGGGGCCGGGGAGGCGCCCAAGGCGATGGGGAGTCCCGCAGCCGGGGGTCGGGGAAGGAGGAGGAGCAGGTGGCAGTCGGCTGTGTCCCCTGCAGCTGACGGATGGGTAAATGGACAGGACTGAGGGCCAACTGCTGGATGGAGCAACATGGAGGCCACCGTTGACCACGCAGAGGCGGTTTTGGGGCATTGGTGGAGGAAGCCCGCGTGGGGCCATTTAAGAGAGGACGTGGGGAGAGGAAAAGGAAACAGCAATTATGCACAGCTCGCTGGTGGAGTTTTGTTGCAAAGGGGAGCGGCAGCGCAGTCACAGCGCGGGGGACAGGTGGTGGCTCGGGAAGGATCTTAAGATGGGACATGGAATGTGTGTGTGCGCGCGCGCGCATGCGCGAGCGCGTGTGCATGCGCCTGTGCACATGAGTGTGTGCGGATGCTGGGTGTGAGCCGGAGAGGGTGCACCCCCGTGCAGAGGCCACCGATGTGCAGGAGAGGTGAGAGGAGAGTGTCGGGGTGGGTGACCGGGTGGGGTCAGTAGCTGCTTCTTTCTTTCCTTCCAACCATATCAGTTGTCTCAGCAAAGCGGGCGCAAGGTCAGCAGCTGAGTGAGAGTGGGGGAGGTGTTGGGTGTCCACGGGGCAAGGAAGGTGTGAGCTGGTGTTCTAGAGGGCAGGTGAGCAAATGGACTGGGGCAGGGAGGAGCATGGGAGGCGGTGGGCTTGAGGCTGTGAACCTGAGGTGAGTCCAGTCCAGGGCCGGTCTTTTCAGCCCCGCCACCTCCAGCTGCCAGGGACCGCGGAGGGCAGGATGGTTTCCCCCACGAGGTGTGATGAAGGGAGGGCCGGGCAGGGGATCTCGGTGCACCCAGGGCGTGCGTACAGCGCCCGACCGAAGGGGGAAATGGTTCGTGAAGGTGTCCAACTTTACTCGGGCAGGCGGTCAAGTTGGGATCTGAAGCCAGACATCTGGTCCCAGGGCCGACCTACCACCGCTACACAGACAGAAACAAGCACGCAGGTCCAGGCCTGGCTCCAGACTGCAGAAAGACACGCTCAGGACAAATTGAGACAGGGTCACACGGAGGGACTGATGACGTGCGTGGAGAGGGATTGTGGGTGTCCCCCTGGGCATCAGGGAAGCCTCTTTGAGGAGGGGATATTTCAGCGGAGCCCCACAAGGTGGGCAAGAGGGGCAGCCCTACAGAAAGGTCCTATGCGGGTTGGCCTGGGCCACCCGGGGAAGGAAAGGGGACACGGGCAGCTGGCACCCCGGCCCCTCTGCTCCCCCGGCCACAGCCCCGATGAGGGGCTCCGCGCCTTTCCATGTGCGACTCCCAGCCTGTTGCCTGAGCTCCACAGGATGCTCACTTCTCTGATTTATTTCTTTCTGCCTGATGTGCTGGGCACAGAGCCCAGCGTGGTGGCAGTGTGGTGGCTTATCATCAAGGACACTGTTCTCGGGCCTGGCTCCTGAGGGGGGCATTAAAAAAAACACCCCAATACATTATTAATCATTGTCTTCATCATTCCCGTGCCTAATTAGGAAAGAAAAATTATGAATCGGTTTTGGCCTCCATGGCAGGGGCGGCCACAGCTTTTCCTCATGCGAGGGAACGATCTGGGCAGAGGTGGGGGCAGGAGGGAGAACAGCAGACCATTGCCCAGTGTCGTTAATTATGCTTCTGGTGGTGACTGCAGGATCCGCCCCCACCCCCCACCCCCACCACACACACCTTGTTCCTTGCCCAGCAGTGCTCCTTGTGAGGCTCCTTATGGCTGGGACTTGTTACTCAATGGCCCTCTTCATTTTTAGTAGCTGCAATCCATCCTTTCTCTGTTCCTTGCCTTTGAAAGGGACCCCACCCCCCAGATCTGCCGGGCTCCTCTTCCCACCCAGGGCTACAGATGCACCGTTACCCAGAAGGTCCAGACCCTTCAGAATGCCGAGGAAGAGACAAGATGGTGCCGCATCAGCGAAGCCCTGGGTGACCACCGGAGCCCAGCCTCAGTGTCCCGGCCCACCGTTTGCATGCCAGTCCACTCAGTCACTCGTATCTGCTAAAAGCCTTCTCTGTGTGGTGCCTGCATTGACTTAGGTACTGGGGATAAGAGGGTCAGCGAAACAGAACAGGGACCCTGCCCTCCTGATGCTTACAGTCTAGTGGAGAATGGACACGAATTCAGTAATCACCAAATAAATGCTTACAGCGATTCCTGTCTCCCCGAGGCTCTTCATTGTGCCGTGCCTTGGATACAGAGAGCAGGAAACCATCAAACAAAACATGGAGCCAGTGTAGGTTGACTGAGAATAATGGGCTTGTTTGTGAGAGGCTCATGACCTTGGGATAGGAAAAAGCTCCTGATGGGGTGTATTAACTGCTCAGCAGCGCCCGGTACCTACTTGATACTGAATATCAACTGAATTGATACTGAGTATCAGATGGTGAATTCTGTTCTTCCCTTCCAGAGGGTCCTTTATACATGACGGGACCTCAACAAGGCCTACCCAGGTAGAACCTTCTCCATCTAAACAGTTGTAAGCATGCTGAAGAGGGGTGCAGGACCAAATTGGACCAACGGTTGACGAACTCTGACCCCTAGGCCAAATCTGGCCCACCACCTGTTTTTGTAAATAAAGTTTTATTGGAACACAGACACACCCACATGTTGATATGTGGTCATGGCTGCTTTCTGGCTGCGGTGGAGATTGCATGGCTCTGCAGAGCCTAAATCATTTACTATCTGGCCTTTTACAGAAAAAAAATTTGTCCTTGTCTACCTATCTTGGGGTGACTTAACCTGAGATTATTAGACAGGCTTAGGAGAGTGATCTGAGAGCATCCTGAAATTATACCCCAAATTTGCCTTTTGCAAGTAAACATTGCGCTCCTTCTATATTATTTTTCAGAAGCGTGCTTCACTCCAAATGCCATACCTATGCCTTGCTGGGAGGTCTCTGGGCGTGTGGCTCAGCCTCTGTCTAGTCTGAGAATTTTAGCGATGACAGTATGATGAGAGACAGACAGACAGACCCGAGTTTGGATCCTGACTTGGGCTAGACCCTTGATAAAGCACTGAACTTTCATGAACCCCTCATCCATTCCTTGGAAGATTGGTGGAGAGGATCAGCCCCAGTAACGCGCCAGGTATCACCCTGGGGGTTACAAGAACGCAATCGGTGGTTCTCCCAAAGGCAGAGGCAATGACCTGGGGCAGATTTCGGACTGAGAGCCCTAGGAACGGTCTGCACTCTTTAACCGCCCGACAGTGGAACAGGCCGGTTTCTAAGGCAGGGACAGCCCGGCACTTTGGTGCCAGCCTCCATGACTCTTTCTGGCTCCCAATCTGATAAGCAGCTTAGCAGTGGGACGGGCAGATCTGTGCCGTTCCTGGCATGGTGGTTTCAAGCACACAAGAGAGCTTCTCTCTCACCGATCCCTTCTGGGGCATCCTGGGGTCTTTCTGTTTGTTTGGCACTCAGACAGCATTGTCTGCCACCACCCCACTCCGTCCTGGCCGTGGAGGTGGGCACTGTAAGGCGGGGTGCTTCCCAGCTGTGCTGGGCTGCGGGGATGTGCAGCTACACTTTGACTTTCCTGGGCACCTGGAGGCCTTCTTTGGAAGGCTGCCCTTGGGCTGCTGGATGGGGGGATAGGCATGAGGCGGAGAGGCTGGACGTTTACTCCCCCACACCTTGGACAGTCCCTGACCAGTGACCGACAGGGGCTGGATGGGACCGTCTGGCCCCTGCTGCTGGCTGGGAGAGCAGTAGAGCATAAGCCATCCTCCAGGGTCTCCCACAGGATCGCGCTCGGGCTTCCCGGACTCGCACTTGGCTTCCAGCCCTCCCTGTCCCATGTCTTCTGCTGCCTTCCAGGTTCCTCTGGGGTCCCTGGCTCTGAGGATGGGTTCCATGTCAGGAACCCCAGACGTCAGGTCGCCGAGCTGCAGAAGGATCCCGATCTGCCTTCGCAAGCATCAGATAGATGAAATTACATCCCTATGAGGTTCCTATGAGCTTTCTGTGTTCCAGATCCCTTCCCAGATCCACATTTTGCTAGTTCTTTAGACAAGCCTAAGTCCTGTTTAAAGTTCCCTGCTGGCCTAAGCTAAGAATAAGTTCTTCCAGGTTGTGACCCCAAAGGGATGGGGACACACAGCTGAGAAAAATCCCTACTTCTTAGCTGGTCTTTGTTGAGAGAGAGAGAGAGAGAGGGAGGGAGGGAGGATGATGGAAGGAAAGAGATGCGAGAAGGGAAGGGAAGGGAAGGGAAGGGAAGGGAAGGGAAGGGAAGGGAAGGAATGTGAAATGTCTGTGGCTTTAGAACAAAACCATATATTAAAGAGGAAAACAAAACCCGTACCCACGGTCCATGGCTGCACTATGATATATATGAAACACGTGACTACTTGAATCTAAGTTAATTAAAACAAAATGAATTAAAAATCCAGTAGCCACACGTCGTGGACGGCTGCCACGTGGACAGCATGGACATAGATCATTCACACCATCACAGCGGGGTTCTCGGAGGGCCAGGTCATGAGAGGGTACACTCTCTGCTTCCCTTCCTAAAAAGGCAGCAAGAGCAGTTGGGTGCCGCCTTGAAAGTGAAGCAAGAGCCACGTACCTGCTGTCACAGATGTTGACAAAGTATCTCCTTCTTAGATCCTTTTATTCTTATATCCCCTCCCACCAAAATGGGCAAGGTGGGGATTATCAGTACCATTTTATAGGTAAGGGAACTGACGATTCCTAAGGGCCAAAGAGGCAAAGTCACCACGCTGCTAAAGAAGTGAGAGTCAGAGCTTGTGAGCAGTAAGGCTGCTGGGGCCGTTGCTGGGGCGGCCATGAGGGTGCGGAGACGCAGGATGATGCCACAGGCACCCCGTGAGTGTGTGGGGCACGTTCTGTTCTAACACCACGGGCACCCCGTGAGTTTTCAGGGGCAAGTTCTAATGCCACACTCGCTCCTTTTACAGCCACGAGACTTGGCTAGTAGACAGACCCCTGCGACCTAAAAAGGGGCCGCTGTGTCCCTGAGATGATTGACAACAAAGCAGAAGCTGCACCCCCTGTGATGCCTGTGGGCGTCGCTGCAGTGAAATGGGGCCAAGTCTGCGGCCCAGAGACCCCGCCGCCGCGGTATCCGTTAACAAGACTGTCCAAAGGACGGGGCGTGCTGAGGCTGGGCAGAAGGTCCCGACTTGGCAACAAGCTCCTGTCTGGGAATTTCCTTCTCTTTCTGGACAAGCGGCTCGCTCTAAGGAGCTGCACAACCTGGCTGCCGGCATTGTCTTGGAAACCCCTTGAACTTTTGCAAGCACTTCCACAATCTGGACCTCTAGTGCCCATCTGCCACACAAGAGTGACGACCTTAGCCTCGAGCAGCAGGGCCCCTTGGCCTCGGCGCTTCTGACATTTTGGGCTGGACCGCAGTCACTGTGGGCAGCTGGCCTGTGCCCTGTGGGCTGGCGAGCGGCACTCCTGGCTTCTACCCACTAGATGCCAGCAGCTTCCCTCTCCCAACTGTGGTGCCCAAATGTTCCCCGGGGAACGAAGTCTCCCGGTGGCAAACCAGGGCCCTGGAAGGTCTCCAGCGCTCTTCCCTACACTTGGTGCAGAGACGGATGCCTCCCAGGCGGGCGCGGACACAGCCAGCGGCACAGACCTGACTCAGCCTCCCAGGGTGCACCTCACCGATCCCAGCCAGCCAGCGGCTCAAGGAGTTCAGCTTGACGGCCTTCTAGCTGGAACCTACCATTCCAGGCCAGTTGCCTCCAGGATGACCCCCCTCCCCCGCCTCCCGCTACCCAGAGCCTCCACGGTGGAACTGCCTGTAACAGGGGCCAAGAAGAGTCGAATGCCTTATTTCCAAGGCATCCACCATTCTCTCTGCCTAAGCAGGAGACAATGCGCCTTTGCCACCCACAGGCCAATTCATTCTCCGCCCGAGAACAAGGAGCCCATTGACTCTCCGGAGGGGCAGGGGGCAGGCCAACATCTCTTCCAGGAAACGGTGGCCTTTGGCCTGGGTGGCTGGCAAGGCTGACCCAGAAACTTGGGAGCTGGGAACAGGCGCTGCTCAGATCGCCTTGTTGTCTTGGTGGGAGAAAGAGCCATCGACCGGAGGGCGCTCCTCCCTGATGCATCTGGTGGAACTGCGTCATCTTTCCCAGGGGCAAAGCCCAACAACAGGGGTTCTTCTCTCAAAGGCCACTGCAAGCGGCCCCAGGCCAGACTGGAGGGATGGTCGCACCCTCTTTCCTCTTGACACACCGGAAGCACTTGGGAGCGTGGCTTCTCTGACCTGCTCCAAATCCGAGTGCCAGACGCCAAGCGCCATGATACAGTCAGTCCCGTAATGTGAACCAGGAACATCTCTGCCATGGCGACAGGCACCAAGATGGCAACCTACACGGTCACGTCACCATCACCTACGTTCGTGCAAAACGTCAGGCCTCCGGCCGGGGCCTGCCAGACTGTTTCTGAGCCTTCACTAGTGTTTGTTATTTGTCATCTGCAGGCAGACAAGCAAACGCCTAAGTTTCCAGAAAATTTTACGGGGGAGGAGCTTTATATTTTCCAAATATTTCAAGGAGCTTAATACGAACATAATGGTAATAGCGGCAGCCCCCTTTGCTAAGCACCTGTTGAGCTGCACTGTGTGCACGCATATCACCCACCAGGAGTCACGGAAGTCACTGTCCCCACTTCCAGAAGTGAGGACAGACTCTGCAAGGAAAAGTCAACAGAGAAGCTGGCATTCCAGGGCAATCTGATGCCAAAGTCCATCTTCTTTCTCCCCTTTCCTATGGCAAATCCGGTAAACACCACTGTTACTGTAGATTTTACTTGGCCCAACTGACGAACAGATTGTAGCATCACCTGGAGATACTGTGACCGCAGACCTGTGGCCTCCATGAGGGTGCCCTAGCCATACTCCCAGCCTTCACCAGCCCTTTAGTTAACCCTCTTGAGGGCAGAGGGCAGGACTTACTCAACAAAAGAGTCTGCGAGAAGGAAGACCTAGGAGCACAAAGTTTGCCTCATTGCCCCCCTTGGACCCCGGGAGTAATGAGAAATGGAAGTAGCATTCCCCACAGGGAGAAATTAGAGTAACTTTCATATCACATACAGGATGAATTCTACCTCCCACTTTCATTCCTTATAGTCACCGGCCCCCTGGACACATTATTCTGAAATCCAGTGGGCATGGAGCATCTCAAGAACCCTGCCACTGCGTCTGCTCGTTATTTTTCCTGACAGCTGGCCAGACAGGTCACCATAACCGACTGTCCCATCATCTTCCTTTGACAGGGACATTAATGGGGCCTTGGAGGTGAGGACGGCCTCGTACAGACAGGATGAAGTCTCAAAACTCTCCTGATGCTGACATTCCCCAGTTCTGGGGAATCTTCTGAACCATAAAATATGATCAATAACCCTGAAGGTTCTGGAAACATCCAGAAACTGGTCAGTGAAGGACAAGGGGGCCCAGGGGTTAGCTCGGGCACCTCGTTTCCCTGCCCAGAGGCCACCACGACTGTAACAGATTTCTGATGTATCCTGTGAGAGAGCAGGCTGTGTGAGAGACCCTCTAATGCCTGACTGTTTTTGCACCCCAGAATTCACTCATTGAAACCTAACGCCTAATGTGATTAGGAGGTGGGGGGTCTGTAAGAGGTGACTGGGTCATGAGGTCGAGTCCCCATGAATGGGACAGTGTCCTCATCAAAGAGACCTCAGGGAGATCTCACCCCATCCACAATGGGAGGACACAGCAAGAACTTGACGTCTGTGAACCAGGAAATGGGCCCTCACCAGACACCAAATCTGCCAGTGCCTTGATCTTGGACTTCCCAGCCTCCAGACCCATGGGAATTAAATTTCTGTTGTTTATAAGCCCCCCAGTCTATAGCAGCTGTCATAGACCCACAGACATTGGGGCTGCTATCACTGGTGATATTTAACGTATATTCCATTTAATATATTTTGGCGATGCTTTCAGGTTGGTATGAACCAGACTACTTTTTTTTTCCTTTTTTTTTTTTTAAAGCCGAATGGAGTACCAGTGTGTGGCTGTGCCGTGGTTTATATAATCAGTTCAGGAGAAACTGGTTTTCAAATGCAAGGACCTCAACTCTTTGTCATTTCCAAACCCAAAAGGTAGTTTGCTGCCAAAACTACTTTGGTAGCAAAACCTTAGCTGCCAAGAAGTGGGGCTCTCTATGGTCTTAATGGGACCTGGTCTCATTTACTGTGACACCCACATAGTTCTTTAAACATTTTTTTAAAGGTTTATTTATTTTTGAGAGTGAGGCAGAGACAGAGACAGAGTATGAGCAGGGGAGGGGCAGAGAGAGAGGGAGGCATAGAATCCGAAGCAGGCTCCAGGCTCCGAACTGTCAGCACAGAGCCCGATGCAGGGCTTGAACCCATGAACTGTAAGATCATGACCTGAGCTTAAGTCGGATGCTTAACCGATGGAGCTGCCCAGGCTCCCCGCTACCCACGTATTTCAGCGGGTGCTTGGCCTCTGGCAGCGTTACTTAACCTACACCATATACATGATACGGCTTTTCTAAAATCTGAAGCATTTGGATTTCTGACACACACCCAGCTGCAAGCTGAGGGCGCACAGGGAGGTCTTCTAGTACTTGTGTTGGATGGAGCTGGGGTCAACCAGAGGTGATGGGCTCCTAGGGCCAAATGCACCCTGAGGCCAATTCAGCATCCCTCCCACCCCCACTCCCGCCCCCACCCCCGGAGCCAAACATCAGGCAGTGATGAGAGCTGGGCATTTGCTGAAGGTATTCTGCGGCCAGTGCAGGGAAAAGACCACCGAACCTACCAAAGGACAGACACACTCTGCGGTTCTGCAGGCACCCTGCCCTCCTCCACCACCTCCGAAGGCCTCCCTCCTCCACCCTTCCCCTTCCTGACCCGACACTGCCCCAAACTCCCCCTTGTCACCTTGAGGAATGCCACTCTCAGTTCCTGGCTCAGCCTTGCCTTTCAAAAGCATTTCAAGACGCTGATTTTTAAAAGAGAATACAGAAATCAGGATTTGCAAAATGTGAAGTATCTTCGATGGTTAAATATCATTTCTCTCTTTTTCAAACACTGGGCGTGGCCACGGCCCACTGGGGTGGCGTCCACCGTGGCTCCCATTCTCGTACCTTTTGGGGGGTCAGTGACTAGGGTAACGGATCAGCTTTAATCCATCTCTTTCAGGAATAAAGGAGGAAAAGGAAGCTGCTGTCCAGAAGAATGGGAAGAAAAGCCCATGCGGTGTTCTTAGGTCCTGAGGCTGCCATTGGCCTCGCCCTGGCCTACCTTGGCTTCTCACCCAAGGGTGGTGGGGGTAGAGGCCCTGCCGCTGCGGGTGCTGGGCCCCCGTCTCTATCTGTATTCTTTTCCCAGGAGATCTCTCCAGTCCGCTGGCTTCAAAGACCAGCCAGATGCCGACAGCTCCCATATTTATGGCTTCAGCTCCAGCACCTCCCTCAAGCTGCTGATTCATACCTTCAGCCATGACTCAGTATCTCCACCTGGATGGATATGGTCTCCATCCACCGGCCAGCTCGGATTTTACATGCCCCAAAGGGAACTCTTCATTACTCACCCCTCAGCCTCCTCCCCTCGCAATCGCCCCCTTACCTGGTGGCTCAACTCAGACTTGGGGGTCCTTCCTGACAACCTCCCTCCCTGGCCCTTCTGTTCAAGCAAATGTCTCTCATTAGTTCTGCTTTCAGATTTGGTCCCTGCCCCCTTGTCCCCCCCTCCCCAGTCCCTTCCTCCACCTTCACCTGCACCCTTTACAACAGCCTCCTAGCTACGCATCCTCCCTTCCCCCCATCTATTCTCTGCCCGTTGGAAGATTCCCTGTAAAATGTAAATCAGATCATTTCACATTCCTGCTCAATACCCGTCACCAGTTTCTTACCGAATGTAGAACAAAACTCCATTTTCCCCCCCGGTCTTTGCTGAACTTCACTCCCAGGTCTGAACTTCAACCAGGTTGGCTGGTTCTAACCCTTGTAGGGAAGAATCTAGAAACTTTCCAGGCAGTGACAAAACTGCCAGAGCCAGCACTTAGTGGGATAACTTCCAAAGGGAGGGTGGATAAGTTGTGGGATGTGTGTTAGCAAGAAAAAAAAAACAAGCAAGAAAGTATTACTTAGCGGCGGCAGCATGAACACAAGCAGTCAGACGCAGCAGCGCTTAATAAACGACAGCCGCCCCCCTCCCGCTCACACCCCTGCGAGCCGTCCGGAAAGAGCACCACTCTGGTGGAAAGAGCAGAGCCGGCTAATCCCACAGGGCTTTAAGTGGCTGGCAGAAAGCATCTTAGAGTTGAATAAGGAGATAAACTGTTTTGCTGGTTATAAGGCCCAGAATGTTCTCAGAGATGAGACGAAAATCCTTTGTGTATTTCTGATGGTTCAGGAATGCAGAATTCCCGGGAGAGCGCAGGGCCACAGGTTGCCCTTGAGGCTCTAGATGCTTCAGGGCACTGGGCTCTGGCCTGGTGGGAACAGAAGTTCAGCACAAATGGGGGAAGGAAGGAATGAAAGGAACCGGAGGGGAGAGAAGCTCAGAGAAAGACTCAGACATCTTAGAAGTGGGAAGAGCAGGGACGCCTAGATGGCTCAGTGGGTTGGGTGTCTGACTCTTGATTTCAGCTCAGGTCATAATCCCAGGGTCATGGGATCGAGCCCCATGTTGAGCTCCATGCTGAATGTGGAGAGATTCTCTCTCTCTCTATTGGTCTGCCCCTCCCCCATTGCACTCTCTCTAAAAAAAAAAAAGAAAAGAAAAAGAAAAAATATACATACATATTTGTTTAAGTAGGAAGAGGAAATTTGGTACATCTTTTAGCAGTGGGCTGCACTATATTGGGGCCAAGAAGTTTAGCGCACATGGTACAGTATCTAGCTGGATAGAGGCGCTCCTCACTTTTTTTTTTTAATGTTTATTTATTTTTAAGAGCGAGAGAGACAGAGTGGGAGTGGGAGAGAGGCAGGGAGACACAGAACCCAAAGCAGGCTCCAAGCTCTGAGTTGTCAGCACAGAGCCCGATGTAGGGCTCGAACCTATGAACCATGAGATCGTGACCTGAGCCAAAGTCGGATGCTTAAACGACTGAGCCACCCAGGTGCCTCTCTCCTCTGTTCTAAGAGGGACATGCAGGAGTTGCCGTGCCCCCCCCCACCCCCACCCCCCAGATCACTAGCACAGTCAGTGGCCACTGACTCACCGATATGGAGGCATAAACAGCTGTCCCTCACTTCACTAAGAGGTCTTCTCTTAGGAACCTATGGGCTCTCCTGAAGTTAGATTCTAGCTGAAACAAACCCTTAATGGACTCCTTCCCCCCTCCTGCCCTGCTTCCTTCATGCCCCTTCCGCTTCCTCCTGAAAGCTTCCTTCACTAATAACACACACCTGAATCCCTGCCTCAGGCTCTGCTTCCAGGGCACCCCGTCTAAGACGGGATGGCTACACAAAATCAAGAAAGTCATGAAGTCTATAAAGATGCAGCCTAATAAAGTAGCTGACCGCATAGGCCTGTATAAAAGTTCAATTTCACAGATTAACATTCAAAAGCATTGAGTAAAACGGAGCCCTGGTGATGGACCCAAAGAGCCCTGTCCTTCAGCCAACCAGAACGTCAACAGCCATGATGGGAGTCCTTGGTCAATTCTACACACACAGATTTACTCAGTGCCCTGTGAGCAAGGCACCCCACGGTGGGCTCCATGGGGTGTACGTGGGGATGAGGTGGGACTCATTCTCTGCCTTCTGGGGGCCTGCAAGTTAGTGAGTCCTCGAAGACTAGCAGCTAGGACCAGACCAGGTCTTAGTTATTTTGCTTCTCTGTTCTTGGCCAAGTGTTTCAAAATACATCCTTCATACATGAATGTGGACCAGCCCAACGCTGTCATCCAAGAGGGAAACAGAATCATCCAAAGAGACCAGAACTGTCTTCCGTTGTCGCACGGCGGGTCACTGAGTTTTCCAAAAAATGAAAAGGATCTGCTCTCTTTGGGCATCAGGTTAGGGCTCGAATCTGGGCTGGTTTGAAAGAAGGCTTAGTGGCTAAGCAGTTTCTCAGCAGGGTCTCTATCAGCATAAAGGGGACCGAATTCATTGTGTAAAACTATCCCTTGCATGACATTTATCAGCCCTGAGCCCTGCCCACTAAATGCAGGAAGCACTCACCACCCCCCAGTCACTAACTATGGCAACCAAAAAACGAGTACCCTCACATTTCCAAACGTACTTAGTCTAAGGTGTGTTTTCGTCCTGATTGGGAGCCAGTGGTAGGGTAAAAGTCAACCCAAGGTGAGAGAGGGAAAGAGTGTGTGAACCAGACTGACACCATCTTGAACAAATGTGACAAATGCACCATGAAAACAGCCCCGCGACCTGAAGTCTTCTCCAGCACAGCTCCCCCTCATCTTTTCCTTTTGTTTTCCTGCTAATATGTGTGTGTGGGTGTGTGTGCATGCACGCGCATGTGCGCGTGTTGTGTGCAGAAGATTCATTTGACCTTGGAAGAGTATAAACTTGGAATAAGAGAGAAAGGGCTCGAAAGGGAGGGGAAGGAGAAAGAATTACAACATTTCCTATGTATTTAAGGTAAGCCTGCATTTCCAGCACAGAGTTTAGAATCTCGTAAACCTCATAATTCTCTTGGGGGAACGGATGGAGTAAGAAAGGAAGCAGCTGCTGCGCCCCCACAGCCCAACATGCCAACTGGAGCGCCATTCATAATCTCAACTACCAACGTCAAGGGGAGGAGGCCTTCCTGGAAGGCGAGCAACCACGTAGCACTAGGTGTGGCCGCCCTGCTCAGAGGTCGGCAGAGGCCCTGGTGTGAACACACCGTCTGGAAGCTTCCCAGAGAGTATGGTCCAAAACACCTTGAACTTCTACTGAGTTCCTCCTCCAGAGGCCACAGGGCAGGTTAGATGCCCCTGCCAGGTCATGCCCAGCCTTGATACAGTGTGGGAAGGCCCATACTACCGGGCTAGCAGACACCATCCCCACGTGCAACGTACGTGAGAGAGAGAGAGAGAGATGGGACAGGGCAGCAGCCTACGTCAATCCCCATGAACTGATCTGTGAAGGCCAACCTCTCGGTGCCATCTTGGAAAGAGATGGCTGCCACAGCCAGAGATTGGGCACAGATACAAATGTGCAGTGGACCCGGCCTCCTTCCCATCTCTCTAAGATTAATAGTCTTCAAACACCACCTAGGTTGCATAACTCAGCTGCTCAGAAACCTTTAGCTATTCTAGAATCATGTCGAAACTCCTTGGGCCACCTGCCCTGAGGCACTTCCACCCCCATTACCCGCCCCGGCATCCTACAGTCCCAAAAAGGAGGATCCCGGGTTCCCGAAAGGCCTTGGACCTTCCTGACTCCCCACCTTTGCTCAGGCAGTTCCTCCCATCTTCCACCCACCTGTATAGCCTTCCTTGCTTCTGCTCTTCAAAGTCCCCACTGCTCTCTGAGACAGTTCAATGCCACCTGCTCCAAGCAGTCATTCCTGATGGCTCAGGACCCACTGCCTCCATGCTCCTGCAGCGGTTTGTACCCACTGTACCCTCTGCTGGATGGCAACTTCTCGTTCCCCCTCCCCTGCCCACGGAGCTCAGCCGGGGCCTGGAGCAGTTCTTACTCATCTGGGTCGCGCGACCCAGAGCCGGGGACACAGGAGAAGCTCCCTTCACACTAGCTGGGTAAATCAGCGTCCTTCCTCAGCAGATGACCCCAGGGCCACCAAACTCCTGGCAGACACCAGCTGGCAACGACTCATCTTCGGACCTCCTCCCTTCGACTCCTTCCTTTCCTTCTCCATCTTCCTCCATCCCATCCTGCTGGCTGTCTCCGAACTGCACTCGGGATCGCTCTCCCCTCAGCCTCAGTCCTGGCCCCCATCCTCTATCACCTGCTATAGCTTCCCGAATGGTCTTCCCCACGGCCCTCTTACCCTTCCAACCTGTTCTCTTCTCAGCCACCAATGACTGCCTTAAAAATGAAATCCATTATTGCCACCTCCATGGCCCAAGCCTCTTCAATGGCTTCCCGTGGCCCTTGAGAAAAAACCCCCAGCCCTGTACTGGGGAGTATGGTGTATAAGGCCCTGTGCGAGTTAGTGCTACCCTCCTGTGCCCATATTATGACACTCTTGCCTTTGATCACTAGGCCCCGCAGAGCTTTCCCACCACAGGGCCTTTGTATGTGCTGTGCCCTCTGCCTGGCACGCCCTTCCCAGTCCACACAAGGCTCCTCCTTCAAGTTTCAGGCAGCCTGAAAGGCCTTCCTTGGCCTTGGCTTTGGCCTTCTGTCCAAGGCAAAGCCCTCCCCGTAGCCTCCACCTCTGCCTTTAACCACCACTACTGCTCACTTCCCCAGCTCTCACCACCGCATCTGGCCCAGAGTGAACGTTTAGTAGGTGGTTTGCTGAATGAATGAGTGTGTGAGCGAGCGAATGGGCTCCCTCTGGGCATCCAAATTCTAGTCTCATTTGTTCCTTGATGAACAAAGGTTTGTGTTGTGACCTTTTTTTTTAGCAGAGACCAGGAGTGGCTTCTGGCTTCTGAGTGTATTAGCCTCTTTATTGTGATTGTCATGTGTCACCACTGACTCACTTTAGAGAAACTGTCCCCATGCTTCGATTCCCTTCGAACACCCTCCCACGAATGCCCCTCCCTGGTGGCCTCTGCCGTGGGCCAGGCCTGGGTGGCAGGATGGAGGCACCCTGGGGACACCAGTCCTGGGGCCCTGTGAGGGCCGACCCGGAGCGGATGCAGGCTGCACGGCCCAGTCCCCGCACCCACGACAGTGATCAAAGACTCTGGCTTCCCTCCTGGAAGCTCTGGGTGATGGAGTCCCCACCCCCCCCAAACCAGCAGATGCAGAAGTCATTTCCCCTTTTAATTAGACCAACACCAGGCCACTCACGAGGCCACTTCATCAGAACCCTGCAGGAATCAGTGATGTCACCGAGGGACTGTCTGCGACACGAAACCAAACGGCTCGGTCCCAGCTCCATGGCAGCCCCAATGCCACCATCGCTGGGACCGCTCCAGAGGAGAGTCCACTGTGGGCACTGCTTTGGAACAACCACTGGGTCCGGCTGTCCCCGAATGTCCCTCTCTGCTCCTTGTCCCGGCCACCAGGACACTGCCCTCTGGAACCTGGCTTATTCAGAAGCTCAATGGGCTCCCATCGGGAAGCTGACCATTTTCACCACCCTATCGGCGCCCTCCGTTCCCAGCGGCCTTCACCTCTCACCTGGATGGCCTCAAAAGGCTTCAAACTGCTCTCCCTGCTTCCACCCGGACCCCCATGGTCTTGTCTACACAGCAGCCAGAGCGATCCTATCAGGAACAAGTCCGATCCCGCCCCTCCTCTATGCCCCGCGTGGCCCCGCGTTCCATGCCTCGCAGTGGGCCTGTACACGATCCACTCTGCTTCTCCCCATTTTCATTTCTTACCCCCTTCCCTTTACTCTGCTCTAGCCGCACAGGCCCCTGGCTGCTCCTCAGCCTCTCCGGGGCAAGTCCCTGACCCAGGCCCCAGCCGGGCTGTGCTTTCCACCTGGACAGCTTCCCAGGCACCAGCGAGCTCCGCTCCCTCCCCGACTGCGAACCTTTCCTGCAAGGCCACCCTCTCTTCCGACTGCACCGGCCCCCAGCCCCAGCTCGGCTCGCTCTAGTCCACTCCCCAGCTCCCCAGCCCCCACCGCTTCCAGCGCACCATGCAGCTCACAGGTGTATCCTGTCTACTTCTCTCTGCTCTGCATCTATTTTGTTCCGTGGTGTACCCCAAGCTCCTAGAACATAGGAATGGTCGAAAGATATTTGAACGAATAAAGGTCTGCTGGCTCTGTAATCGCCTCCCCCAGCTTGGAAACTCAGCCTCTGACCCCCTACCTCATAGGCACACACTCCCAAGACAGCCCACATCTCCACTGGGGACCCTTGGTTGTTCCCAGCCACGCGCAGCCAGCTCCCTTACCTTCCTCATGGCCCCCGACTCTGGGAGGCCAGTTGTACCTCTCTTCACCTTCCAGGCCCATGGTGAGCTCTGCGGCCTCCCTGGGGGTCCCCTCAAGGATGCTGGTTTACATTCCCACCTGCTTTCCCGTGGTCCCCCACTGGGAGCCACCCACCTGTTTGAGCCCTAAGGACTTAACCTCCATCATGCTCTGCTCTGGGAGGCACAGGTAAGTGCATGAGGAGGGTGGATACCAGTGTCTGGTTACTAAGCCTGTGAACTCTCCCAAGCCCTGGCTCCTTCCCTCCTCCAAGGTCACCTCTCCTGGTCTTCCTCTTCCCTCTCTCTCTGGCTGCCCTTTCTCAGGATTCTCTTCCTCCCAAACCTCAGGCTCTGTCCTCCCCACTCTCTCTCTGGGTGATCTCTGGTGGCTTCAGCATCACTGCCCCACCCACACCCTTAGGGCCAGCTCAGGACTCTGCCCTCAACTCCAGACCCACCACCCGACTGTATCCTCCGATCACAAGTCATCTCCAACACCGCGTGACAAAATCTGGGCCTGCTGAGCCCTTGGAACCCTCCCGCTCTGTGTCTGCCTCCCCGAGCTGTCCACACGCATCCCACACTCCATGTGAGAAAAAACAGAACCCCGATCTTCCCCCCATGAGCTTTCCCTCTGGGCTCTCCCTGCCCTACTCACTGCATCGTGCTCAGTCTCTGACCATGATGGAGACATCTACAGATATTTGTCGAATGAGTAAATGTTTGTGAATGATTTACTGCGCCTTAAACCTATAAATTGGGTATCCCTGTGTATCCCTGTGAGCGCTGATGTGCTTCCACAAGTGGGAAAACTCCTGGAAGGCATACGCCCATATGGGTCTGAGCAGGGGCGAGGTCACCCATGGCAATCACAGCGGAATAAGGTGACAGCCTGTAGTAGATGCTGGTGTCCTTCTGGGGGGCTTGCTGGCTTGGCATCCAACTGCCGAGGAAGTAGATTCCCTCCACTCCCCCTGGGATCAGCTTGTAACCTCGCCCTCCGGTTGGGTCCCACTTAGGTCCTACACCGTCTCCCAGAGCCCCCCAGCAGGACTGAGCTCCCTTCGGCTGCCCACAGGGATAACTGGCTTGACATCACCCCTTGCCCTGCCCCCCCCTCGCCCACTCCGTATGGGCGTCTTCTGGGCTCAACTCCCAAATATCCACCTGTACCTGAAATCTTGTCTCGGTATCTATTTCTGGAGCCCGAACTAAGACACGGTCTCAGACGCTCCCTGGCAAATGGCACGCTCAGAACCGTTAGTCTCCTCCCCGCCCCCCCGCCCCCCCCGGAGAGTTTGTCTTCTGTCTTCACGCCAGTCATGCACGCGTTCATTTACACAGACATTCAGTGTGCACCTTCCATGTGTCAGGCTCTGAGCTGTCTCTGGGGACGAAGATGAGTCAACAGTCCTGGCTCTCAGGGATGGGACCAGAAACTTACCAGATCAGACTGGCTGCTCTGTCCTGGGCACAGGGAGACGTCATGTATGAATTCTGCCACAATACGAAGCCGCTAACACTGACAGGGTGGTCACCAGGGCTGTTCTAAGCATGGTCACATACAAGCCCATCCCACCCACTCAACAGCCCCATGGGGTCCACACGAGGCCAGAATTATGGGGTGCCAGAACCGGCTCTTGAGCCTAATGCAACAGGCAGGGTGGCTTTCAGCCAGGATTGGGCCCCAGACCCTACAGGATCCCTTTGCATTATGGGGGCCGCACCCTCCGAGCACCTGCCCTGCACCGAGCCACGGGCTGAGCCCCAACACAGTGTCTGCCGTCCTCCTCACAACCAGGGGATGAGGAAACCGAGACGCCCAGGCTAATGTGAAACGTCTAGAATAGGGACTGGGAGAGGAGCTGTCTTAGGAGGTATATGGGGTTTCCTTCTGGGATGATGAAAACGCTCTGCAGTTAGATAGGGGGTGATGGCGCACAGCCTCATGACTATACTAAAAGCAGCCTTGAACCGTACACTTTAAAATGCTGATCTATATGCCAGCTGAATGTGGAGTGCCCAGGAAGTCCACATCGGGCTGGATGTGAGCGCTGGCCAGCGTGTGTATTTCCCCATTTCTACCCCTGTGCTGACTCGACTCCTCCCAAGATCCCAGATTTTTGGATGTCCCCAGAGTCCAGTTTGGCCCTGCCTCTGGGGACATCTGAGCACCTGTGGTGGCACTGGGAGGCCACTCACTCCTTTGCGAGTTTCACCAGCCTTCCGGCCCCAAGTTCCACTGCACACACCTGTTACTCTTTTGGCACAGACCCTTTCCCGCCTCCGGTTAAGCCAAAGGTCTCGACCTTGATTCAGACAAGAATCACCTCCCTCCAGGCTCGGCCCGAGCATCCATCATTTTTAAATCTCCCAGGTGATGCCAACATCTCCCAGCAGCCAGAGCTCAGGCATCCAACTAGAGGTGCAGGGCTGTGTGTAATTCATCTCTGCAGCCCCGGGACCTGCCAAGGCACAACCTCTTGGCACGTGTTTGCTCAGTAAATCAACAAATAAAGGTCAGTTGAGTAAATTAGAGTCCGCATAAATGTGTAATATTTTATTTGCTGGATACAAGCAAATAAATGGAAGACACACAATTCCATTTATTGAATTGGGAAAAGAAAATTCAGTACTTAAAAAATAAAATAAAATCACTGAAAAGAAAGAGCCAGCAGCTATTAAAGCTCTTCCTGATATTGGACGCTCACGTCCAGAGAAAAATCAGGCTCACACGTGCGCTGTGCTTGGCACAGAGCGGGATGCGAGACGGAGCCAGCCCATTTTGTGGATGGGAGAGCTGAGGCCAGTCCAGATAAGAGAGTTGCTCGAGCCAAGAGGTCCTATCTACTAAGAGTGGGAACGTGCCAGGTGCGAGGCAAGACCCTCACATATTATTTCTACTTCCACATCCCCCTTTGGAGGGAGGTGAGCAAACAGACACTCAGGGAGGTGCTGAGGGACAGGTGCACGGCTGGAAGGGGCCAGAGCCAGGCCCGGCCCCAGGTCCCCCTGCGTGCAGGCCTGCTAGTGGCTCACAGATGACAGAACGGAAACCTGTGTTCTCCCACAAACTGGATGAACGTCTGATATCCCAAGGTCCAAAGCCATGTGATAGTGAAGACCAGCTTCACCAACACAGCCACGAAGCAAAAAAAAACCATGCAAAGCAACATGGCCCCTATTTGAGGCCTACGGTCCCTCATCAGGTCTCACTCTTGGCAAGGACAGCGCCACGGCAGCCGCGCGCTCTCATAAGGAGCCTGTGGAGAAGGCCAGTCCCGGGGTCGGCCTCACCCCCACACCCATCCTCGGCATTAGAGGCCTCTGAGGGCCTCCTCGTCTGCTTGCCCCAGACCCTGCACAACCCAGGAGAAATCTGGCTGACTCCTTTATAGCGATGGAGTGTCGTTAAACCTTGGACTTGTGCTAAAGCCCCAGAGGTTATGTCCTTAAAATAGCAGTGGCTGAAACTCACTGTGGGACACCGGGGCCTCTGCTGACTCCTTCGTGGCACCGACCGAGGCTGATGACCCCACTGGTGGGATCACCAAAATCCTGAGCACTGACGAGGCAGTGGTGTGGGGGCGTCTGTGGCTTCTCTGCTCCTTCATCCCACGAACCCCCGTGAACCCTTGCCGCCGCTCCTCCCCGACAGCCACAGCCACCACTGAGTCCTATCACCCCAGCCTCAAAGACACCGCCACTTCTCCGGTGCCCCCGCCCAGCACCCCCCCACGAGCTCCCCCACCACTATCTCTGGCCTGGACCCAAGTGACAGCCTCCTCACTGGGAAACTGGTCTCTGCAGAGTGTATGTGAGGCCATGCCACACCTCGGCTCAAAAATGTCTAGAGGCTTCTAGGTGATGAAACCCAACCTCTGTCCCCAGCCTCCAGGGCCCTGCACAATCTGGGTATGGCCTCCCTCCGGGCCTCACCTCTCCCTATCTTCCTTCACCCAGCAGCCAGAAGTCACCCTGGCCCTTCACACACCCCAAGCATCTCTCAGCCCAAGGGACAAGAGACTTCACACACCCCAAGCATCTCTCAGCCCAAGGGACAAGGGACTTCACACACCCCAAACAGCTCTCTGCTGAAACATCACCTCCTGTCGCCAGACCACGCAATCTAAGTGACCACGTGCTTATGTCCTATCAGATCATATGATTTTAATGACTTTTGTAGCACCCATTTCCCTCTGTTTTTCTGGAGATGTTTTTGTTTTGTGTATTTTCTATCCGAGCACCCCCTGCCCTGCTGGGGCCCACACACAATAAAATGTAAACCCCATTCCATCCAGTTCACTACTGCATTTCCAGAACCTAGCACAGTGCCTGACAATAGCAGAGAGTCAACATTGTTTGCAGAAGACATGAATTAGTAGCTCCTGATCACCTATATGCCAGGTATGCACTAGGGACCTTTGCTAGATCCAGGCATTAGTTAGTTAACGTCGAATGAATTAGTTGCTAATGATCTGATCTGATACTTAAGGAGTAGGATGACTGCTATCAAGGAAAAAGAAAAGTTCAAAGAATGTGTGTGTGAAGATAGAAGGTGGTGTGATTTTAAAATGTAGGCAAATTCTCTGACACTCTTCTATCAAGAGCCGGAGGCTGATTCCTGCTCCCCACATGTGAGCAGCTTTGGTCACCGGATTCCAAGAAACAGAATGCAGCAGAAATGATGCGCCCGACCCCCGTGGCTACGTCATCAAGAGAGGTCCGGCTTGCACCTGCTTCTCAGGCTCAGCGCACAGCCGCCATGCTGGGAGGAAGCCCAAGCCACAGGGAGGCATCACACATAAGCGTCTGGTGGACACGGCAAGCTGGGGATCCAACCGCCAGCCAGCACCAAACACCAGACATGAGCAGGGAGGCTGTCAAGATGGAACCAGCCCTGGCCAAGGGACTGCAGTCACAGGAAGGACTTCGAGCGAGAGCTTCCTGATGGAGCTCTGTCAACCCATCACCATGGAGGAAAGGGTAATGCACATGTTGTGTTTTTAACCACTAACTTTTGAGGTGATTTGTTCCTTGGTCATAGATAGACCTGGGAATGGTGTGACCTCTGTGTAAGTCAGGGAGGATTTTCCTGGAGGACATCTGAGCTGAGGTCTGCATGAGTTAAGCCAGCTACTTTGAAGGGGAGCCTGGCACACAGAAGGGCTCATATATGTAAAGACTCTGAGACGGAAAGGAGCGAGGGGACTCCTGACTCTGACGGTCAGCAATGGAGGGGCAGAGGGAAGCAAAAGATACAACAGGAAGCAGGGATGACCTCCCCTTCTTACCAGCTGGGCAGCCTGGAACAAGTAACTCACCCTCTCTGAGCCCTAGGCTCCTCACACAGATTGGGAATAACACCACTTACTATAAGGAGTGTATAAGCAGCAAATGAGATGAGGAAAGCAAAGCATCCACTTCAGTACCGGGAACTCAACACTGGTTTCCTACGAGTGCTCTGAGCAAGTGAAAAAAAGCATTCCAGAAGTTCCACACTCCCGTTTATTTCTCTTTGTTCAAACTTGGCCCTTGGCTCACAGAACGGGGCACCAGGTGACCCCATTCTAGCTCTACCATTGCTGTGTGACCTCTGGGGAGTCACTGAACCTCGCTTCTGGTTTTTCTAAGAACAAAATAGATGCAAAAATAAAATCTCCATCAGTGACTCGACTCCGTAAAGACAGGCACTGTGGAAATGCAGGCACACGCCTCTGTTCTGCCACAGCTATTTTTGACCCAATCAGCCTCAGAAGCAGGTCTCAGGGAGGGCTGTACATGTTTTTCCTTGAGGGCTGGGCCATGTCCCCCTCCGTGGCCTCAGCCGTCTGAGTCACACGCGGGGACCAGGGGGCATCGCTGACATTTACCAAGTGAGTTCAGGTCCTGAGCTCCGGCGGCTCCCATGTGAGCTTTCTGCTCAGCCCCTGAGCACACGGTTGCCTTTGCCAGGATTCACCCCTGCCCACACCTTCCCGGAATACCTGGAGGACTCTGGTTGACTGTGAACCCGGTAAGGGGCATGGGTGGAACTCTCTGAAAACCTTTTCCTTTCCCTTGAATACCTAGGGGAGCCCACACATCCTTTAAGAGCCAACTTCCCTCTCAAGCTTCTAACTTGATACCTCACTGGACAGCAGAAAAGTGCGAGCACCACGTTTAAGTAACGCCCAACCTGGAAGCCAGTGACCATTTATTGTCAGGACTGTTATCGTTAGTATTATTTATTTTTTTATTTTTTTAAGTTTATTTATTTTGAGAGAGACAGAGACAGCATGAGTGGCAGAGGAGCAGAGAGAGAATCCCAAGCAGGCTCCACGCTGCCAGCACAGAACCCAATGCGGGGCTTGAACTCACGAAACCTCGAGATCATGACCTGAGCTGAAACCAAGAGCCAGGCACGTAACCGACTGAGCCACCCAGGTACCCCAGTATTACTTATTAGCTGCCATTTATGGGGTATTACCTGGGTTCTGCACGGGGTTATCTGTGGCACTGAATCCTCACAACCACCTGCATGCACCAGGTATTATCATGAGTCCATTTTGCAGGTGCAGAAATTGAGGCCTGAAGCAGTTAAGGATAACTTGTTCAGGGCCGCCTGAAGGGCTCAGTCGGTTAACCGTCTGACTCTTGATTTCGGCTCAGGTCATGTTCTCCCATTTCGTGAGCTAGAGCCCCGAGTCGGGTTCTGTGATGACAGTGTGGAGCCTGCTTGGGATTCTCTCCCTTTCCCAGTATCTCTGCCCCTCCCCCCACTTGCTCACCTCTCTCTCTCTCTCTCTCTCTCTCTCAATAAATAAATAAACTTTAAAAAATTTTTAAAAAGGGGTGCCTGGGTGGTTCAGTTGGTTAAGCCTCGGACTTTGGCTCATGACCTCATGAGTTTGTGCGTTCGAGCCCTACGTCGGGCTCTGTGCTGACAGCTCAGAGCCTGGAGCCTGCTTCAGATTCTGTATCTCCCTCTCTCTCTGACCCTCTCCTGCTCATGCTGTCTCTCCCTCTGTCAGAAATAAATTTAAAAAATTAAAAAATAAAATAAAACAATTTTAAAAAAAGGATCCCTTGCCCAAATCACTTAGCTAATGAGCTGGATTTGCCACCAGGTCTGGAGGGCAGGAAAGCCAGGCTGAGTCACTGGGCTGTAACAGTGCTTTTTAAGCACATAGCCTCTGCCAAGGGCAGCCTGTATCATTTCCAGCCTCCATAGCAGTGCCTTATCTAGTAGGTATGACTAGCCCCACTTTACAGATGCGGAAACTGAGGCTCTGAGAGGGATGGGACGTGCTCAGGGTCACAAAGCAAGGCGTAGAAGGACCGGGTCTGACTCTAAAGTTCCCTGCCCTGATTGTCAGTCTCTCCGACACTAGTTCTCAAAGTGTGTCCCTCGGGCCGGCAGCAGCCACTGCAGCTGTGAACGTGGAAATGATGTGGATCCTCAGCCCCCCCACCCCCCCCACCTACTGAATCAGGAATTCCAGGGACGGTCTCCAGCCATCCAAGTTTAAACAAGCTCCCCAGGGGATTCTGACCACAGTCATATTTGGGAACTGCTGGTCAAGTGGCCCACAGCTTGTAAAGGTTTACAAAGTGCAACTGTCCCTTTCAAGTGCAAAGGCTCGGCAGAGTCGGAGAAACAAAGGCAGACAGTGGAGGTGCCTTTCCATGCTCCTTTCCAATGGCAGGTGTGACTCAACTGCCTTCCCAGGGCTTCTGGGAGGGGCAGCACAGCCCCCGCCCCAAGGGGAACACACAGCCAAGCTGCCCCCATGAGCATTGAGTTCCAGATAGAGATTTGGAGATGGAGATTTGGGGGAGGGGTCACCGTCCTTGAAAGTTTCGTGATAAAATAAGACAAAACACACCAAAAGCAAACAAATCGACACCCAAAACAGCCACCTTGCCTTTGCCGGAGAAGAGTGGCTCAGCAAAAGCGGGACCAGCCGCCCCGGTTAGCCCAGGACTAAGGGGTTTCACGGGATACAGGATTTTCAGGGCTACATTCAGCACAGTCCTGGGCCAAACACGACACGGTGGTCACCGTGAACAGCAGGGTGCTGTCTGGAGGAAGAGGGAGGCCTGCCTGCCTGGCCACGTGGAGAACATCCAACAATCCCAATATGCATTCTGGCAGTCGCTCTCCTGGGAGACCGTACAGGTCTGCATGAAGACGCGTAGAGGTTTCTCTCTTTCCTCTTTCTCCCTCCACCCCAGACCCACACCCCTGCAGACGAACATTCCTTCAGCAGGGAGTCTTCTGCCTGACCCTCAGGCTTCTACCTCCAGGCTTCGGCTATTCCCCCTCCTCCTCGGGCTGGCTGGCCTCCCTCTGCTCCAGCTAGTCCAGCCTCCGCTGGAGAATTCTTTCACGGCTTCCCAGATCCTCCCTTCCAGCCCGTGCTGGTGAGGGCCCTGCGCACCTCAGTGTGCCCAGCGCAGCCGCTTGGCAAATGCTGGCCGGTGAAGGAGAGGCCCGTGAGCACAAGGGATGAAAGGTGCATCCGATGGGCAAAATGCAGACATGTGCCTACAATGTCTCTCCAGAGAAAGAGCAGGAAAGGACACTCCGGCTAATACATCCTGCAAACAGAGCTGCATGAGGGCAGGAACCGTCCCTCTCTTACTCTCTGCGGGCTCCCTAGCCGCTGGCACAGTGCCCAGCACCTGCTGGGGTCCACGCATGCCTAGTGCACGAGATGCCAACAGCGGCTTCATAGCTCTGAAGCCCCGCGCCTGCTGGGAGAGGCGAATTCCTTGGGGATTACAGAACAGGCTCTATACCTGCCTGACATTTATTGGGCACTACTTGTATGCAAGGTCTAGGCTGGGCTTGACAAGGACAGGACGAATGCACAAAATATGTCCTCTGCCACTGGTCTAATCTGCCGCACACGCCCCCAGGGAGGCTGCGGCTGCAGGAGCACCTCCTCTGTGTGACCTGCCCAGCGTCCGCGTCCTCATCCTTGGGTTGCATGCAGCCCCTCCACCGGGCCACTCCCTTGGAAAGCCCCCTGTCCTTCAAGTTCCATCTCTCCGCGCCAACGTCAAGGGTAGTCTCATGGCCCAGGCCTGACCAATCAGCTTATCCCATCCCATCGCAGGCCACCCCGACTGGTCCAAGGACACACATGTGACCCAAGCTGGTCCAATGAAAGTCAGCCCCAGAACTTTGGTTGAAGGATTCAGAAAGTGAAGCTCCCCTTGTAGGGAGGTTAGCAACTGTAAGGTTGACGGCATCCCCAGAGCCTGCAGCCACAGACGCTGGGCCAGCCTGAGAGAAGGGGCAACGCGGGAGAGATCAGAAGACAGAGATGCAGGGACAGAAATCCAATACCATCATCACGCAACACCCTGTTGACGGATGAACCGGGAAACCCAGACCAGTTGTGATATGGCTGCAGCCACTTCAGGATAGGGTTGTGCTGCGTGGAGCCGTAAAAGCCCCCTCTCCTTCCCCCCAGAAGCCGTCGGCCCAAAGCCCCATAGGAGCCCTTCTCTCCCCTCGCACGAGGCACTCCCCGCCTGTCTCCCCTTCTCTCCAGCTCCCGGCCTGGCTCCAGGCCCTCGTGGGTGGTCTGCAGCTAACAGTCTCCTACGAGTTCTCCACTCGAGTCCGGTCCAGCAGCTCACCCCCAAGCCACCCTCCACGTTTTCAGGGAAGTTGATCTTTCTGAAGGAGACGATGAGGAACACAGCCACGTTCCTGCTCAATGCCTCTGTGGGCTCTGGCTACCCGCAGCCGTTCCCTAAAGGATGGGGTGTGTGTCCCTGCGGCTAAGGGGGCTGACCCCAGATGGCACGTGGACTCCACACTCTAACACGCTGAGACTCAATGCAAGAAACTTTGGCCCCTTTTGGTCTTCTTACAAGCCTTCTGACTTCTTTATAGAGAAAAATCTCCATGTGGTCCCTCCTTAAGCTCTGACATCTTTCTACCACTTGCTCTGACATCTTTCTACCACTTGCTCCTCTCCCTTTATTTTTTAAATTTATTTCTTTTTAAAGTTTACTTATTTTGAAAGAGACAGCGTGAGCGTGGGGGGTGGGACAAAGAGAGAGAGGGAGACAGAGAATCCCAAGCAGATCCTGCGCTGACAGCACAGAACCCAAAGTGGGGGCTCAAACCTCACAAAGCTGTGAGATCATGAGCTGAGCCGAAACCAAGAGTCAGATGCTTAATAGACCGAGCCACCACCCAGGCACCCCCACATCCCTTTTTAAAAAAAAAAAAAGGAAAGCCTTGAGCTCGGAACCTTCCACAACAAGCTAGAACTTTGAAACACTGTTTTGCGTTGATTGCATTTATTTTTATGGTCACCCTCTATTTACGCCAATGATACTGGGTTTTCATTGACTCATTTCAGTAGTTATATAAAGATTTTTTTTGGAAATTAATTAGTATACACAAAATGATGAGTCTATTTCAAGAAAAGCTAAGGCAGCGGCGCCTGGGTGGCTCAGTCGGTTAAGCGTCGGACTTTGGCTCAGGTCATGATCTCACGGCTTGTGGGTTTAAGCCCCACGTCGGGCTCTGTGTGGACAGCTAGCTCAGAGCCTGGATCCTGCTTCAGATTCTGTGTCTCCCTCTCTCTCTGCCCCTCCCCTGCTTGTACTCTGGCTCTCTCTTTCTCTCTCTGTCTCAAGAATAAATGAACATTTAAAAAATAAAGAAAAACTAAGGCAAATAATAGGACATATTTGGATATGCTGAATGATATTTGGCAAACAACAATGCACAGGATGAAATGCGATCTCCTCAGCGAGGCACACGAGGCCCTTCACCGTCCGCCCTTGACCACTCTCTCCAGCCCACTGAAGGGCTTGTGACTTCCACAACTGAGTCTCACAAAGTCTTACCTCCAACGTTCTGCCCACGCTGTTCCTTCTGTCTGATGTCCTTTCCCCACATCTTCCTTATCAACCTAGAACAACTCTACCTGTGCCTTAAGACTCAGGTCAACGTTGCCATCCACTGTGGCCCAACCACTCAAAGATTTTGAGGTGACCTGTGCTCTCTTAGGCCGCTTTTGTGAACTGCTGACACTAAAGCCTTTCCTTTGCGGCTGAGAGATCCCAGGAGACCAGAATGG
Source organism: Proteles cristata cristata (assembly GCA_017311185.1). Classification (NCBI taxonomy): domain Eukaryota; kingdom Metazoa; phylum Chordata; class Mammalia; order Carnivora; family Hyaenidae; genus Proteles; species Proteles cristata. Next base: position 461,675 of record JAESUZ010003182.1, read on the forward strand.
TCTTTCACCTCTGTGTCTGGCACAGAGGCTCAGTTAGCACAGAGCGGATGGAAAGGACCCCCACTGGGGGATGTGGGCTTATCAGATACAAGCACAGGCTTGCATAGGAGATGGCATAGGCCTGTGGCCCAAAAAGTGGAAAGAGGAGGGCTTCCAAAGGAAGGAAGGGGGAAGGAAGTGATCTCTGGAAGCAGGTCCCTGAGGCTGGGCCCCACCCAGTATGGCCCAGGGCTTCCCTCGGGAGAGAGAAGGAGGTGAGCATCCCAGGCTACAGAGTCCTTCAGAGGCCTGAGCAGAGAGCCTGGGAGGCCAAGATTCTCGACTTCAACGTGTACGTGGATGATCTCCGAACTTGTTACAATGCCAATTCCTAAGCGGCTTTGAAGTGGATCCTGAGCTACACTTTAAAAGGAAAGCTTCAGGTGACACTGAGGGCCACACTCTGAGAAGCACCAGGCCACAGGTGTCGCATAAGAATGGAGACAGGTATGGGCGTAGCAGACAAAACGCGGGAATGCATCTGAACTGCAAGGACCCCACAGAACATTGCATCACTGTCCGGACTCCGAGAGCCTGAAGGCACCGTCTACCAGAGAATAAGTGTCCTCAATGTTATTTAAAATATGCCCCAAATAATCAAGTGGAGATGCGCTCAGTGAGGTAGACCCACACGCGATCACAGGTGGCCTAGAGGCCGAACGATCCACCCAAGATAAAGAATCTCCTTTGCTCAGTGACCTTCTCAATCAGCAACTGTAAGCAGCAAACTTAACCCCTGTGAGTCAGGATGAGGCCATTTCTGGCTAAAGAAAACCCCTCCTTTGTTTGAATGACCAGGCAATCAAATTGCTCATAGATGAAATCGAGGCCAACCGGGGAAGGGGAGGTTTCTAGCAGAACTCGCTGCAAATGGCTGTCAGGCATCTGTGTCCGTCCACTTCCAGAGCCTCCACCTGGGTTCCTAACCAATCGCTTCCTTAAGCGCGAATTAAAATAGAAACATGAAAGCATGTGCATGGGGAGGGATTTAAGACCAGCCCAATGGCTGCACCCCTTTCAAGCTCTGGCCTTCAGAACAATCCCGGCCGAGTCACTCATCAAATGGAGATTGACTTTTATCTGATTAACTGATGGGGAGACGTCCTCCTCCATCTCCCAGGAACATTCTGTGGGAAAGGCGTTCTGCAGACTGCAGGGAAAAGTTGGGCCTTGGCTTCCCTCCTGCTCGGCCAGTGGAAAATTACCAAGGAAGCAAGGCTGCCCACTGCTCTGCTCCCGCGGCCTTCCTGGGCCCGGAAAACACAAAGAGAACCCCAGAAATGAGCCTCCACTTACCTGGGGCGGAGACGAGTCTGGGAGGCGGTGGGGGCGGGGGCGGGGGAGGCAGCAAGGGAGGGGGCCGGCACTGGCAGATGTGTTGACAGCTGTCAATCACCTTCGAGCAGGACTTCTGCGGCTCACCGTGCGTCACCTGCAGAAATGGGCACACACGCCCAAGAGAAGACAATGAGGCTACCCAGAGTGGAAAGGGGCCCACGCCACCCGCTCCCAGCCAGGTCCTCCCCGAGGACCACCACGGAGAAGGAAGAACAAAGGTGTGGGGTTGGCTCAAAGGGAACGATGTTGGCACGTGTAGAGACCAAGGTTCTATTCCCAGCTCTGCCAGGGACCAGCTGAGACCGTGACAAGTAGCTTGGATAGTAATGAGAGGTCGACAAGAATTTGATGGTTAGCTCTCAGCACTTCCCTACCGCACAAATGAGGAAACTGAGGCCCAGGCAGGAGAAGTGGCTGCCCGAGGTTCCCACAGCCACGTGGGGACAGGGTACTGATTGTACCTCCTCAGTCACCCGAGCCAGCCACTCCTCCACTCTCCCGGAGCCTTCAGCTTCTCTGTCCACAGATCCTGACAATCTGTCTGCGTCCACTCAGGCCGAGGTGCCCCCATCTTGAGGAAGGAACCCTACCCTGTCAGGCCGTGTGAGCAAGAGAGCCGAGGGGCTTTGTGGGAACCATGCCGGACCAAACGGTCCACACCCTCCCAACAATCCCAGAGGGCTTGTCCACAGCTCAGGAGATCGCGTGCCACAGGGCCCTGCTCAGGAGGCCCCCTGACAATGTTTCCAATCCCACCCCACCCCGTGCTCTCAGCTTCCACTCTGCCCTCAACACCCTTCTTCTAGGCCCTGGACCCTGGCCAGGCACTGCCCCCCACCCCTGCCACCTTGGAGGTGCTGCTCCAGTGTTCCGGAATGTTCTCCCACACCTTTCTCTTGCTTTGTTCATTACTCAGCATGGTTTTCACCTCCTCAGGAAAGCATCTCTGACCAGGTCAGCTCTCTTTCTATAGGCTCTCCTGGCACCAGGTTCCGCTCTGGGGGGCAAAAGTCTACACTTAGGTGATTGCCTGGTTCCCACCTGTTGTCACCACTGGACTGTGAGCTCTATGGGGGGAAGGGCCGGGACTTGTATTTTCTCCTACTAAGGGAACGCCTGGCATTCAGTAAGTACTTGGTGGATGGATGGATGGATGGATGGATGGATGGATGGATGGATGAATGAGTATTAAAAACTGGGCCAGAATCCATAGCTTTTGACTCCTGGTCTGTATTGTTTCGACACCAGCTTTCCTGACCTCACCTGTAAACAAGGACGGGGACTGTGCTTGGCCAGTAGTTCCCAGCCCTGACTGCACATTAGAACCTCCCCGGCAACTTAAAAAAAAAAAAAAAATGCATCCCTGAGCCTTTCCCAAGACCAATTAAATCAAAATTTCTGCAGGTGGAGTTGGCACGAGTGTGTTGTTTAATTTCCCCAGACTGGACTTTGAATGTACAGTCTGTGTGTTTAGACCGCAGGTTTAGACAAACCGCCGGCATCTCTCCCTGCGGCAGGTGCCCGAATCCACGAGCCTCGGGCCCTGTGCCTGTCCCATGGAACAAGCGGATTTAATGGCATGAAGGAAGGAGTGGGTGGTCACCCTCACCTCAGTGAAGCCCACAGAAGCTTCTCTGGCTGTCATCTCAGGGGAGTAGAAACCCAAAACCCCGTTTCCCTGCGACCAGCCCCCAGCGGCCGGCCGTGGGGAAAGGCATTTTGCAAACGCAGCCCCCTCCTCTGTGCATGTCCCCAGCCCGGCAGAGAGAGCCCACTGGGCTCCGACGCTATCTTCACATTTGGAGTCCCTGAACAAGCTGGGCACTGGGGCATTGCAGCTGGAGGTGGATTGATTTGCAGCCCTAACTTATTATCTACAAGGCCAAGAAGCTGGTGCTCGCCATCTTTTCGTGCTTTCAGAGAGCCATGGAGTGAGTCTCAAACCCCAAAGGCAATCTCATCTCTTACTGGGAAGGGCAGAGCCTCAGATGGTGGGCCTCTCCTAGTCAGTTCACGGAGATGCCTAACTCCTAGCGTGGCAGGGGCAAGCACACCAGCTTCACCAGAGCGCCCGTCAGCTCTCTTGTGGCCACCGAGCTGCCCTCCTCTGGATTCTGACCTTCTAAGACCTTCTAAGACCATGGGGGTTGCTTGAAGGCTCCGTTCTGCCAATGCTGGCCTCCGAGGGCGTTTCTGTGCCGGACTCTACCAGTGTACAAACGTCAAGGAACACCACTGCCAAAGCAATTACCCTCCCGCTCTCCAAGGGGCAATTGATGCAAGAGTTCAAGAGGAGCACGTCTGCTTAACCCAGCCCAACACGATGACCCATTTTTTGGGAGAGGATGTAAGGGCACAGATGTATAAGAGAGCTTAATGCGATGAAATTATCGGTGGGGAAGCCGGGGCCAAGTTTCAAGGCTGAAGGGGGAGGGAACAAAGGAGCGCATGGCACGTAAAAAAAAAAAAAAAAATCTATGCTTCCTGGGTGTCTCACTGTCTGGCCTTCGCCCTGAGGGGTGGACCCCACTTGGGGCGCCTCACTGGAGTCTGGTCCAGCATAAGCCTGTGGCTACTGAGTTTCTCTTGACTGACAGCTGGTTACTCAGACCTTTGTCCCACGCACCCCCCACCCCATAAAATTAGATCCATCTGCCCAGGGTAGCTTCTTCACCTTGTAAACCCTTCTCTCTGGGGGACTTTCCTCAATGTCCGGTAATGTCTGCTGCCCACACTGGGCCGTGAGCATCGTGGGGGCAGGCAGGTGGTGGGTGGGTGGGTCGGTGCTTTCTTAGTCCTGACCAGGTAGGGCTTCCTCATTTCACGCTCATGAGGATAACTGAGAGGGGCCAGCATTGTCATCCGTGCTTATGACGGGGTAGGGACGACAGCCCCAGCAGGGCTAAGTCATGCACTAAGATTTCACAGGGCCCTGCATTCGGTTGGTGCACAATGAAAAGATGCGTTGGGGGATGGTCTGCCTACCAATGGAGAAACACAAGATCTCTTCTGTTCCCCAACTCTGGGTTCCCTTGGGGGCTCTGCAGATTGTCGCGGTTGTGTTCAGACCAGTAGAGAAGAAAGCTCAGCACTGGGGACTTGTCTCAACACCTGGCTTGCTTGCTCTGTATCCTGGGGAGTCCCAAGAGGAAAAGAAACTTACCCCCGAGGTCACCCGCCCTTGGCTGGACTTGACGAAAAGGCGGCAGAGGCCCAGGGAGGTCAACGACCTGCCTAAAGCCCATACAACAGAAGCTGGCATCACTGCTTCCTGTGACCACTTTGGGTCCCATGTTGCTGTCCCCAGCTCTGCCTGGGGCCAGTATCTTGTCAGTGCCACTGTCGTGGACAGCAGGCTGAGGCACAGGCAATCCCGCGTCACCTGGATTTTGCAACCGCCACTGTGGTCTGGGGGCCGAGGTGCTCTGTGGCTGCTGCTTCCCACTCACCCCCGGCCAATCAGTGCCGCTTTTTGGTTCGATGGATGTTACCTCCTGAACAGCTCTTACAACCGCCCTAAACCAGGACACCATCACGCCTTCACGGGGCAGCACCCGCCTCTAACCAAGGACAGTGAGATACAATATAGGACACCTAGTGAAATTTTCGATAAATAGCAACGTTTAGTAGCAGTATATCCCAAATACTGTGCAGGATATACTTACACTAAAGCAGGAGCCATTGTTTATTTGAAGTTCAAATTTGACTAGCAATTTTACCTGCTAAATCTGGCACCTGCTCCCCTTCCCGGCCTCTTTGCCCCTTGCCTCACCCCCACCTCTCCAAACCTATCTTTTCAATGGGGCTTGGCCGAGATATCTGAAATGCCAGTTTGAGATCATGCCATTTCTTGCTGAAAACCTTTGACGGCTCCCATGGCCCTCAGGATCAAGTCCAAGCTGTAAGACACTATGTTAGTGGCTTATGACAGTGGCCTTACCTGGGACGTCCCTCCCCAAGGTCCTTCCGGTGCCCTATTCTCCCCTCTGGCCTCAGGGTTATGCCCTCTGCCTAGAGGGCTCCTTCACGTGGCATACCGCTCCCGTCCTGCCCTCGTTCATGCCTCAGCTGAAGCCCTCCACCTGCGAGGCTTCTCTGACCCTTCCACCGGGTCTCATCGCCAAGCGGTCTGCTCCCGCTGAGTTCTCTTACCTACCATTACTTAATTACCCCCCCCAGTGCCAGACTGTCAGTGCCACGAGAGCAGGGACCACCCCTGCACTTCACAAAGGGCCCGGCAAACAGTAGGTGCCCAATACATGCTACTGATGAAATGAGCTCAGCCTTGCTGGTGGCTCCTCTTCAGCACCCAGAGACCGATTGGCCCGGATCAGAGCCTGTCTCCCTAGAGGACACCCACGAAGATGATGGCTTCTGGAATCTTTTATGGAGACAGGCCAGCACCACAGTAACTTGATGAGACACACTCCTGTCACACCTAATAAATTTGCCAGCCTGTCATCCTCTTTGCTTGCAAAAAAAAAAAAAAAAAAGAAAGAAAGAAAAAAAGGAATCATCTGGAAGTGAACTTAGAAGAACCCTACATCACAAAAGCTCAGAATCGCAATTCCAGACACATTAAAGAAGAAAGGGGAAAGGCTGAGGAATGCCCCCACCAACCTTGTGGCAATTTAAATGTCATCTGACTTGAATGATTAAGTTTCTTATCATCTGGGCAGCAGCCAGAGGCGTCAGGCGCATTGCAAGGTGGGAACCTGGTGCTTTGAGGGGACCACGGGTCCCTTGCTTCACCAATTACCCTATTAATTATAGCACTTTGATATGTCAGTCTCCCTCTCGCAAATGTTTATAACTTTGAGGGATTCTTCTGGCAAAATGCTCATGAAAACACAGGTAGCTCTTTCATTCTCTATATTCAAGGAACTCCTATGATGTAACAGATTTTCAATCTCTCCACTTAAAGGAAAATTCATGGCTTTGTGCACTTTGTATTTTTCTCTTCCCCTCTCCATTCCTGTGAATTCAGCTCTTTCGCTTAACAACCAGATCCATCCATTCCAAAGCCCCTCTTCCCCTGGCTTCTCGGTCCTTATCATTTGCAGATTAATTTTTCCAGAGCCTCCTGCCAAGATTTTACCCATTTTACTTGTCTGGAGGGCTCCTTTTCTAATTGATTTTCACAAAAATTGATTTGTATTGAGTAACAGCATCTGAAACAAGGGCGCGCGCACACACACACACACACACACACACACACACACACACACACACACAGTGCGCTTGGGTAAGTACTGCCTGGCTGAAGGACATGGTGAAAAAAAAACTGAGCTGCTTTCACAAAATTATTTCTTTTGGTGGTGCTGGTGGGGAGGTAGTGGGTCCCTGCTTCAGTCCTGCTAGTCGACACCACAGAATTCCAGTCCCGGAGACCGACAACATCAGTTGTCTATACCCACCAGCTGAAAAAAGTGTTCGGGAAAACCGTAAACAAATGACTATAAAAACACAGTGCACTTAACGTCGGAAGTTCAACTCAAAGTTGAACGAGGGAATCTGGTCCCAAACCGCCCGAGTGCTTAGAAGTGACAAAACCCTGAATCCTGAGGCGGCACAGCTGAGTTTAATAACTGCTGTTTCACACATTAAGCAAAGCTGTCAATTCCAAAAGGAAAACAATTGTGAGGGAGACAGAGGCAAGCCAGAGATGAGAGCAGAAGATGAGCCTGGTGCTGGGGGCTGGGGGGGGGGAGGGGGGGTAGACTCTGGCTGACCCAGCCGCTCACGCAGCACGCTCCTTCCAGCACGAGAGCCCCTGGTGCTCCCCAATAACCACCCAGGCGGCCATCTGAGCAGGACGGACAGCTGGCTCCGATCCGAGGGCGGCCCCATCACTTGGGACAGCTCGCGGACCATCAGACTGGCAAGTGGTCTCACCCTATCCCGTTTTCTTTGTTTTACCGCCCCCTACTGAGGGCAACCCTCTGAACGATCCCCAACCCCCAAAATGCTACCAGAAGAACATGAAGACCCAAAGACTCCTGAGTTGGATATTTCAATGCTCAATGACAGTAAAATTGTCCCCCAGTGTCTGCCGCACCACTGAAAATTCAAAAATGTCCAACAGACTCTGTCTCGATCAACAGAGTACCTGGCCGTCCAGAGAGAAGAGCAGCATTACTGTTACTAGTATCAACAGTGGCAGCAACAGCTAGCATTTAGTGCTAATTATGGTCCAGGCACTGCGTTAAGCAATCTTTACTTGCTTGATCTATCAAATTCTTGTATTAGCACAGTGAGGAACAAGAAACTATGGTCCTGAGAGGCACTGCTTGAAGTCCTGAGCCGGTGAGGGGCAGAGCGGGGGCTCCAAATTCAGAGCTGATATCAAAGTCCACGTCACCACTCCAGGGTACCACTGACCGTGGGCATTCTGGGAGGTTCTAGGGGCCATGCCATCTAACCCTCTCCCTGACCCTAACAGACAGGATTCCAGCTGGTGGCCCCCTAGCTTCTGCCCTGGGGTCTAGGGGGTCCAGGGTGAGGACTCCAGCCCCAGGCAATCCTTACAAACAGACACTTCCTTCTTCCATCCCCGCCAGTGGCCACGACGCACAATCCCTGCGCCTCTCCCAACTCCACTACCTACAAGGGACACAGCCTCTGCTGTGTCAAGTCCAGTTGAAGACTAAGAGGAAGTTTATCTGGTGGGAAATGAAGAATGTATATTCTTGGGATCATTTTCTTTTTAAGTTTGTAAACACTATAAGGTTACTTTTCCCGCATTTCCGCATCAGCGTGTGATCATCAAGAAGGCGCTCCCAAGCCCTTTCTGTTCCCAGGCCCTGTCCCGCAGGCCTCCGCAGGCCAGGACTGAGGCCTCCTCCGAGTTTTTCCCGATCTTTTCACCTCAAGAGTATAGAGGGGTAGGGAGCGTGGGAGGGCTTGCACCTCTCCTCTTCCTAAACTCTCCCCAGCGGCAACCAGAGGGGCGCTTGCAGGAAGCCAGGGTCCTGGGAAGGCAGTGCCACCCACCCCTCCCCCAACTCGGTCCTGCCCGGATCTTGCCCGCGTAGCCCGCACCCCCCTGCCGCCGCTCACCTGCACGAAGCCCCAGAGCGGGTGGAGCGCGCAGTGCAGCAGCAGAGAAGGCCAGCAGCAGCCCCGGCGCAGCACCAAGTCCCGGAGGAGCATCTCGGCCGGCGGCACCCGCGCGCTCTCGGGGCGAACTGTTAGGGGAGCAAAGCCCTGGTCAGGCGGGCGCCGCGCGGGCACCATCGCCCGCGCGCACCCGCACACGTAGCAGTCCGGGCGGGCGGGCACGCCCCGCACCCTGGGGCACCCTCATAAACCAAGACCCCCCCAATCACTCCAGCTTGCACATTCGCTGACCCTTCGTGCACGCTCAACAGAAGCCGGCATCCCAGAACACTCTGTCTGGTGCACACGCCCCCAGAACCTTATGTGTATGCCTTGGCCCCGTGCTCACCCCCGGAATCCTGCGTGCACACTTTAGCTCCATGAACACCTCCAGAAACAGCCAAGCACACTTAACCTAGCCCAGTGCATCTCCCAGAAACCTCCCCCAGCCATGCACAACTCACTCCCACTGTGAGCACACTTCAAACCCGGAGGGCACCACTCACCCTGCCTGCACACCCACAGAAAAGGCTGAGCACACCCACCGACTCCTGCCTGCACACTCGCTGACCCTGCATGCGCACACAGCACCGGGAAATCACACGCTGCGTGCACCCTCTCTGCCCCGCCGGCCCTCACTGCGCACACTGCAACATCGGCACCTTCGTGCGCACCCCGTTCGCCCTCGCGCGCTCTCCCCAGCCCGGGCCTCCCGCTTCAGGGCGTGAGCCTCGCTCTGGCCTCCCTCTCCGCCCGCACCCCTCCAGCGCCTCACGCCACCTTGCCTGGGGGCGGCCCCAGCCGATCCTCCGCGCGGGGAAGGGAGGTCCGCGCTCCCCCCGCGGCAGACTGTCCCCGAGCCGCCGGACGGCCCCCATTTAAAGCCAGCCGCCTCCCCGGTCCCCCCGCCCTCTAGGCGGGGCCTCGGTCCTCACCCTGGCGACTGCGCGGGCGCCTGGGGGCTTCACATGCCGGGGAGGAGCGCCGGGCACTGGAGCAAAAGTTTGCGCGCGGCTGGGGCCTCGCGGGCTGCCGGGCGGGGGCCGGGCGCGGCGCGCCGCACGGGGCGCAGGGCGCGGCGGCTCCGGGCTCCTCCCGGGCGCGCGCGGGTCGGGAGGGGCGGCACCCCGCGCCGGGGGCCGGGGCCGGGCTGCGAGGCGGAGGGGAGGGCGGGGAAAGTCTCCTCCGAGCCTCCGGGAGCGGGCGGCGCGAGCCTCCCCGGATCCCCGCCCTTGGCGGTGGCGCCGCGCGGCTGCCCGGGGCGCGGGGGTGCCCGAGCTCTCCTCGCCCGTCACGCCGGCCCGCGGGAGGCGCTGCCCGGGAGCGCCCGCTCGGGCAGCAGGGCCGCGGGCGGAGGCGAAATCAATAATGCACGAAAAAGGAAAACAGACGTGAGCCTCGCCAGAGCCTCGCCCGCCTCCCGCCCGGAGCTGCGCTCCCGCCCGCGCTCCCCGCCGTCGCCGCCAGCGCCGCTGCAGTGATTCCTCGTCTCCATCTAGCGAGGCTATTGTGTATTGGGAGCGTAATCATTTATTTATTCACCCGCGAGGAAGAGGACTCCCAGCCCCGGGGGACTTTCTCCACCGCCCGCCCTCCACCCCGACTTTCTCCGAGGCGGCGGGAAGACCCCTTCCTGCGCTCGGTCCTCGGCGACTGCGTCCCCTCCCCCTCCGCATTCGAAGGGCAGGCTCCCCCGGGTGTCGGGGTTCGAAGGGGGCAAACCCCGCCTCCCGGGGCCAAGGGCCCTGTTGTCCCTCCTGTAATCTCGGCGCGGGGACCTCTCGGTTGCCTGCGGCCCTGGCAGGACCCCTCCACCCTCCACCACTGCGCTTCCCCCACCGCCTCCACCTCGCAACGTTATCAACAAGTCGGTCGCGAAGTAGCCGGTCACGGTTCATTCAAACCCGCGGTCCCTGGCCTCCCAGACCGCGCCGCAGGTATGCGCAGCCGCGCTGTTCACATCGGGTGTAGCGCTGGGGAAGCGCTTTGATGGAGGGCCTTCCAGAAGATCCCTAAAGCATGGACAGTCCTATTTTTAGGTTGGGCGAAGGAGGGAATCGGCGGCTCAGGACTGAGAGTGGCGAGTCAGACACTGTCGTTTATTCACTGAAGAAACATTTACTTGGTTCCTTTGCGCAGCCTCTGTGGGCACCCTAAGTCACCCCATATAGGCACACACTCCAAGTGTAAACTGCTCCGATGACCAGTTTCCCGGCCGGTTTCCTGGGGACCTCTCTCATGCAGAGTGCTGCCCCAAGACTATTGTCCATGTAAACTCTTGAGAGCCACATGTGAGCGAGGGAGACGCTGGGGGTGGGGTGGGGTGGGGGAGGGGAGATGTGAATGTGACTCTGTGCCTTCCGCAAGAGCCCGGGGTCTGGAATGGGGGATCGATAATGAAATTAGCCATGCTGCCCTCTGGCTGTGGTGCAAGGAAGGGGTGTGCGGTAAGCAGGCGAGAGAGGATTGTAGACAAGGGAGAGGGCTGCCGGCTTCCAGATTAAAATGGCCTCTGGAAGTGGGGGAGTATTTCACGTGTTGGGAAGCCCTGGGCAAAGAGGTGGAGATACTCGTTCATTCACTTATTTATTCACTCACTCATTCATTCCTTACATGGTGTCGGTGGGCGCCTACTAAGGGCCAGATGGAGCATTTGAGGAGGGGTATACAGCACGGCAGGAATGAGATATTGGTGCTGCCCTGTAGGGAGGAGGGATGGTAAGAAAATATTGGGAGAGGGGGCTTCCCAGGTGACTTTCTCTCGCCAGTAGTTTGAGCCGGAGGATGAGTCACAAAACTGAGCCACTATTCATCAGCTGAGGTCAAGATAACATTGATTATGTTAATGCCTTTCTACTTAAGCCAGTCAGGGTATTTTGTTCAGTTCGGGATTTCAGTCTTAGATGTGACAGCAATCTGTCATGTTTATACGCGGAGCTCTTTACCGCCTAAAAAATGTGCTTCGCGTCACATTTTAATGCCATTCTCCCGGCTCTTGGAGGCAAAGGTTATTGCTCCATTCGACAAGTTCAGAGACACGAGGAGCTGGCCCAGGATCACACAGCTGCTCACCTGGGTTTCAGAAGTACTGACCCCCAGGCAGTCGTTCTGTTCTTTGGAAGGACCCGGGCTGGTTTTATACATCGAGAGGCCTGCATTATACATTCTGGTGTTCGGCACTCCCGTGCGGGACCCACTCTGTGTCTGGAGTGTTGCCTGGCCCCAGAGCCCCTTGGCCAACACTGTGGAACATCCCAGCCTTATGGTGAAGACCAATCTCGGGCCTGGGCCCCCTAGACCCATAGCAGGGCTGAGGGAGGCTCTGGTTTCCTTCACCCTTTCTGGGCTCCAATGGCAACCACACACCACAGGCCCTGGGATCTGCCTCCAGGGGGCTGGGTAATGACTCAGAAATGCAGGGCGAATATTGACCACTGAAAGACCAAAGGAAAGACCCGGTGCATGGACTGGAGTGGTATCAGTGGGGCTGTCAGGAGATTCTAGGAGGAATGACTGAGCAACTGGCAGTGGATTCTTCTAGAGCCTTGGCCAGCTCCGTAGCACACAGCCTCGTCTTCCCTTGCTTGCTCCACTCCCCTTACCCCGTTATGTTTGTTGCCTGAGGGTCGTACCCCTCAATAAAGGATTAGCAGGCAAGCATTGCTTCGTGCCCTGCCTCCCCAGGAATTACAGACAATAGGTACCACAAGTGACCCTAGAAAGGAGACCTTCAGGACGGGATGTTGGAGGTGGACTGGGCTCTGCCTGAAAGCACCAAGAGCCCCACTGTGGATGGTAAGCAGGGTCGTATAGGGCATATAGCGACACTACAATTTCTAAAGCTTCGCCCGCGGCTACTTGGAATGAGATGCAGGTAGAAGGCGAGGCTTTGGAAGGTCATGCGGCTGCTGCGTGTGATCGATGTGAGGGAAATGATAATCATAAGGATTGCGCAGTTAGATGGCTTCTGACAGCACAGGAGATTTTCCAGAAAGACAATGATAGGCTCAGGGAAGCCATTTGCCAACTTACGACATCCTTGTGAACGCTTTAAGGTCCCTCTTCTCGCTCGACATCCACGAGACCGACTGTGCCGAAGACCAGGCTCGGGGATTGGTGTGTGTGGTGGCAGAGCTGAAAAGGAGACTGAGCATGTCACTGCACAGGTGTCCCATATCCAAGTCCGGGCTCTGAGGGGGAAAGAGTTGGACCTTGGGATCTGGAATAGAGACATTTGGGTGACAGGCCCTGAGAATCTTGGACCCCCCAAATCTCCCTAAATCTGCCGGCTGGTGGAAGCACCTCTATCTCCCTTTGTAAGAAAAAACCCCAACTCCTCTTAGCCTGGTAACCAAGCAATGACCTAAGGGCAGCAGGTACCTTGCAAGGGGAGCTTGTTCTCATGACAATAGCCTGTAGGAAACAAGGTGAGATGCCAGGACTTTGTTGGCACAATGTTGAAAAAAAACAACAGAAGGCCCAGAGAGCCGCGAATACTAGAATCCTAAGACCTGACGATCTACCCCTTGGCTAAGTTTCCTGGGATGGCCCTTAGGGCGTTGCCTTCATGGAGCCCTAAAGAAACCCAGCTGGGAGGCAGGATGTCGGAATCAGGGAAGCACCAGCATCCTGGAGAAGTTCAGTGGTGTCAATCCTCCAAAGGCCAGGTTCAATGACAGGGAAATGGTGGTGGGGCTGACTCCTTGGCATCAAAGGCCAGCCTGCCTACTAGGTCATGAGGGGCAAAGGGGATGTAATTAGCACATGGAAAGTAAAGCCGGAGTGGCAGTCAGGGTGCCTTGAGCTGTAGGCGTCTATGTCAATGGCTCGAAGATCATGTTGTCACTAGGGATGAGATCGATGGAGAGTGGACGAGGTTATTGCTCAATCTGCATGAATTTTCTTTAAAATAATCAAGAACATTAGAGCAAAAAGATGACATCAGCTACTGCAATGGAAAGTTCTCTTGAGTTATGTCACGGCGCAAAGCCCATCGATTGAAGGGGAGGCTGGGTTCCTTTGAAGGACATGCAATGCCACCGAGTCCTAAGATCAGTCATGACCTGCAGCAATCTAACAAGTGATGGACATGGTAGACTCAAGCCCAGGCTCTAAGAGGTCCAGAAGGAACAGTTAAATTACCTAAGCTGATGACCCAGATTCTCCTCTCACCCCCCTCGGTTGAGGTTCTTCCTTAACTTGTACCTGGAATCTCAGAAGGGACTTTTGTATGATAGTCTGTTGGAGGAAGAAAGAACCGAGACCTTGTTTACACACAGGTCAACACAAAATGTTGGTGCTAGCTAGGAACACACTGTTGCATTACATCCCCCATGCAGAGGTGGAAGGAGAGGGGGCATGAAGTGCAGACATACACTGGCTCCTGTGTGCAGGCGTAAGTGTTTAGGAGCATGGTAAGAATAAGACTAGACATCCAGGAGCACAGAAGTCAGGAAAACTGTCGAGAATTCATGCGTGATTCTGCCCCACACTAATACTCACCAGAGAACATCGTTGCCAAGGGAGCTCCCAGCAATTAGTTGGGCAGGATGCACCAGGCTGTGGAGGTCACCCAGCCTCTCTCTCCAGCCAGCATTGTGTTTCCCGAATGGTCTGCTGAAAGCACAGCCACGGCATCAGCTCGGGGATCATGGCTGGGGGGTTACGGCATTGTTCTCCTAGGAGTATGAGTTGATAGAAATGTCTCCAGCGGCACCCGGGTGGCTCGGTCAATTAAGCTTGCAACTTTGGCTCAGGTCATGATCTCATAGTTCGTGAGTTTGAGCCCCACATTGGTCTCTCTGCCATCAGTGCAGAGCCCGCTTCAGATCTTCTGTGGCCCTCTCTCTTTGCCCCTCCTGCACTCATGCATCTGCTCTCTCTCACTCTGCCTCTCTCTCAAAACAACAGCTACAACAACAAACTCAGAAGTGTCTCCAATAGCTAGAATACACAAATCTGGGCGTAGAAGTAAGATTGGCCCCTCTGAGCCCAAGTGCTACTACTCTGTCTTCTGTTCCTACACGGAACACAGTCTGAGTTCCACTAGACCAGAAGCTATAACTACCTGCGGGCGCCTTGGGCTCCTCATGCTAAGGACGCAACAGTCAGAGAGGGATTGCTGGGCTGGTAGGCTGATCGTCCTTGATAGTCATGAGGATGGAGGCTTACGGTTACAGAGTGGGCACAGGACAGAGTTTATCTGGTGCTATGAACTGAATGCGTTGCCCCAAATTCAACTCGCAGTTCGTGAGTTCGAGCCCCACGTCCAGCTCTTTGCTGATGGTGAGGAGCCTGCTTGGAATTCTCTCTCTCACCCTCTCTCTGTCTGCCCTTCCCCCACTCATGTGCACTCTCCCTCTCTTTCTCAAAATAAATAAACTTAAAAAAAAAGAAAATAGTAAAGTAGAGAAAATACATTTATGGTACTGTACAGTGTTTATTGAAATATATCTGTATAAGTGGCTCTGGGCAGTTCAAACCCATGTTTTCAATGGTCAACTTTAATTAGACTTCACCGTTCTTGGAAGAATTAACAGATAGTGCATATAAACACTGAGCCTGGCACAAAGTAACTGCTCAAAAAAAAAGGCCATCCCTACTTATTTTGAAGGATAGAGGGACAAAGACACTGCCCGTTTGTAAGAGCACTCCTTGGCATCTGGGATCTTTTTTGAGGAAGACACAAAGAAAACAAAAGAAATGCATTATGAGTGCTCATTATTGAACCATGCAATCAGGCAGGCTAATTATGTTTCGAAATGCTGCAGATAAACATGCAATTATTGAAAAACACATTGGGACTGTCCCAATTGTTCATTAGTTCAGCTCAAATTAAATATATAATTGTCGGGGCGCCTGGGTGGCTTAGTCGGTTGAGCGTCCGACTTTCGCTTAGGTCATGATCTCGCGGTTCGTGGGTTCGAGCCCCGCGGGGCTCTGTGCTGACTGCCAGCTCAGAGCCTGGAGCCTGTTTCAGTCTGTGACTCCCTCTCTCTCTGACCCTCCCCTGCTCACGCTGTCTCTCTCTCTCTCCTAGAAATAAATAAAAATCTTAAAAAAAAAAAAAAATATATATATATATATAATTGTCAACGTCACATTTTATGGGTCAGCCGGGACTCTGTCCAGAGCGGATGTTTCCTTGATTGACCAGGTATGGGGGAGGGGGGCCCCAATCTCCTCTAGGCCCTGTCTGAGATCTGGCCAGCCACACTTGGCCTTCTGAGCTTGGTCTCACGCCCTAGCCAGTCACCTAGGAGCTGAGCAGGATTCATTGTGTGGGGCCAGGTGGGTAGATTTGCCTTGCCCCAAACTCTGAGTTAGCTCTTTCCCCAAGAATATTTCGGTCCAAATCCTTAGAACTTCGATATGTGGATGTGGAAGAGAGTCAGAAAGAAGCCCAGACTTTAAACTTTACTTTAAAACCATCTGCATCTTCTTCCCCTTGTCATCTTTTCTTAAACCCTAAGAAAAAACAAAAATTGTCAGGACCGGGTATGCTTGGTAGCATAACCTGGACCAGTGCCATTTTCTATGTCACTGAAGATTCTAAACGGATATGACCCAAAAGGACATTTGATTGGATTGACTTGATGGCCACCTCTTCGGCCAGGCCAGTCAAATCCCAATGCCAGCGCAGCCAGGAGAGCTAACTCCATCTCTTCAACTCAACTGAGCACCAACATGTGCTATGCCAAGCAGGAGCCAACAGAATAAAGGAGATGGTCCTGTTCTCCAAGTTCTCACATTGTATTAAAAGGAGGAGAAATATACATGTCTTCTAACTACAAATAGGGGCATCTCTCCTCCATGATTTAAACTCCCCAGAAGACTCCCTATCATAGTACCCACCCACCCCCAACCCCTGGCTCCCCCTCCATCCCCCCCACTCATTCGTCCCTCTGTGCTTCGTCTTTGCAGATCCCCAGAACCCACCCTGCCTTCTTGCATCTCCCTGCCCTCCCATCACACTGTTCCCTCCACCCAACATGCCTTCTCCTTTCATTCGCTTAGCCTGTGTCTCCTTTCTCTCCGTCTTATGCACCCCTCCATCATGGTACCCCTTCTACTGGACTCTAATTATCAGGACGTATGCGGTCAGGGGTGTGCAGAACATGAGCTCAGTAGAAAGAACCTCGATTTTGATGTCAATTGAATACGGTGTCAGTTGAATGGACTCTGGGAAGCTCCCTTAACCTCGCTGAGCCTCAGTTTCCCTGACTCTAAAACAAGGATGCTGATGTTCACCCTGATGGGCCACACGGTGGGAATACTAGAAGTAAAGCATGTAAAAGCTTTCATCCCCATGACTTCACGGGACCCCATCTGACCGAGGCTGTCTCCTCTCCTAATTGTGCGTACCGTGGGGGCAGGGACTGTGTTTTATTCATCTTTGCAGCAGTTGTTGTTAAAGTTTATGTATTTATTTTGAGAGAGAGATGGTATGTGCATGTGTGAGCAAGCAAGGGAGGGGAAGAGAAAGAAAGAGAAAGAGAGAGAGAGGAGAGAGAGAGAGAGAGAGAGAGAGTGAATCCCAGGTAGGCTCCATGCTCATCACAGAGCCCAATGTGGGGCTTGAACCCACAAACCTTGAGACCATGACGTGAGCTGAAATCAATTAACTGAGCCACCCAGGCGCCCCTATCTTATTCATCTTTGAGTTCAGGCTCCTGGCAGTACCCCACATGTAATAGGAACCCCACAGATATTTGAGAGTGACTGCTTAAAGCATGTGCCACTGGACGTCTGGGGAAGGACCCCCCTCACCTGTGGACCTTACCTTCTCAGTTTCTCCTGTTACCTTTCCTGCAGCCTTCCTGCTTCTCAGACACACAGGCCCAAGCTGCCTCATCTCCCCAGGGAATGGCATTGACCTACTCTGGCCGGGTACATATTTATTGAGTGAGTGAATGAACGAATGAATGAAAAGAAAAACAATTTCCCAAGTTTTACGGTTTGCGTCCTGTGATGAAACATTTTGGATGATTTTTCATCGTGGGGCGAGCTCGCTGAGCTCTGTTTCTTGCTGTTTACACTAGGATTTTCACAGAATGGCTTCTGTCTGTCTTTGATCTTTGTACATATTTCAGGCAGTGAGGGTTTTGCCATTTACTTTAGTCAGAAATGTCAGAAGCCATTCCGGAGCCGGAAGAGCTCCTGCGAACATCTGAGTTGACCAGCCCAGCGCTCAGCTACTCATTATAACTTTTCTGAGAGCACGCCTAGCTCAGAGCATGATGTAGGAGGATTAATCTGGTCTGAGAGTCGCTGGAATGTGGCTGAGAGAATCTGTGCTTATTTAGGGACTCCTCAAACACATATAGAATGCAGAGTGTGTGCCAGGCTCGGGCACTGGGGATCAGAATGGCCCACGACAGGATCATTCTCCTCCCTCCAGGAGCCCCCTGGCTGGCGGGGAGGCAGAGAAGGGAAGAGGCGATGATGACAGACACAGAGTGGGAAGGACTGAGGAGGAGGGGGCGTGGGCTGCAAACTCGCAGGAATAATCTGGTGCATCGGCGTGTGGCGTCTAGGCGCGATTGCTCTTTCTGCTTTAGAGCCACCAAGCCGGCTTCCTGCACCCGTTCTCTGTTTATGCACACATCAAATCGCTTTCCCTGCCTGGAAGCTTTCCTTCTGTCTTCCTGGCAACGTCCTCATCGCTCCTCGGATCCCAGCTGACCCGCCCTCCCCTGTGCCAACACCCCACCAGGCTCATTCATCTTCTGTGCTGTCTGTAGTCGGCATCACAAGGGGGACCCGTACAGCTGCCCTTTTACCTTCTTGGGTGAGTCCCAGTGAGAGTCATGATTTAGGAGGAAAACATACTGACTCTGGTATCAAATGGAGCGGAGTTTGAGTCTTAGGACTGTTGTTTCCTGCCTATATTCTCTGGCCTGGGGGAGGGTAGAGAGAACCGAGTCGAGGCTGCGGAAGGGAAAGACCCCACTGCGGTGGGACTCTTGAGCCCTGCTGAGACATTTGAGATTCACTCTGGGGGCAGTGGGGAAGCGCCGGATGGTTTTAGGAAAGACAATGGCTTTATGCACACACTGGCAACGCTGGGAGGAGGGGGACGTGGGTACGGGGTGGGCAGATGGGAGGCGTGCAAGCCAAGGGCGGGTTGAGAGCCTCCACCTCCTTCCAGTCTATGTTGGAAGAGAGGTTTTTGCCTAGCTGTATGATCATGGGCAATCATCTAAAACTCCCTGAGCCTCAGTTTCCTCGTCTGTAGAATGGGGAGAATACTATTACTTTCTTTGCCTGGGAAGATCACAGGAGAACGTAAGTGGGAGTGGGTACCATGCAAATCCTAGAAGCGATCAGAAGAGACTCAAAAGTGACAGAAGTTTATATCTGGTAAAAGGGAGTCTGGGGCTAGTGTGGCGCTGCCCAGAGCAGGATGCAGGCTTTTCCTAGCTTGTTGATCTGCCATTTTCAGCATGTAGGTTTCCTTTCACCCCATGGTCCAATATGGCTGCTCGAACTCCAGCCATCAGATCCACATTCCAACCAGCAGGAAAAAGGAAGCGAGAAAGAAGGATATGTTCCTCCCTTTAAGGTCACGTTCTGATAGTATCAAATGACACTCCTTATATCCTACTGACCTGGGTGTAATCACATGACGACACGTAGGTGCCAGGGAGGCTGGAAAACACATTTCCTATTTAGAATAGCCATGCGCCCAGCTGAAAATCAGAAAACCCATCATGAATAATTAATAGACATCTTGATGCTGGGGAACCACTAGGCAATTAGCCATTTCTCTCACAGCTTTTTGACGACTTCACTATAGAGTTTCACAGGCTAGATTTCTTAGAAGTGGTGTATCACCCCCAGGACATTGGACAGGAAACAAGAACCCCAGAGGCAGTGTTGTGGGAAGAATCCTTGACCCTGGGATCATGACCCGAGCCAAAATCAAGCGTCGGATGTTCGAGCGACTGAGCCACCAGGCGCCCCCATGGTTTACACTTAAGAGGATGGATAACACTTTGAAAGAGCCCTCGGGTAAATTGTTCTTTCAAGAGCTTGTATCTTTAGATCCTTAGCATGCATGGATGCTACCAGGCTATTAGACTTAAGATGCTAATACCAAAAGTAGGTAAACCAGGCAATAAAAATGACATGTTGGCTGTTTACTAAGTGGCAGGCTCTGTTCTAAAGGCATTGCAATGTTAACTCCCTCTATCCTCCTGGCAACCATTTTTCTCCCCAAAGTAAAAATATTTAATGCTGGAAACACAATGAAAGAAGCACTCAAACACCTTTGATGGTGGTGGGGTACTTGATACAGCCTCCAGGTAAAGCAATTTGGTGATGCAATTCTGCTTCTGGAAACTTTAAAAAAAAATTTTTTTTTTAATGTTTTATTTATTTCTGAGAGAGAGAGAGCAGGGGAGGGTCAGAAAGAGAAGGAGATACATACAGAATCCGAAACAGGCTCCAGGCTCTGAACTAGCTGTCAGCACAGAGCCCTATGCGGGTCTCGAACCCACAAACCGTGAGATCACGACCTGAGCCAAAGTCGGGCGCTTAACGGACTGACCCACCCAGGCATCCCTGGAACCTTTTTTATTTTTTTATTTTATTTTATTTTTATTTTTTTAATATTTTATTTATTTCTAGGAGAGAGAGAGAGCGTGAGCAGGGGAGGGTCAGAGAGAGGGAGTCACAGACTTTGAAACAGGCTCCAGGCTCTGAGCTGGCAGTCAGCACAGAGCCCGACGTGGGGCTCGAACCCACAAACCGCGAGGCCTGAGCGAAAGTCGGACGCTTAACCGACTAAGCCACCCGGGTGCCCTGGAACCTTTTTTAAAATGAGAATTAGGGCGCCTGGGTGGCTTGAGTCGTGCCGTCCGACTTTCGCTTAGGTCATGATCTCGCGGTTCGTGGGTTCGAGCCCCGTCGGGCTCTGTGCTGACTGCCGGCTCAGAGCCTGGAGCCTGTTTCAGTCTGTGACTCCCTCTCTCTCTGACCCTCCCCTCCTCACGCTGTGTCTCTCTCTCTCTCCTAGAAATAAATAAAAACATTTAAAAAAAATAAATCTTTAAAAAATAAATAAATAAATAAATAAATAAATAAATAAAATGAGAATTATTTCAGAAATCCTAACACTGGGTTAAGCCAAAAAAAAAGGGGGGGGGGGAGATTTATTGACCCATCAGAATAAAACAACCTCCAGGTGTAGCTGGCTCTGGGGTTAAAATGAGGACTTGGTCTCTCTCCATTCCTCAGCTCTGCTTTCCTCTATGTCATCTTCATTTTCGTGTATGCTTTTTCCATAGAGAGGCTCAGCAAAATCTCACATACCAGTTCCTCCCAATGTTCTGGAAGCAGAGCGTTCCTAGGACACCTTTCACAAGCTGAAAAGTGAGAGACCCATTGCTTTCTTGAAGGTCTGACATTTCAACATGTTTTTGGTGCAACGAGGACCATCCCACCTGGTGATCTTTGTATGGTGGAAGGTTCTGGAGGCTGAATGGCAGTCTGGGGTCACAGTAGCAGCGTGGTCAGCTCCTGAGAGCTCGCTTCGGGGTTATACACTCATTATATCCTCACATGGCGGAAAGAGCCCTCGCGGCCACCGTATACGGAAGCTACTGTTGCTCTCACCATTTCGTAGACAGGGAAACAGGCAAAGAAGAGTGAGTCTGCATCATTCCACCCCCTTTGTCCTGGGATGTTAGTGCTGTCCTCCCACTCGGCGTCTGGGCCCCTGGGCCCTGCTCTGGACCCATAGGATGCTGGACAGTGTGACACAAGCAGAAGCGTGAAGGGCACCCTCTCCCTGGGTTTGTTTGCTTTCCCTTCTCTTCCCAGGACCACGTGAAGACCAGGACCCACCTATTTCTTTCTGTTTTGGTTTTGGTAGTTTATGTTTCTAGGAATTTGTCTATTTCTCCCAAATTGCCCATTATATTGGCATATCATTACTCATAACATTCTTTTATTGTTGTTTGTATTTCTGCGGTGTTGGTTGTGATCTCTTCTCTTTCATTCTTGATTTTATATATTTGCGTCCTTTGCTTTCACTTTTTGCTCAGATTGGGTTGGGGTTTGTCAATTTTGTTAATTCTTTTGAAGAATCAGCTCCTCGTTGCATGGATCTGTCCTACTGTGTTTTAGGTTTGATGGCATTGATTTCTGCTCTAGTCTTTATTACTTCCTGTCTTCTGCTGGTTTGGGGTTTTATTTGCTGTTCTTTTTCCAGCTCTTTAAGGTGTAAATTTAAGTTCAGTATCTGAGGCCTTTCTTCCTTTTTTAGGAAGGCCTGGATTGCTATATATCTTCCTCTTATGACTGCCTTTGCTGCTTCCCAGAGGGAAGAACATACCTCTGCCTGGCCTGCCGGAAGGTGGAAAGACCTATAGAACAGAGTCGAGTTGCTCAAGCGCTCCCAGCTGAGGCTCAGCCAGCTTAGCCAGCAGCCAACTACCTCCGACCTATGGGCAAATCCAGCCAAGATCAGCAAGGCTGCTGAGTCCATCAGCAGCTGCCTGCAGGTGTGTGAGGGAGGCCCACATAGATCTGCAGAAACTGGACCAGATCAAGGGGTCCTGCAGATTCAGGGGCTAAGCAAATACTTCTCAGTGTCCACCACTGAAGTTTAGCAGCCTTATTGTGATGGTAGGCAGCTGATACATGAGATTTCATAATTTGGGGCACCTGCCTGGATGGCTCAGTCGGTTAAGCGTCCAACTTCGGCTCAGGTCATGATCTCATAGTTCATGAGCTTGAGCCCTGCATCGGGCTCGTGCCGAGCCTAGAGCTTGCTTCGGATTCTGTGTGTGTGTGTCTCTCTCTCTGCCCCTCGCCCACTCACATTCTGTCTCTCTCTCTCTCTCTCCCTGTCTCAAAAATAAATATACATTAAGATTTTTTTAATATTATACTTTGCATTTCATCAGTAATAATTTGTGAAAACATGTTCCCTCTTACTATGTAAGTATCTCTGTTATATCCTTGGTGCTACCTCTCAGCCTGAAAAGACCAAAATATTTGCTCTCTGGCTCTTTACAGAATAAGCTTCTTGACTTCTGTTCTGTAGGATAGTTTGATTGAGATGTTTGATCTGGGAATTTGGTCCTCAGGCCAAGAAATGGAAAGAATCAGGGGAGCCTGAGTGGCTCAGTCAGTTAAGTGTCCGACTCTTGATTTTAGCTCAGGTTATGATCTCACAGTTCGTGAGTTCCAGCTCCACACTGGGCTCTGTGCTGACAGTGAGGAGCCTGCTTGGGATTCTCTCTCCCTCTCTCTCTCTGCTCCTTCCCTGCTCATGCTCACACATCCTCTCTCTTAAAATCAATAAAAAACATTTAAAAAAAGGAAATGGAATGAGTCAGACTGTTAGCAGCATGAAAGGCCCTCAGAAGACTTCTCATCCAACCTCAGAAACGGCGTTAGACCCTGGGCCTCTGGTCTCCTCGCTCAGAGCTCACCTACTGCTCTCTAGAGGCTAGGGGCATTTGTCGACAGCCTTCCACCTCTCCAGCTGGAATATTCTTCGTCCCCACAGGCCTCACCAGGCCTCCCACTCTGTCCCCCCTTCTGAGGGTTCACACTCACTCACGTGGGCATGGATGATTCACGGTCTCTTTCTCCAGCTCCGCCCCGAGCCCTCTAAGTGAAATTTGTGCTGAGTGCCTCTGTGATAATTAAAGAAATCGAGCATTTAAGATGATTTTTCCTGGGGATGATGGAGAAATTCTCTCCCGAAGAGTTTCACGATCTGGCCTTATTAGAAAGGAGAAATAGAACGGGAGAATTCAAGAGAAAACTCATTTCTTCCCTGAGTGTGTTAATGAGCTAAGCCACAGGAGGCCATGTGTAAGTTGGGCTGCAAGCGGCCGTAAATTAAATTTATTATGCGCCAAGGGATTCTAATAAACATTACTTAAAAATAGCAACAGACAGTCATTTGTATTATGTCATGTGACCTGGTTATGGCGACACTTTTGTGCCTTTGCTATTAATCAGAGTTACTTTGAGAGGCAGTTGGTAAATTCTTTTAGAGCTACTAGCACCTTCCACTTAATTAAGATTGTTCTGGAAAAGAGCAGAGTGAGTCAAAAATAGTCATAGTGCATATCATTGCACCCTAGAGGCCCTTGTTGCTCATTAGGTGATGCTTGTTATGCTTTCCAAGAGGGAGGAATCTGAAAGAGAATGTCAGTGTCCGTAATAAAATCCTAGACCCTGAAAGGTTGGGGTCAGGGGGAAGGGACAGTTGCTTGAGCAGGGAGGTGTTGCTGAGCCTCGCTGGGACAAAGTGGCCACGGCTTGGGAGGGGACCATGTTAATAATGGCCACCACCTGCACTCCAGCACTCTGAAGATGCTGGGTGCCCTTTATGGACACAGTACCTAGTATAGACAAAGACCTTTCTCTCATCCTCTGGAACAGGGAAGGGAATGTCCTGGAAATGCCCAAAATTATCTTTGGAAAATCCCAATGTGATCTTGTCATTCCCTCATTTAAACTCTCAGAGTCTGCTGCTCTTCCACCTCCCCACCACCTTCCCCCCTGCCTCTCCACATGCACCCCTGACCCAGGAGGCAGTGCACTCTGGGCTTCAGACCTTGGGATACAGAGTCAGACTGATCTTTGTTTGAATTATGGTTCTGCCATTTGCTGGCTGGGTAACCACCAGCAAGCTACTTATCCCTTGCCTACATTTTCCCATCTATAAAATGGGGATCATCGGGGTGCTTGGGTGACTCCCGGAGGTGAGCCTCCGACTCCCGATTTCGGCTCAAGTCATGATCTCATGCGTTCGTGGGTTCGAATCCCACGTCACAATCTCAGTGCAGAGCCTGTCTGGCATTCTTTCTCTCTGCCCCTTCCCGCCTCTCAAAATAAATAAATAGACTTTGAAAAAGAAAATAAAATGGGGATAATCATGCACACAACACAAAGCTGTCATGAGGATTACATAAAATAATCCATGGGGGGCTGGGCATTTGGAAAAGCTCTCCGGAAGTGTTCAAACAGCCACCTGCCTTAGGAGTAGTTCCTTGACAATGTCATTCCCTTTCATTTCTCTCGTGCACTTCCCTTGGCCCAAACCAACCTCACCCCTTGCTTTGTTTCATTAACGATTTTTCATCCTCCCTGCCTCTCAGCTCAAAAATAAATGGTCTAAGAAGACTTCCCAGACTCCTGTCTGATTTAGAGACTCCTCTTCTGGGTTCTCGTCACATCCTGGGACATGACGATCCTTGCCTGGGACACTGGATCCATGCTCCAAATCTTCGATTCCCCTGTTTAGGACTGCCGTGCGTGAGGCTGAGGTCTTTTGGGGCTGACATCATGTCTGGTTTTCCTTTGAGTCCCAGGGCCTGGTGCAGATTAAGTGTTTAAAAAGTGTCTGCTGAGTAGGAGAAGCAGCAGAGAATATTACGCATTTAGGAAATGGGACCCACAAGGACTATGAGGTAAAGCTGCCTGTCTTAGTTTAGGTTTCCCTGAAAGCAGAGTCAAGGAGTTGGGTGAATGGAATTGATTCTGAAAGAGAAAAGAGGGAGGGAGAGCCAGACAAGGAGTAAACAGCAGCTATGAGCGAATGATTGGGTTGCTGTGGGCAACTAGGGCTCATCTCTACTGGGTGCCCTCAAGAAGTGTCGTAGAGAGAGACTCAAAATTGTTTCTGGGAATTAAGGGGGGCTAGGGCTTGGATCCATTGACTCCCATCGACAGGGGTTAACCCGTCTGTACTTCTGGGCTGCCCTGTATGGGGGCCAAGCAAGCACCAGACAGGGGAGCAAAATGAAGCTGGCACTGTAGGTGGGATGAGGCAGTGTGCCCGGGAACTGTTCACTAAGCTGCAGCTGGCATCAGACCACAGTCTTATTTCATGCGGTGAGCACTACTATGGTGCCCAGAGTTTAGGAGAGCATGGGCATCTCGACACGTCTAAATCTAGAACCTAAGGAGGGGTGTGGCATCTCCTTTTGGGTCTCATTTTTTTCATTCCCACCTGCAGGGCAATCTGCTTTCTTTTTGGGAATGGCATGTATGGAAGCCAAAATCCAAGATGGCCCCAGTGATTATTGTCTCCTAGTATTCATGTGCTTCTGTAGCCTCTTCCCACAGTGTATCATGTCTGGTCTGTGTCACCCTTAGAATATGGCGAAAGTGACAGTGTGTGACCTCTAAAGCTAGGCCATAAAAGTAGCTTGTTTCCTGCAGCTTCCAACTTGGCCTCTTGGATATCTTACTCTGGAGGAAGCCAACTGCCACGCCATGAGAGCAGCACTCAAGAAGCTTCATGGAGAAAAAATGAAGACTCATGGCCAACAGCCAGTGCCAACTTGCCAGTCACATGACTGATCCATTTTAGAGGAGGCTCTGCCAGCCCCCATCAAGGCTTCACATGGCAGCTGCAATCGACATCTGACTACACCTATCAGGGAGTCCAAGCTGAGCAGCCGAGCTCCTCCCAGATCCCTGACCTACAGAATCGATGAGCAAAAGGCTATCTTATGCCACCATGTTTGATTTGCCACCATGGTAATGGTAATGGAAACGCCATCTTCTCCATAGCGGGGCCTCAACTTTGCTCTAAAGGGCATAGGTTTCCTCTTACGGCCTTAACAAGATAACCATGTCTCTTCATGGACTGTCTCACCCTCAATAAGATTCATACCCATGATGTTTCCATGTAATGCCAACTTACGTAAAAACTAAAGAGGATGGTGGGTGGAAAAGAATTGGGGAGGTAGCCCAGTGTGGTGGCAGTCACCAAGCCAATTAAAATATGTAATTAATCACTTTTTAGGGTAGACTTGGTCACTGCGGGTGGGCCAAATGCAGAATTAATGTTCTTTCCCTCTCGGCCTCGAAGCAGGCTGAGAACTTGGGCATAAACTTGGGGAAGGGGAAAATGGCAAAGCTGCTTTGGCCTGCTGGACTGGCCCCAAGGGCAGATCTCATAAGCCATGCCCAGTGTCCAGGCCTAAGGAAATGCAGCCTGGTGGATGGATCTGGGAGATTGGCAGCCTCAGTTCTGAAAGGTAGATTGGATAAGACCCCTGGTGTTCTGTCCTTGATGGACGCTGCACCTAGAGTGGGGGTCTCAGGGCCTCCACCAAAGGAGCCAGTTTTCTAGGACCAGGCCCCGGTCCCTAAAATAATGTAGGGACCCAGTCATATAAAATGATATTTACCCGTGTAAAGCAAATTAACATCTTCAGGAGTTGTTTCCCTTTCTATATAAAAGGAATGATAGCAGCTACTTTGCAGGGTGTCGTATGGATCAAATAAGATAACGTATGTGAAGAGCCTGGCATGTAATAGGTGTTTAATGAAAGGTGGCTAGTATTGGCCTTCAAGATTAAGCTCATGAGAAGTCGCTTTTATAAGAAGCTCTTTCTGATGACTCCATTTGGAGTTGGCTGTCCCTTCTCTGTGCCCCCAATATCTTGGGCTTACCTCTCAGCTATACATTATTGTATTATCTGCTCACCCCAGGCTCCCCTACAAGGCTGAGAGTCCTCCAAAGAAGGGACAAATTGTGTTCATTACTGTGTCCCTGCCTCACAGTAGATCCTCAGTGTGCATCTGTTGCTCTCAACAGAAGTGGTTCTTCTTGGAGAAGCCAGCAGCAGCTATACAGGCTGAACAGCTTAGTACAGCTTGTAACATATGGAAGGAACCCTTGATGTTTTGGGAACTCCCCATAGGCCACCAAACCTGGGTCCCCTATGCCTCCAGCCCTGTAAAACTATAATTGAAGCTTATGCTGCATTAACATGACTTGTATCAGGTCTCATGGAAGAGCAGCTGCACTTTGCCTATAATGTGCTACTGACATTTCATTTTCATGGCATCAATGTCTCATTATTACTCATCACTTCTGCCACAATAAATACCTGGTTCATGCATTAGGCTTTTCTCCCCATGTGGCACTCTCCTATCTGAAATCGTTCCCAATCCTGCCCCGCCCCTCCAACTCAAACACGTGACTCCTGGTCCACTGTTTCTTTCAATGAACTTGGGAAGCAGATATTGGTGATGGTGAAGATGATGATAAACAGGATGAAGAAGACTAACGCTCATGAACTATGTTCTAGACATGAAGCATGTTATTCTGTTTAATCCTTATCACCCCAAGAGGTAGGTGTCTCTATACTCATTTAATAGAAGAGGACTCTGGGGGTTCAGGGAGATGATGACTTGTCCAAGGTCATATAAAAGCCCACACCTGCGGACTCTTTGCCTAGTGCTTCTTTTGGCTGACTGTTCATGGTGCTCAGTTCTCTCTGACTCCATGGACAGGTGCACATGCCAGGCCCTACTCGTCACACTGAGGTGCTCATGGTTCATGAAGCTCTGAGCAGTGATGTTTATAAAAGGGGTATGACTATCTTTGATAGAGTGGATGAATAAGGTGAGTGGGGTAACCCAGCATACTTGGAAGAGGGCATGGGCAGATCCACACAACAATTATAATGACAAATGTCATTTGTTGAGGACCAATTGGAGCCAGAGCACACACTGAGCAATTGACCTACGTTGTCTTCCTTAGTCCTCACAGCTATCCTGTGGGGTAACTATTATTCCCATTTCACAGATGAAAGAACTGAGGCCCAGAGGGATTCCTTAATTTGCATCTCCCCAATGCATAGGCCTGCTCTTCCCTATCCCTAGGCCTAGATCTCTCTTATGCCTCCTTCTCTGTCTGGTTCACTCCTGGTCACACAGATAAAAAGGGGAGGAGATTTTATTTGATTCCCTATGTGTCAAATAATTAAGAAAGAAAGAAGTCAGTAGGAACAGACTCAGAGATACCAAGATGTTAGAATTAGCAGACAAGTACGTTGGAGAAGCTGTT